>ML777579.1:406662-466848 GCA_009831015.1 Picea engelmannii
AGATTGTAGCAGCTTGGAGAGGGACCTTTTGAAGTCCTCATTTTTAACTAGCTCAGAGAGAGGTATAGGAATCCTAATATTCTGAATCTCATGCTCAAAATTGAAGGAGGGGGTAGGTTTAGGAGCTTCTCTTACCTCAGTGATAGGATCTCTGGTTGTTGGTGAAGCACTCTGAGTCTTCTTTTCTTTAGCTGTGGCTGCTGCAGTTTTAGTAGGCCTCTCTGCTATGAGGGGATGGTCTGAGCTGTCGAGGTCTCCTCCTTTCCTTCTCGATCTGAGATTATATATGTTAGAAGTGTGACCGGCCCTCTGTTCTTTCCCCAACTCATGAATTTGAGCATTCATCAGTGATTCTTCATACGCAGACTGCGTCAAATGAGGAAAAGGGGGAGCTTCCTCAATACAGTGAATTTCAGGGCCAAACTCATCTATCTCCTCTCTCTCCTCATGATCAACTAGGTTATTTTGGAGGGGGGCTTGAACCCTTTGATCTTCTCTATCCTTTCCCCTTTGTTCCCTCGGGAAAACCTGAGGCATATTGTTAGCAGGTCGTCTGAAACCTCTACTGTCATTGTTTTGGGGATTTCTGTACATGGGCTTCCCTTCTAATTCCAATCTTTCTATCTTGTCAGCAATCGATTTTATTGCTCTAGTTGTCTCATCTGTCTGATGGGGTAGGGGAGGGGAACTGGATGAGGAAGCTTCAGGCCTGTTCTTGGACGTACTTCTATCACCTGTGTTTCTGAGTCGGTTGACAACCAATATGTTAGATTCGACCTCCACGGCTGCATCCTGCATGTGGGCCAGTGTAGCAACTCTTCTCTCTCTCAGCAGTAGGCAGAAATCAGGATCAAAAGCGCTGGAGTAAGTGATCATTGCAGAGGCTTCGGAGGGTTTTATCTCAGCAGGGATCCTGTTATACATTTTATTAAATCTCTTGGAGAAGTCGGGAATAGACTCTCCTTCTTTTCTCTTCAACGACCCAAACTCTGTCATGTAATACATGAAATCCTTCTTATCTCCCCACTACCTCAGGAAAGCATTATCCAGGGCGTCAATTCCAGCAATAGATCTGGGAACTAATCCTCTAAACCATTTCCTTACCTCACCATCCAGGCTCTGGACAAAAACCCTCATCCAGACATCTTCATCTCCAATGTTCAGGTTGTCTGCATAACTGTAGAAAGTAGCCAGGTGTTCTTCTGCAGTTATGTCCCCTTCCCCGGTGAACTTGGGCATATATTTTAAGTAATCTCCAGCAGGGAAAGGATTTGTGGGATGAGGTAAGATCAAGGGAGCATACCTAGTAGCAACTATGGCGTCCATTCTATTTAGAGGGGGATTAGCACCGGCCATAGGAATATTAGGTGGAGGAGAATTTGGAGGAGAAGGAGTTCGCAAAGGGGTGACCAGGGATGAGTTCTTAATGGGAGTGGGAAACAAGAGAGGATTTAAGGAGAAAGATAACTAGCTCAAGTCAGCAGGTGCTCGTCCTTGTGCAGGAGTGGGGAAATATTTTGTGGTCATGGGTCTATGCCAAGGTACAGCTTCAGAGGAGAGGGGAGTGACAAGGATTTCTCCTTCCAATCCCAGACCAAGAGGGGAAAACTTAGCAGGAACACTCCCAAAATTCAGGAAATGGGAAATTTGTGAAGGAGGTCTATCAAGAAACTGAGGGGGAGGAAACAGAGTTCTTACAGAAGGAGATGGCGGATTACCTGTTTCGGCGGTGGAAGCTTCCTCTTCAGGGGCCTTTCCTTTTCTGAGAACCACCTCTGGATTGGTTTCAGGTGTAGCTAGGGGCAGCTGTGGATGAGACCACGTGTGTCTGCCTCTAAAAGCCACAATTGACAGAGTAGGTTCTCCCCAGCGGATTCGTCACAATGGAGTCGCCAGGTGCACAACAACAATTTTGATAATTCTGATATCTAATGCACCTTCAGAATCAGCTGATCGTTGTCGTTCTGCCCAGGGAAAATCTTCAACTTCGTCCCCCGCAACGACGCCAGAAATGTTGGCGACGGAAGTCACTCTTGGATTGCTAGCAGGAGCAGATCCCGACGCCCATCAGTTTTATGTCATGGTTGTTCATAGATGGGTGATCGAATGGCGAGAAACTCAAAACAATAGCGTGCCAACTCTGAAACTAGGCCAGGTATGCATGAGCAAGTGAGGTCTTGCGTAAACTTCAGACAGTGAGCTGTAGTAAAGGGTGAACAGGTGGAAGACTTATATAAGAGAAAAACAGAGGTCTGTTATTAACATCGGGTTTCTAACAGGCTGAGGAAGAAGATGTCCAAATGCAATATCATCTTGCACTTAAATATAGAAAACCAGAGAATACAATAATGCAACGATAAATCATTTATCACAACAGAACTGCAATAATTCGCGCGACTCAGTCTATCACGAACTCTCTTAGTGTGAGACGAAACTTAGATGGAGTAAGAGGAACTGTCTGTCATAAAACAAGAAATCGCATCTACAGATGCATAAGCTGAAAGCTAGAATAACAGTTAAACATTACAGTAGGGAGCTCTGCTCGACCATTGATAGATACAAAAATGGCGAAAACGCCTTCATATACTCAAAACAACAACAACAACAAAACCAAGACATTGCATTGAAAGATTTGCGTCTGCATGGCTTCTGACAATCCGCACCTGCAATATTTGACTAATCATGCACCAACGACGGATGCAATTCAACTCCTGACAGCTCCGTGGGCGAATTGACGTGCCTTTAATTCGTTGCCGGACTTTTCCATTATGGCGGAGACGATGTCTAACCACCATCAACTGCTTCAATAACTGCTCCATTGGGATTGATCATGGCCCGGCCAACTCGGCACCCCCGCGACGTGGCGGTCACTTAAGGGTGCCACCTGGATTAGCCGAACGGTCTTTCTTTGGATGTTGCTTCGCTGGACTGCTGCGCGGGACCCCTATGATGGATGAGGACGACGGTATGGTGAGAATGATGGCGGGAGTCGTGACAGCGGATGAGGAATGCTACGGGAGATGGACAGGACACAGGTGGAGATAACAGGAAAGTGCAGGAGTAAAAGTGCATGGTGGAAGGTGATGAAGTGGAGGAGACACATGGCAGGGGACGAGGAGACTCAGAAGGTGAATGGATGATGAGAAATGGCCAAAGGGAGCGAGCTTCATCGCACGGCTAGGAAGAGAATAGATGGAAAGGGGAAGAATGGTCCACCAGCTGACACGACGGGGAAAGGGCCCACGCTGATTAACCATAGAGAAACTGAGGAGGAGGGGATTGTGTGAGCGTCGTTGATCCGGGCGCTTAGATCTCGGTCGTTAGGAAGCTGCGCGCCCAATTCCGGACCCCCCCCCTCTGCTTAAAGATAGAAAAGCAGGGGGGGTCTAGAATTGCCTTGAGCGTCGTTGATCCGGGCGCTCTGATTAGGACCGTTGAAGAGATGCTCCCTCAATTCCGGACCCCCCCCCTCTGCTTAAAGTTAGAAAGGTGGGGGGGTCCAGAATCCGATGCACACCGTTGATCTGGGCGCGTGAAATCCTGCCGTCCAGATCTGCTTGCCGCTTACCACGGACGCATTAGCATTCAAAACTTAGGACAAGTGGGGTTTTTTAACCCATTCTTTTGCATTCTAACCCCCTTACAAGAAATATCACTAACAGTAATCATTAAATGATTGATTAGTAATAGGCATGCTTTTTACAGGATTCTTGTGCGGAGGTGTTGGTGGCGTTTTCTTTTCTCTGTCAAGTATTTTTCTTGTCATCTTTCACTTGTTTTCAATTCTTATTGTCAGAAGATAGTAACAGAGCAGAATTTGTTGGTAAAATACTCTGCATCTGATACTGTGATAATCTTTATGTTTTCTCTTCTAAAAAGATCAGTTAAGGAATTCTTAGCTGCTCCTTTGCTTGGCTTTTTCCTCCCCTAGTTCTTCCTCAAATCGACACCATTCAAAATTAATTCGATCCAACACTTCCACTACCTTGCCCTGTGTAAGAGATTTGTCTAGATCTGAGAGTGAATCACATATTTAAGCACAAACCCCATTTTCCCAATGGCCCTTCTTGCTATCCCAAACCAACCATTTAAAAACCAAAAACCCCTATTCACCACAACTAGCCTAATATCCTATTTCAAACCAAGATAAATCGTACAGAGAGAGCCCTCTCTGAGTCTTGGAGGGCTAGATCCAAGACTCCAAGTGTTTTGAGGTTACCTCTGTGACTGCCTCTACAGCCTCGGGCAAATTACAGAGTGTTAACATTTTGGCGACTCCACTGGGGAACGAGATTTCGAGTTCTCCAGAAAATATATCAAGTTCAGATTTGACTTTTGATGGTGAACATAAACCAAACACAGGAAGGTTGTACCATTCACCTGGAGAATCCATTGTTCTAGATCCCAAGCTTCAAAGTTCACAAGTGACTTCACTGCTGAAGAATCCAGATTTCAAAGCCTTGATGATGTTTCAAGATGACAGGGTATGTGGCAAATCCTATATCTTGTGAAGCCATAGAAGAATTCAGGAATAAGTTAGCAGAATTTCACATTGACAAAGACTTTTTAACAACTGTGTTTTGTATTTTGGAATCAAGCAAATTTTCTCCTAAAAGTAAAATTTGTTTTCTTGAGCTAGTTATTGAAAAGTTTGAAAATGATATTGAACTTTTGGATTCTCAAATTCAGTCATATAATTTCCTAGATCTCAAAGAAGTCTTGGAAAATCTTCCTTCTCCAAAGCAAGAGGAAATCATACTTCCTGTTGATTTGCAGATTGATGATGGTTATGTTTTCAAGTATAAGGCTGAAGTTGTAGATGCATGGTTTAATTTTGAGGATGCAATTGATCAACTAGTCATTGAAGATCTAGAGGCAAATATCATGCATCATGTTTTAATTGATCCTATAGCAGATTACATGAAGGTTCATGTGGGCTTGAGTTTTCAGACCTGTTTTCTCTATAAGGACCAAAAATGTCAACAACTGCCATTTCATATTATGAGGACACATAATCAAGGTATACTTAGGTTTTCACCGACAAGAAGTCAAGTTGTCCATTTGTTTTTGCAGCTACTGGACTGGCTTCATTGGCATTTCTGTATTACCTGATTTAGCAAAATTATGAGGTAGATTAGGGTAGGTAGATGGGTGCAAATAAGTTCAGTGCTCTGAGCATTTTTCTAGTTTCAATTTAAGATTGCTTTTCAGCTTTTTAGTTCAAGTGTGATCCAGACTTCAGTTTGCAGAGAGTTTTGGTTTCAGTTCAAGATTTTCAGCTACCAGGGATTTTGTAGCAGATCGGGTTGCACATTGGGGAACAACCCAATAGATAAGGCATTGATTATCAAGTTCCCAGACATCAGTGGTTCTAGACATCTCCTTCAGAGCTATATTCCCCAGGTGGAGCCTATGTTGGAACCCTATATAATAGGGGAATCAGTGTTCTGACTAATATCTATCTTCTTCAGGCATTATGCTTTTGCTCATGACGCACAACAAAGGTGTAAAAGCGGCAAAAATTTCTCAAATCACCTCAAATGTTATCACACCAGAGTTTTTGTTTTCGGTGGTTAAGGAGTAGAGTTTCATGTTATGTTAACTACCGAAAGTGAGAGATTTCAGTCGCTAAGAGCCCATTTTTGTGTACCTCTAGCCACCGAAAGCATGTAGCTAGTTTAAAAAAAATTGGCCCCTCGGTCTACATGAAGAGTGTTCTGTCTTGTGTATCAAAATATAAATTGTTTGAGCAAAAGGTATATTGGCTGAGGGCCAATCTCCAAGTACTCAACACCGAGACTTAGCACCTTTCACAAGCAAACAACATACAAGCCAATGCCAAAGCACCAGCGCCAAACTCGAGTGGTAGCCTTGGGCTCACATCATCGAGTATATAATGCAAACGTTCGCATATATAAACGCTTATAAATTCCTTCTCCTCGTGAATGTGGGACATTGCCCACAGAAGCCAAAAAAAAAAAGCATAGGCCTGATCTTTACCATGAATTCCTCATGGGACATCTGGCAATCTCCTGTTTGAACACAAAATTGGAGGCAGTTTCTTGTTCCATCCATCACTAAGGAGTTTGGCAGTTGTCGAAGTGAATTCTTAGGATCCAAAGATAAGCCCAGTTACCAAGTGCGTGTGCATGCTCAGTCAGGATATGAGATGAAACCCTTATGAGCCAAAATTTTGTCACGATGTATATGATGAGAATTACAGGTGTGAATCGAAAGCCAGATGTTGGTTTTCCTCAAAGTTCTTGAAGTTGCTAGCAAACCAAGAAGTGAAAATCGTACTCAAAGTCTGTATGTCCTTCTTGATGGTATTCAGCATAAGAGAGGTTTGTATTTGTTTCTATATGAGAGCATTGTCAGTGGATTCACATGAGAAAGAATGAGAGCATGAGGTCTCTCAAAACGTCAAGATTGGTTTGCATACACAGTTCAGAATTACATTTCATAATAAAGAAGTTGTAGGCGCCAAGAAGAAGCAACAATTGCAGCAAAAATGAATACAAGGATGGTGGAGGAACTTAAAAAGGATATTGATACAACTAATTAATCACTTGTCCTTGTTAAATTAGCTTTCATTGAAGCAGAAAAGGAACGGATCAATATTCTAGCTGAGAAGGATGCTGAAGCACAACAAGCTGCAACAAGAATAGAACAAAGCAGGAAGCAATTAGAGGCTTTAAGGCAAGAAAGCAATGCTACCAAGTATTTGGAGGCTAAGTTGGCTGCTACTATGACTACTGTGGAAAATTTAGAAAAGGAGATAATTTTGGCAAAAGAATCCCAGTCCAAGGTTGCCAAAGCAGTTTCTAATGCTAATGATATACTAGCTAAGGTAAAATCTGAGATTGAGAAAGTAAAACATGCAGCTATTGGCAAGCTTCGTAATGAGGGATCATATAACATTCTGGAAGAGGTACATGCAGGTGTCCTTAATGTGGCAGAGATTTCCTATACTTCAGGAAATGGTTAGAGCACCGTTTCTCCAACTGCCAACACAACATCAACAACCTTCCAGCAAATTCGGGACAACCAAGCAACATTTTCTAAATTTGGTTTCCCTTTAATTTACTGTTTGGTTTGTTTTAGGAGACAATTTACAGGTGTCATGCATCATTGTAACTGTTTTCTATTTTTAGAAAGCAGAGATACGACTCGAGTTTTAAGGATTGATAGTATCTTTAACCTTTATATGCACATGTAAAAGAGGAAGGAGGGGTTTGACCTGTGAGGTTCTTTTGGCTGGAACGTGGGCTTTGCCATTCCAGAAAACCTTTTCTGTAATCATTAGATGATTGATTAGTAATAGGCATGATTTTTACAGGATTCTTGTGCGGAGGTGTTAGTGGCGTTTTCTTTTCTCTGTCAAGTATTTTTCCTGTCATCTTTCACTTGTTTTCAATTCTTATTGTCAGAAGATAGTAACAGAGCATAATTTATTGGTAAAATACTCTGCATCTGATCCTGTTATAATCTTTATGTTTTCTCTTCTAAAAAGCTCAGTTAAGGAATTCTTAGCTACTCCTTTGCTTGGCTTTTCCCTCCCCTAGTTCTTCCTCAAATCGACACCATTCAAACTTAATTCGATCCAACACTTCCACTACCTTGCCCTGTGTAACAGATTTGTCTAGATCTGAGAGTAAATCACATATTTAAGCGCAGACCCCATTTGCCCAATGGCCCTTCTTGTTGTCCCAAACCAACCATTTAAAAACCAAAAACCCCTATTCCCCACAACTAGCCTAATATCCTATTTCAAACCAAGCTAAATCGTACAGAGAGAGCCCTCTCTGAGTCTTGGAGGGCTAGATCCAAGACTCCAAGTGGTTTGAGGTTACCTCTGTGACTGCCTCTGCAGCCTTGGGAAAATTACAGAGTGTTAACATAGTGTTTACTTAGGTTATTTTTTTAATATGGAACATCTAAAAATTATATGACAATGTACTGTGTCATTCCACCAACCTTTTATGCAAACAAAAAATGGATTACACAGTTTCAAACCAATGTTCAATTCTATTCGTAATCCAGATCGAACATAGCAATACCAATGTACAATGTTGCAGGCCAAATCGTTATTCTTGTTTCTAGACATGCAATTATTAAGTTTTAATGCTAACAACCCATAATGCAAGAAGTTTAATACTTGAGTTAATATGTTGCAGTCATGGAACAATGTATCAAGAACACAATTACACCCACACGTTCCAATAAAATCTAATCTTCAACAAAGCATTTGTTGGCAATTAGTAGAAAACGAAGTTTAGTAGTTAAGTTAATATGTTACAGTCATGGAAGAATGTATCAAGAACATACTTACACGCACACATTGTAATAAAATCTAATCTTCAACAATGCATTTGCTGACAATTAGTAGAAAACGATCATTTTGCAACAATGGGGCTTCTTTGAAACCAATTTGCGCTTATGAAAATTGCCTTCCACCTTTCTATTTTCCCACTCTTTTATTCCCTATAGTTTCTCTTCCTGGTTACTTAATCATTTTTTCCCTGAAAATGCCTTGCTGCGCAGCTTTCCAAATTCACGCATTTCCAATGACCGCTTCCCCTTTCTTTAAATTGACCATACCACATTTACAGCACAAAAGCTATATTAAAGGGCAAAGCATTTCCTCTATAGTTATGTGCCCTGCAAACAACACCCACAGTTCCGCACTATACAAATTGACAGCCGAACTTGTTGGCTGGCTCGCTAATAGAATGCCTCAGAGTTCCGCGATATACAAATTGAAAAATGAAGCATACAAGAAAGAACCAAGTAAACTCGCGGATCGTATTCATGGTTCACACTTGCACTCATGCTCTTTTATCGCGACACCTACCGAACGCTTCCCCATTCCATATCCAGAAACTTCTTCGACCGCGAATTCCCAGTAGGCGGGCTTTAGATTAGACTTTTGTTGTTCCATGGCCTGCGAACAATACCATCACTTCCATGATATACAAATTTTCAATTGGCCTTAGATCATACCCTCTTCTGTATTACATTCCACCTATCATGCCCTCTTTTGTGGTACACATTTTGCACTAAAAACTTCTGAGAAATACAATTTAACCGTCGGGTCCTCGCATATTTTGTGGAACTATTGTCACCCCCTTTTGAAGACCGTCTGTCCACTTTCCATACTTCTCCATTTCTTCAAATTTCTTTGGCGGATCGTCGGTTTGGCGAGTTGAAGAAATATTCAGTTCCTAGTTGTTGTTTCTTGTGCCTGCGCCCCTTTGCAATTAGCAGTTGCCAATTATATATAAGATCTTATTTCTAGGCATGAAATTAACAATTTCCCTATTCCATAGTTAGCCACTTTGTCGTAATTCCGCAAATATACAAACTGATCGTTGAACTGTCCCATCATGATCTCTTACATTTTACACATTTTGCACTCAAAAATTCCGATACATGAAATTTGACCGTGCAACACTCGGTTGTCCTGAGTATCCCCGTAACCCTTTTTTGAAAATTGTTCGACCGCTTTTCAGAGATTTCCATTCTTTCCTTGCTCTCTGCCATCTCTGTCACCTTCGCAATTGTCTATAATAAAAGAAAAGAAAAAAGTTATATATATATATATATATATATATATATATATATATACATATCTTGTTTCTAAATATGGAATTACTGGCATTTAATTATAACAGGTCATCATGTAGGAACCGTATAAATTGTCATTGATGGGCGTAAGGCTCGAGGAGATATCATATTGATGCGCATTAAACAAAAATTTGCGGGGGGATTATATTATCCCTTCCGAGTGTTGATTTAAAAATCATGAAATCTCGTTCGCACGTCATGGCCTTCGCACGTTCATGAAACCTCCAATCCTTAATTACTCTTCGTCGTACCCTCCACCTTCGCATTTCTAAATATGCAATAAATAAGCCTTACTGCTAACAGTTCATCATGCACCACCCATACAGATTGTCATTAATCAGCGAAAGGCTCGAGGAGCTTTCCCATTCATAAGAATTTAACCAAGATTTAGCGGAGAGTTACATTATTGGCTCTAACTGTTCATTTAAACCATCATCTGTAGTAAACCAATGTTCTCATAAACCTATGGCATCATCTCGATAGTAGTTCTATGGAGATACAATGAACATCTTCAGGCGCGAGGACCAGAACTTCCAGTGGTCCAGGGCATATTCTTATTAATCAACCTCTTCCGCAAAGAACCAAGTAATTTGGACCTCCGAAATTTCTCATGCAAGCTGTGTCCCTGAGGGTTTTGACTGTAAGGACCTAGTCTCTTGGTGCACCGATAAATTTATTTCCAAGAAAAGAATTATTCCACTGCGGGACCACTCTTCTATTTCTTTGTCACCTCGGGTCTTCCGCCAGATGCTAAAATTTCTGGAGCCAACATTGACGTTCAGAGGAGAAGACTGCAAACAGTTCCTAGCACAGCATAATAATGGGTTGGACCTCTTGCCCCATTTTTTGGAAAACCCGCTTCTAGTTCCTGAAGATATTACAAGCATGCAGGTTAGTTCATTTAGAAATCCATTCCATGAAATTGTCTAGTTGTTTACAAGAATAATGGGACATGAGTCCACAACAACTGTTTCCCGGATGACTCTTTATATTTTGTATTTCACAGTCAACGAACAAGCCATTTTTTATTGGGGCAGATTAATTTCCCATGAAATCTATTCCCAATTGTCAAGCTACAAAAGGGAAAAGAAATTTTATATGTCGTCCTATTTAGTTTTTGCAAAATCGCATTCCTGTCGGTTTCCACAACTGTCTCTGTCCAAGAATGTCAACTATGAATTCCACCCAGTAAGGTTCTGGTACCAGGCCTTGTGGAAGCACAAGGCTTCCCACTATTTTTATGAGGTTTTTAATGGCTTCGTGTCTATTTTCAAAGTTTTGTTGTTAGGAGAAGATGCTCCCCGCATATCTGAACAGACAACTAGTTTTTTGGACAAGAAGGGGACACTTGAACATTTGAATAATTACACTATCATAAGAATTTTTCACTCCACGGAACAACCTGCTCTCCTTCCACGTCACATTAAGGACAAAATGTTTGTTGCAAAAGTAACACGTCAATACAACTACTGGTTCCATCTGTTCCAAAGAAAGAAAGAAAAAACAGTTCATTCCTCTCACTTGGAAAGTAGGGGAGTTCAACTTGAAAAACGTCAACAAAATTAACGATTTCGTAGCACATTCTAGCATCTCCAACCTAAGATATGCTGAAATCATAAGAGGGTTTGACCCTTATAATATTTTTCGACAACATTTACAAACACTTGGCCTCGATGATTATTTTAAAAAAAACACCTGCCCAAAAGCAGAGATAGTGGCGACAACAGTCCTGCCTCTGATGTCGGCGACGTAGACACGGTTCAAAGCTGCACTAAATTGTACACGCAACAAGGGAAAGGCCCCAGTGACAAGAGTGTTCAATCCACAAATACCACTCCAAAAAGTACGACATCCCGAAGCATCGCTCCAATGACCCACCACAACAACAAAGAAACTCAAAGTTCTTCAAACGGAGGAGGAGATAATGACCCTCCTCACTCTAAAATTGATAGTTCTCATAAGCTTCTAGTAGAGAAGAAGAGAAAAACAAATGTGGGGCAGGCGAAAGAGCTAGAAATTCAGAGTGAGAACATGGAAATTGACCTTGATCTGGATAGCATGATCTGCTTCCTTAATCATCTTGAAGACGCCATCCACCATAGCCATCCAATGGACATATCCGTTACCGAAAACTCTGATGAAGATGAATCCTTCATGTTCCAGAGCATTGTTTTTGATAGCCAATCCAAAAAATTGATAATTGAGAAAAAATATGTTAAAAATAAGAAAGGAAAATCTCTTTCAGAGGTTGACCTTGCCAACATGCAGTCATCCCAAATCTGTCAACTTCACATTGCGAGCGGAGAAGCACTTCATGATTCCATTGGAGGAATCGAGACTGAGAATGCCAGACTGAAGGGCGGTAAATTTATGGCAATGTTTGATATGGTGGCATATCCAAAGTTTGGCCTTCCAATACATTCTCTGGTGTTCGAACTATTGTTACCAAAAATATAATAATTTTTTTGGGATACATTAGAGACCTGCCACATTGCATTTTTTTCTTAAATGTTTACAGAGCATTTCTGACAGACTTAAATGTTTACAGATCATTTCTGACATACTTAAATGTTTACCTAACAGGGTCGGTAGTGTTGAATGGTTACTTAACATGCTTGTTTCCACAACTGTCTATGTCCAAGAATGTCAACTACGAATTCCACCTAGTAACGTTCTGGTACCAGGCCTTGTGGAAGCACAAGGCTTCCCACTATTTTTATGAGGTTTTTAATGGATTCATGTCTATTTTCAAAGTTTTGTTGTTAGGAGAAGATGCTCCCCGCATATCTGAAAAACCAACTAGTTTTTTGGACACGAAGGGGACACTCGAACATTTGGATAATTACACTATCATAAGAATTTTTGGCTCCACGGAACAACCTGCTCTCCTTCCATGTCACAATACGGACAAGATGTTTGTTTCAAAAGTAGCACGTCAATACAACTACTGGTTCCATCTGTTTCAAAGAAAGAAAAAAAAACAGTTCATTCCTCTTCCTTGGAAAGTAGGGGAGTTCGTGTTGAAAAACGTCAACAAAATTGACGATTTCGCAGCACATTCTAGCATCTCCAACCCGAGATATGATGAAATCGTAAGAGGGTTCGACCCCTATAATATTTTTTGATAACATTTACAAACACTTGGCCTCGATGATTCTATTTTAAAAAAACACCTGCCCAAAATAAAAGACAGTGGCGACAACGGTCCTGCCTCTGATGTTGGCGACATAGACACAGTGCAAAGCTGCACTAAATTGTACACGCAATAGGGGACAATCTGCAAATACCACTCCAAAATGTACAACATCTCAGAGCATCGCTCCAATGGCCCACCGCAACAACAAAGAAACTCAGAGTTCTTCAAACGAAGGAGGAGATAACGACCCTCCTCACTCTAAAATTGATAGTTCTCACAAACTTCCAATAGAGAAGAAGAGAAAAAAAAAATGTGGGGCAAGTGAAAGAGTCAAAAATTCAGAGTGAGAACATGGAACTTGACTCTGATCTGGATAGCATGATCTACTTCCTTGATCAGCCCAGAGACGCCATCCACCATAGCCATCCAATGGACATATCCGTTACCAAAATTTTTGACGAAGATGAATCCTTCGTGTTCCAGAGCGTTGTTTTTGGTAGCCAGTCCAAAAAATTAATAATTGAGAAAAAATATGTTAAAAATAAGATAGACAAATCTTGTTCAGAGGTTGACCTTGCCAACATGCGGTTGTCCCAAATCTGACAACTTCACACCGCGAGCGGAGAAGCACTTCATGATTCCATTGGAGGAATCAAGACCAAGAATGCCAGACTGAAGGATCAGGTCAAGGAATTGGAAGATGCTTTCATTCCTATGCCATTGCTTGTCAATCCTTTGGCAATAGCCATGCCTGGCACCCCTGCAGCCAACGTAAAAGCATCCTCCACCCTGCTCGCATCCTGTAAAGGATATGTGGAGAATAATATAAAAAAAAGAATGGAATTAGTTACCAAGGCTTGGAAAAGATCACAAACCATCACTTCCCTTGGAAACAGGGCACATAGTTTGCTCGAGCATTTGCAGGGCGAGTTAAAAGATGAAGAAAATTTCTTTTTAAAAATGGTTATCCCTTTTGGAAAGATTGTCAACAATATGATAGAAACAAAAATAAGAGAAGAAGATATTCCATCCAAAAACCGGATCGGTCAATTGAATGCATGTTGGAAAGAAAAAGTGAAGAACTTGCATCTCATTGTTCAGTCATGTGAACAAGCCATATCGAAGAAAGATAAATTATTCACAAGGCTGTCAAATATAGACTTAGCCAGGAAAACCAACGACTTCCAAGACCGCGACTTAATCACAAACTCCTTGGCCTTAACCAGGCAAGAGTTCGATAAATGGGTTGCTATGTTTAAGGCCTTGTCTCTGGAAATTTTTTACAACATCCTTCAATTTGATCAAGCTCACGTCCACGATTGGCTAGTCAAATATGCAGTACATAACGAGGAAATTCATCAGGCTCTCTATAATCTTTCTATCGACTTACGGGAATTAGAAAGCGATTTTTTCAACATAAAAATCCGGAATGAGATCAACGTTGCCCCAATGAGAAGCTACATTGAAGAGTGGCTCAAAAACAAATTGAAACAGGTCGTCGATGAAAGGCAAAAGGTAGTTGTCAGCATTCCAACAGTCGTCGAGGACATCCTTGAAACCACAGTCGTCGGCGACATCAATGAAACAGCAGCCGCAAGAAAATAGTCAAAGGGCTCATATGTACCCTCACTGTAAAAATACTGATCGCATCATGCTTTGTTTATCAACCCAGTTATTCCAATTTCTTAAATAGAAATGTACATGCAAATACTTATACCTTTCCATTTATTTTTTTTGCAGGTATTGCACTCTATCTTATTTCCACAATCTTGTTTCTTGTACATATTTCTCTAATGATCCTCGGGAGCCCCAATCCCAGTGTACATGACAAACGCATTGAAATTCCAATTTATATGTAATAGACTTTAATTTTTTTATATATTTCAAAATTTCTAGTAGTATGTAACAAACTTTTATTTTTTGACATATTTCAAATAAAAATGTTTTCTTATCTCTTTTTAAATTTATGTTTTCATACATTCTTATCTTTCACTAGTTTGTATGACAAATGCATTTAATTTTTTATATGTTACAAACTTTTATTTTTTTATATATTTCAAAATATATGGTGCTCAACAATGCAAGCGTCATTTACTTATACCCCATGTTCACAAATGCATTTAAATTTTTATATTTCTTATCTCCTTTTAATTTTATGTCTTCATATATTTTTATCTTTCACCTGTCCATATGGAAAATGCATTTAAATTTCCAAATTTATTCTTCCACTATCAACAAATTTGTAGTTTGTTATATACTTTCAAAAAATATATGTTTGTTATATACTGTCAAAAATAGATGTTTGCTATATACTTTTAATTTTCTTTTGCCCCATGTTCAGTGATATACATGTTGCACAATTTTTTTTTGTCATATACATTTTGCACCAAACACTTCGTTTCATTTACAATTCAACCCCATTTTCCACAATTTGTTTTCTAACCTCGTTGGCACAGCCTTGTTTATTTCTGGAACGCAAACCAAAACGTAGGCAACTTGTCAGCACCGCAAGGAAGCAAGGGAATGCATTTGAATATGCATGAAGAATTTGGCATTGGCTAAATGTCACACACCCACTACGGCAACTAAGATTTTCGCCTCTTTTTCTTCGAGGGACAGAATCCCCGAATTCCTACGGGGCCTAGTGCAGGCTAGATCTTCCCTTATCCACCTCCATGTGATCATTGGTTATGACCACATGCCAAGCCAAGAGGCTCCTTTCACATTTCATGACTCAGCGATGCAAGAGAGTCAAGTCTTTCGACTCTTCAAACCCCAAAAACCGAAATCTTACCTTCGATGAGATCGACGGATGCGAATCTCCCCTTGATCCGACAATCCTGGCTGTATCGAGATTTCAATAACTAGGAGTTCAAAATGCAGCGAATCCAAATCTCTTGTCACTCCAATCCCCGAATTCTGATATAGAAACTCGTGTATGAGATCAAGGACCCTCGTCGATCTGGATCTAACGGTCACTATTCCTCCTGAGCTTAAGGGTGTTGAAAGACACTTAGTCTTAATCCCTTCGATGTTCTACGAGATCCAATGGCCCATAGGATTTCAGAGATTTCCCCGAACTCTGACCACTCACCATGCGTCTCCTCCGATGGATGGTCCAGATCCTTTCGAGACTCCTCCTTTCTATCGCATGACCCTGTCCTATGACCTAGGGTTCATCCACAGAGCACATCGGGGTTTCGTATACCGGGATTTCGTGACTTGCGAAAATGAGGGGTCTTGCCCTTTGGTTTCCCGAGTGTCGAAACGCCGAAACCTATTCACGCTAAACTAATTCAAGGTTTCGTATACCGATATTTCATGACTTGCGAAGACAAGGGGTCTTGCCCTTTGCTTTCCCGGGTGCCAAAACGCTGAAACCTATTCACGCTACACCGATGGTACAGATCACTCATGGATCAACGACCATGATCACATCGCAATTTCTTGAATCGTGAGTTCGTGCAGTTCTACCCTTTGACCACTCCAAGTCGCGAGTCAGCGAAATGCCACTCGACTGCTATGTGTCCTATGTTGATGGACGGTTCCAAATACTTCGGGATTTTCAGGACGTTGTCAAGTCAACTCTCCTACCTATGCAAAGGTTAAGATCGACGATCAATAAAGTTCCAACAGATCCTTGGATCTACGGTCCTGGATCCCATCGCTACTTGCGAAGGCTGAAGGGGTTGAGGTGTTAATGCCTATGCTCCTCCTCTAGATCCATTGGTCTTAACAGATCCGGGGTATTTCCGAAAGAATTCCGATCGTTCGTCTACCAAACAATGGAGTAATTTCTTTCGATAACTGGACTCGCTATCCTTTCTGAGCTCGAATCACGAGATTCAAGCTCTCGGGCTTCGAACTCCCACGACTTCGAAACCTGAGAGAACTACTCTTTCTTGTACAAGGTTTCCAGACTTGGATCACATGATCCTTCAGAGGGTTCTTGGGTAATTATCCCTAGGCTCAGTGACTTGACTGAAAATCCTTCCTAATTCACCGAGCTATGAATTCTATGACAAGGGTGAAGTAAACTCGTGGGTTTACTATAAAAGTAGTCTTTTCAAGGGACTTACTCCGACTCGGGAATGCGAGGAAACTTCCCGGGAGAAGGTGCCTCCGAGAAATTAATCCAGGGCATAGCGCGAGTCAAGTAGATGGGACAATTCTCAAGAGAACGGACTCGTATTCTGAACTTATTCATTTTATACATAAACCGATTATAGTCATATAAGTATAAGCATGCATCCTTTATTTCCAATCAAAACACAGGAAAACACTTCCATATCGAAACCATTTATGAGCATATAAACACGAGCATGCGTTTGTGATATTCAATTCAAAATACAAGACATAACACTTATCAGAAACACCAGACGTGTTGCGACTGCTGAGAGGGGTGCTCGTTTCCACCCAACCGTAGGCTCAGTGAATCCATATGGATTTACCACTAGCCACCCCCGAGCTAGACCACGATGCTTTGAGATTCAGTTTCATACTTCCAGCTCAATAGAAGTCAAGGATGAAGGTTACTCTCCTTCTCCTTTGTTCAAACCTATTTGTACTTCCAGATTTCCTTCGGTTTCTCTTCCACGATCCCTGTCGCGCGTGTTCTCTCCTCTCCCCCCCACACTTACTTTCTTGCCTTTTTCTGCAAGATTGTGTGTGGTGTGAATTCCCTCGTCCATGGTCAGGTCTGAGATCTTCTACAGATGGGTAGTTTTCCCCCATCCCCTCATTAACTCTTGAGGAGCCTCCCCACCTACCATCCTGGCGGGTAATTCATTCCAGGGTTAGAGAGTTGCTTTGGTCTTTGAGCAAGTAAAAACCAGTACGGTATTGGTTTGGTGGAAGTTAATGCAACCATTCCAAGTCCCTTCCAGCACCTCTCATTAGCCATCATGGTCTCTTTTAGCACATCCCCCTCCCAGAATTCATGCAACACATATTCATAACATAATTTACATTCATCGACCTTTTATACAAAGGTCCGCCAAATCAAACATTCACATCTTTGTGTTTGCCATAGTTCTTGGCCAATATAGTTATTTTTTACAGACTGGGGGAAACAGGGTGTTACAATTCCCTCCCCCTTAAAGGAACATCATTCTCGATGTTCTATCTATCAATATGATGTGTATGTACAGAAGTAAACAAAATCGGATATGCCTGTTTCATGGCATCTTCCATTTCCCACGTAGCCTCATTTGGGCCAAAATGTTTCCACTGCACCTTGACCTGTGTAATGGTTCGGTTCCTGAGTGGGGTTTCCTTTCTATCCAGTATGCATTGAGGTTCTGGCAGGACTTCTCCCTCCAGTTCCACCTGGATCACAAACCAGTCAATTATATGATTAGAATCGTGTACATATTTCTTCAATAATGAAACATGGAAAACATTATGTGCTTTTATTGTGGGAGGAAGTGCTAGCCTATAGGCTACAGGTCCCACTCTATATATAACTTCAAAGGGTCCACAATATCGAGCTGCCAACTTGGCACAAGCTCCCATCCTCAGGGAACTTTTCCTGGGCCTAACTCTGAGATATACGTGGTCTCCTGTCTTGAATTCTCTTGGAGTTCTCTTGCGGTCGACGTAACTTTTCTGTCTGTTCTAAGCGACCTTTAGATTTTGTTTTATCTGAATCACTTGCTAATCCATTTCTTTCAACATGCCGGGTCCAATAGTAATTCTGTTTACGGGATTACTCCAACTGACTGGAGCGTTGCACGACCTACCATAGAGGACTTCGAAAGGACTCATCTTCAAGGATTCTTGGTAGCCGTTGTTGTAGGTGAATTCCACCAGTGGTAGGTAATCTTCCCACTTTTTGGGTTGATGCATTACATGCATCCTTAGCATGTATTCTAATATTTGGTTCACTCTTTTCGTCTGTCCATCGGTTTGAGGATGATACGATGTGCTAAATGGTAATTTGGTCTCCAGACCAATTATAAAGGATTTCCAAAAGTTGGAAGTAAATTTTGTGTCTCTGTCAGACATGATCTCTTTAGGCATACCATGTAGTCTGAATATCTCCTTCATGAATATGTTGGCGATGTCTATTGCCTTGAAAGTCGACTTGATGGGGATAAAATGAGAGGACTTGCTCAATTTATCCACTACTACCATGATGGCGTCATTCTATTTGGTCGAGGTTGGTAATCTGGTGATGAAATCCATGGAGATGGTTTCCCATTTCCATTCTGGGATTGGTAGAGGTTGTAATAATCATGCTGGGTGTCGGTGTTCTGCTTTAACTTGTTGGCATTCTATGCATTTGGCTAAGTACTCGGCTATGTCTTTCTTCAATCCAGGCCAATAGAATTGTTTCCTGGTGGCCGTGATCATCTTCTGGTATCCTGGATGACCAGTATATGGTCTTTTATGTAGTTCATCCATTATGAACCTGTTCAAGTCATCACAATCTGGAATATACAATCTATTTCTGTAAGTTAGCAAACCTCCATCTATCATCTGGTAGCCTTCATACTTTATCCCTGTGGGTTCTTGCTCCAGGTACGAGGTCACGGTCTAGAAGAATGTGTCTGTTTCTTGTGCATTCCTGACTCTTTCCTTGACATTCGTCTCGCAGGTGCTCACTACTACCAGGTGAATTGTTTTCATACTTCTGTTAAGGGCATCGACCACCTTATTTTCATTTCCTTTAATATGTTTGATTTTAAAATCAAACTCGCTAAGGAGGGCCATCCACCTATCTTGTCTGGCATTGAGCTTTGGTTGGTCAAACATATATCACAATCCACAGTGGTCTGTCATAAGTACAAATTTCCTTCCCAGGAGGTAATGCCTCCACATTTTTAAGGCGTGCACTATGGCGGCCATATCTAGATCATGGGTCACATATTTGACTTCATGCTCATTCAATTTTCGGGATTCATATCAGACTATACTTCCTCCTTGCATTAGGACTCCTCCGAGCCCTTCCTTGCAGGCATATGTGCACACAAGGAACTCAGCTTCGGGATTGGCGATCTTCAACACGGGTGCATGGGTCAGTAGATGTTTTAGGGATTGAAATATTTCTTCACATTCTTGTGTCCACGTGAATTTAGATCCCTTCTTTTGGAGGACAGTGATTGGACAACCAATCTTGGAGAATCCTTTTATAAATCTCCTATAGTATCCTGCTAAGCCCATAAAGGATCAGATATCTGAAACGTCCTTTAGGGTAGGCCATTCCATGATAGACCTAATTTTGTCAGGGTCTACTGCTACTCCTTCTTCAGATATGACATGGCCCAAGTAATGTATTTTCTTATGGAAAAAGTCGCACTTGCTAAATTTGGCATAGAGCTGATGTTCTCTTATCACTTGAAGCACAAGTCTAAGATGTTCCTCATGTTCCTCTCTATTCTTGGAGTAAATTAATATATCGTCAATAAAAACCAATACAAATTTGTCTAGGAATTTGCTGAGCACATTGTTCATCAAGCACATAAAAGTGGTAGGGGCATTGGTTAATCCGAATGGTACTACCACAAACTCATAGTGACCATATCTCGTCTTGAAGGCAGTTTTGTGGATGTCTTCACCCTTGATTTGAACTTGATGGTATCCAGATCTTAAGCCAATCTTTGAGAAGATGGAAGCACCTCCCAATTGATCAAACAAGTCATCGATCCTGGGTAAGGGGTACTTGTTCTTTACGGTTACCTTATTGAGTTGTCTATAATCTATGCACAGTCGAAGGGTACCGTCTTTCTTTTTCACAAACAAGACTGGTGCTCCCCATGGAGACACGCTGGGCCAGATATAGCCTTTGTCCATCATTTCTTTTAGTTGTAATTTAAGCTCAACTAGCTCGAGTGTGCTCATCCTGTAGAGTGTCCTAGACACTGGCACCACTCCTGGTGCAAGTTCTATCGAGAAGTCAATGTCCCTTATCGTAGGTAGACCCAGTACCTCTTACGAAAATACATCTCTATATTCTCTTAGTGTGGGGTGGTCTTTGAGGCTTGGTTTGTCATCTTCAACTGATTCCAACACATGTATCGCATATAGTGGACATCGCTTTCTACAATACCTTATCATTTGAAGAGGTCATATTTGTCTCACTGAGACAAGTTTTTGGATCCTTGGAAGGGTTATCCTTCTTCCTTCTTTACTTACACATTCTAAGGTTTTATGGTAACAGTCCAGCCTGGCTTTATATGTGGCTAGCTAGTCCATACCAATCAACAAGTCATACGATCCTAGGGGTAGTATGTTAAGGGTTGATTGGGTGGGGAATTCACCCATAGTGAATTGGAAAGCTAGTATGACCTATGTTACCTTTCTTTTGGTGCCAGTGGCTAACTATACCAACCATGGCTTGGTGTGTTTATGTGGCTGTAATTTACACTTATCAACAACCTTAGGAGCTATATAACTCAAATTTGAACCAGGGTCAATTAGAATAGACACTAGATGGTTGGTGATCATACCTTCCATCTCCACCACTGAAGCTTGGTGGTCAGCTTGTTTATTATCCAAGGCTGCATAAATTTGTGGAACACTCCTGGCCACGTCATTGACGGTGGTATCTTCTTGAACGTTGTAAATTCTTTGACTGTTATGTTGTCGGTGCAAACAGTCCCTTAGTAGATGCTCTTCTCCACAACCCCAACATTTCAAGGGTTCTCTCTTTGGGTTATCAATCTTTCATGGGGTAGATCTAGAAGGTTTATTTTCGCTCTGGGAGGGGAAATTCTACTGGTGTACACTTCGGGTTGGGAAGCTCATCCTTGAGTCCTTTTTATAGTTTTTAAATCTTGGGGATTTAAACCCCTTTTTCTGGAATCCTGAACTATTCTTCTGCTTCCAGCCTTCGCGAGGTTCTGTCCGATGCCCAAGTTGTTCATAACAATATCTTGCCTTTCAGATAGTGTCTTCTAGGGTCTTTGGCTCGTCAAACTCAATCCTATTATGATAGTCCTTAGGTAGTCCACTAATGAATCGTTGCACCTTTGCCTTTTCTGCTTTTATATAGGGTACATACCTCAACAACTTAAGGAATCTGCTAACATATTCCTCTATGGTGAGTTGTCCCAGCTTGAGTTCATAGAATTCTTTAGTCTTTTCGTCAGAATACTTTTATGATAGATACTTCTTCCAGAAGTATTTCTCAAACCGTTCCCAAGATAGGTCCTCTTTGTGAATCCCTTTTACATTCTTAAGGTCTTCCCACCAAATGGAAGCCTTTCCATTCAAGTTGAAAGTGGCTACTCAGGCCTTCAAGTTTTCTGAGAAGTCATGGACTCTGAAATACTTCTTTAGTCCAAGCAGCCAGGTCTCTAATTCCTCCCCCTTCTTTATTTCACCGTCGAAAGAGGGTGGTTTGGCCTTCTTGAATTCTTCAAGATTATGACTTTTGGAATGCTTTCGCTTCTTTTGTTTTCTTTGGGAATAAGAACTAGTTCTGCTACTAGAAGATCCCTCCGAGTCGCCAGTTTCCTTTCCAGAGGAATCATCCGACGCTTGTCCCTTATCTATGGGGTGGGCCTTTCTTGAGGTGCTCTTCCCAGTGTGGCCACTTAAAAGACCACGTTTCTATATCTTAGGTGGACTTTGACTTTTCTTTGTCTGTTGTCGGTTCACGTGACTGGTGTCAGGTTCATGCTGCAATTGTCTTTGTATGTCGGATAAACTCTACAACAAGACTGCATTAATTTCCGTTTGCTTCTCTTGCTCTTTTATCAGCCTCTCGTTGTCGGCCTTGTAGCTCTGTAGTTCGACCATGAGGCTCCTCATAGTCTCAGCTAGATCTGGAGGGGTATCTACCGCCCTCCTTTAGTTGGACTCTTCATCTCTATTGTGGGAGCCATCCCCCACTTCGTGGTGCGTCACCATTCTATGCGTCTGCAGTTTCCCACGGTTGATCGTCCGCTTGTGTGCGGGAAAAACACTTGTTGTTAGTCAATATTTATATTCATTCATAACCAACGCATAATTCATATTTTTCAAATGCATACACAGAATAGGAATTTTCATTCTTAACTTCGACTTTTGATAAAGGGAGTTAAGATAGAGGGTTACTCCTTTTAAGAGTACTTGTAATGGAGTTTCTGCGCAACTCGTTCATGAGCCCAAGCAGACCAAGTGTTGTAACCATGCTCTGATACCAATTTGTCACACACCCACTATGGAAACTAAGATTTTCGCCTCTTTTTCTTCAAGGGACGGAATCCTTGAATTTCTATGGGGCCTAGTGCAAGCTAGCTCTTCCCTTATCCACCTCCATGTGATCATTGGTTATGACCACAGGCTAAGCCAAGAGGCGCCTTTCACATTTCGCGACTCAGCGATGCAAGAGAGTCAAGTCTTTCGACTCTTCAAACCTCAAAACCTGAAATCTTACCTTCGATGAGATCGACGGCTGCGAATCTCGCCCTGATCCGACAGTCCTGACCGTATCAGGATTTCGGTAACCGGGAGTTTGAAATGCAGTGACTCCAAATCTCTTTTCACTCCAATCCCCAAATTCCGATATGGAAATTCGTGTATGAGATCAACGACCCTTGTCGATCTAGATCTGACGGTCACTATTCCTCATGAGCTTAAGGGTGTTGAAAGACACTCAGTCTTAATCCCTTCATTGTTCTACGAGATCCAATGGCCCACTGGATTTCAGAGCTTTCCTCGAACTCTGACTGCTCACCACGCGTCTCCTCCAATGGACGGTCCAGATCCTTTTGGGACTCCTCCTTTCTACCGCATGACCCTGTCCTGTGACCTAGGGTTCATCCACAGAGCGCCTTGGGATTTCGTATACCATGATTTCGCAACTTGCGAAAATGAGGGGTCTTTCCCTTTGGTATCACAGGTGCCGAAACGCCGAAACCTATTCACGCTAAACTGATTTGGGGTTTCTTATACCAGGATTTCATGACTTGCGAAGACGAGGGGTCTTGCCCTTTGCTTTCCCGGGTGCCGAAACGCCGAAACCTATTCATGCTACACCAATGGTCCAGATCACTCATGGATCAACGAACACGATCACGTCGCAATTTCACGAATCGTGAGTTCGTGCAGTTCTATCCTTTGACCACTCAAAGTCACGAGTCAGTGAAATTCCACCCTAACTGCCACGTGTCCTGTGCCGATGGATGGTTCTGAATACTTCGGGACTTTTAGGACGTTGTCAAGTCCACTCTCCTGCCTATGCAAAGGTTAAGATCGATGGTCAATAAAGCTCCGAAAAATCCTTGGATCTAGGTCATGGATACCATCGCTACTTGCAAAGGCTGAAGGGGTCGAGGTGTTAATGCCTGTGCTCCTCCTCTAGATCCATCAGTCTTGACAAATCTAGGGTATTTCCGAAAGGATTCCGACCGTTCGTCTACCAAACGATGGAGTAATTTCTTTCGATAACTGGACTTGCTATCCTTTCTGAGATTGACTCAAGAGATTCAATCTCTCGAGGCTTCGAACTCCTAAGACTTCGAAACCTCAGAGAAATACTCTTTCTTGTACAAGGTTTCTAGACTTGGATCACATGATCCTTCAGAGGGTTCTTGGGTAATTATCCTTAGGCTCGGTGATCTGACTGAAAAGCCTTCCTAATTCACCGAGCTATGAACTCTGTGACAAGGGTGAAGTAAACTCGTGGGTTTACTATAACGGTAGTCTTTTCAAGGGACTTACCATGACTCGGGAATGCGAGGAAACTTCCCGAGAGAAGGTGCCTTTGAGAAATTAATCCAGGGCATAGCGCGAGTCAATTAGATGGGACAATTCTCAAGGGAACAGATTCGTATTCTGAAATTATTCATTCTATACATAAACCGATTATAGTCATATAAGTATAAGCATGCATCCATTATTTCCAATCAAAACACAAGCAAACACTTCTATATAGAAACCATTTATGAGCGTATAAACACGAGCATGTGTTTGTGATATTCAATTCAAAATACAAGACATAACACTTATCAGAAACACCAGACATGTTGCGACTGTTGAGAGGGGTGCTCGTTTCCACCCAACCGTAGGCTCAGTGACTTCAAACAGATTTACCACTAGCCACCCCCGATCTAGACCACGTTTCTTTGAGATTCAGTCTCTTACTTCCAGCTCAACGGAAGTCAAGGATGAAGGTTACTCTCCTTCTCCTATGTTTAGAACTCTCTGTACTTCCATAGTTCCTTCGGTTTCTCTTCTGTGATCCCTGTTGCACGCGTTCTTTCCTCTCCCCCCCCACACTTCCTTTCTTGCCTTTTTCTGCAAGATTGTGTGTGTCATGAATTCTCCCGTTTGTGGTCAGGTTCAGAGCTTCTACAGATGGGCAGTTCGCCCCCATCCCCTTATTAACTCTTGAGGAGCCTCCCCACCTACCATCCTGGCGGGTAATTCATTCCAAGGTCAAAGAGTTGCTTTGGTCTTTGAGCAAGTAAAAACCGGTACTGTATTGGTTTGGTGGAAGTTAACAAAACCATTCCAGGTCCCTTCCACCACCTCTCATTAGCCATCATGGTCTCTTTTAGCACATCCCCCTCCCAACAGTAATGCAACAAATATTCATAACATATTTTACATTCATCGACCTTTTATACAAAGGTCCGTCAAATCAAACATTTACATCTTTGAGTTTGCCATAGTTTTTGGCCAATATAGTTATTTTTATAGACTGGGGGAAACATGGTGTTACACTAAACATTTTATCTTTTGAGTTTTTTTGGTTGGAATCCACCATGTGAATTTGGACAAAATCGTTATTTTATTTTATGTTGTTTAAATTGCATTTATGAATGCATAAATGGATTTAGTTTGATGAAAAACCCTAAGTTATTCGGATTATACAAACTTAACCACTCAAATCTGCAAATCCAATCATTCATCACCAGATTTCAGCCAAAATCAAACCAAAAAACGGCTAAAAAAACCTACAAAAGGTAGAACATTTAGACTAATGCGCTTCAAAAACAGAAGCATGCTCAGTTAGTACGCATACAGTTTTTTCAGAATCGAAAGCATGCTCTCAGTTAGTACGCATACACTTTTTGGTTAAATATTTTCCCATCCATCTCTCAGTCGATCAATTTGTAACTCTCCATATTTTCCTTTTTAGGTCTACAGGTTTCTCCTCCCTCTTAATTGTTTCCATCCATGGCTTTGCCTCATGATGATAGTGATAAGGTTATCGACATTGATCTCGAAACCACTTACAGTTGTGTGGGTGTTTGGCATCCTGATCATGACAAAGTTGATATTATCCCCAATGAACAAGGTAATCGGACTACTCCTTCCATGGTGGCCATCATAGACAATGAACGCATCATCGGACAGTATACCAAGAATCAAGTTGCTTCCAACCCTGCAAACACCGTATTCGATGCCAAGAGATTGATCGGGAGGTGCTTCTCAGATTCTTCTGTCTAAACTGATAAGTGCTTTTGGCCATTTTCGATTGTATACGAACCCAACGACAAACCTCTCATCCAAGTAATATTCAAGGGAGAGGAGAAAACCTTCACAGTAGAGGAAATATCGTCAATGGTGTTGGCTAAGATGAAAGAAATCGCTCAACAATACCTCGGTTGTCCAGTGAATAAAGTTGTGATTACCGTTCATGCTTACTATAACAATTCTCAAAGGCATACCACCAAAGACGCCGGGAAGATAGCGGGTTTCGATGTTTTACAAATATTGAACGAGCCTACAACTACTGCAATTGCGTATGGATTTGACAGGAAAGCTTGCTTTTCGGACGATGGTGAAAATGCACTGATCTTCGACTTGGGAGGAGGTACTTTTGATGTTGCCGTCCTAAATATTAAGAAGCACATAGTCCAGGTCAAGGTGGTGGGTGGAGACACCCATCTGGGAGGCGAGGATTTTGACAATAGAATGGTTACCCATTTTGTACACGAATTTCAGAGAAAATACAAAATCGACATAGCCTCAAATGCAAGAGCTCTTAGGAAACTTCGCAGTGCATGCGAGAGGGCCAAGAGAGAGTTGTCTTCCACTGTGGAAGCTATTGTTGAAGTTCCATGCCTCCATCAAACCCTTGACGTTTATTCAAAAATCAGGAGAGAAAATTTTGAGCAGATGAACATTGAAATGTTTGAAAAATGAATTGAAATCGTTGAGAAGTGCTTGGAGGATGTGAGAATGAGAAAAACCCAGATTGACAAAGTTGTGTTGGTAGGAGGTTCTACGCAAATACCCAAAGTACAGGAGTTACTTAAAGACTTCTTCAAGGGAAGCAAGGAGTTGTGTAAGAGCATCCACGCTGATGAAGTCGTCGCCTATGGTGCTATTGTGCAGGCCGTGACATTGAATGGAGATCACTCAGAGCTCATGCTTACAGATGTGAATCTCCTGAGTCTTGGAACTATAATTGAGTGGAATCTCAAGACAGTGTTGATTCCCCGAAACCCGTCGATTCCTGTCACGAGAGAGGGGATCTTCTTCACTGCAGAGGACAATCAGGATTGTGCACTAATAGATGTCTACGAAGGGGAAAGGCCTAATATCAAAGATAATAATCTTTTAGGCAAATTTTATCTGAATGGACTTCCCCTATGGCCCAGATAGAAAGTCAGTTTCGTCATAATCATGGAAATAGATGCAAATGGAATTCTGAAGGCGTTGACAGAGCATAAGACTAGTAGAATAAAAGAGACGATGACTATCACTAACGAGAGCGGTAGGTTGGGTGAAGATGAGATTGCCAAAATGATTACGGAGGCAGAAAAACTCAAAAGCGAAGATCGATGGTGGAAAGAAGCCGTGGAAATGAGGAATGCATTGGATGAATTCATGTACGACATGAATAAGAGATTGAAGAAGGAAAAACTAAGGGGAAAGATGGAGAAGAGAGACGTTGAAGATATTGAAACTGATCTCGAGGACGTGAGTGAATAGCTTATCAAGAATGAAAATGCAAATAAGAATGAGTTAGCAGAGAAAATCAAGAATATTTATTTGATATATATAATTGGGTAATGATAAATGTTTACCCCTTTATAGATTCTTAAAATTTTGAAACTTAATTTCTTGTTTAATTACCATTTCACTTTAAATACATGCAAATACTTTTTACGAGAGTTAGGCAGCTATGATAGTAATAGATAATTTATATATTTGTCAATCAATAAGAAGTATCATTTATATTGAAATGAATTATGGTTCGAAAATGATATAATATAGAATTTATAAATTTATATATATTAATTAAAATAGATATTATAATAAATTTATTTTAATTTTATATTTAATAAATATTAAGAAATATATATTTTTTAACATTTTAAATTAAAATAAATTTTTTATTATAGATTTGTATAACTTTTCAAACTTTATTTTACAATTTTTGTTTATTTTTCTATTTGGTTGATTAATATTACATATTCACATTTACTTTAACTCTAAATATATCTAATTATTTAATAATTTCCTAATCAACTTAAATTTTCCCATCAACTTTTTAGTTCTTTTTAGTTTTTTCCAAGTCAACTTAGATATTTTGAGACACAATGAGTATTAGGATTTTCATATACATCCAATAAAAGTTTGATAGTACTCAAAATTGAATTATTTCTATAGAATGCTCTTGACTAAGATAGTATATTGTTTCAAAAACATTTTAAAAGAATAAATATTAACATAGACTCCTAACAAAACAAAGTTTACAAAACATTTAAAAAGCAATAGAATTAAGAAAGTTGGAGCCTGGTATTCATGGTGTTTTGAAAGACATTATCCTTGCTCGTGTTAGGAAGAAGTTGTTGCACAGTTTCTTTTTCCTTATTTTCAATTGACCCAACAAATAGGTGAACTTGAGCTAGAGCCATGGTTTTGTAACTTTATTAGGTTGTTGGGTCAAGTGAACCTGAGTTAGAGCCATGGTTTTGTAACTCTATTTTGTCGACAAGCAACTTGAGATGAATGTTTTCCTACCCTAATTCTTGAATTTTGTGGCTATGAAAACTCACTAATTCCTAATCAACTTTGACTTCTTGTCTCTTGCATCTTCTTGGGCTCGAATTTATGCTACCATGTTGGAAATGGTTGATTTTTTTCCAAAAGCACAATTTATTAATTCAACTACCTCTTTAGCTCTGAGATTTCACACTTGGAGCATCTCCCCTCATGCTTATATCCCGAATTTAGTGTGAATTCCTGCAATAATCTGACAAAGTCACCCTTATTGTAACATCCCCCACTACTAAACTCAACAAAGTCTGACATTTTCTTTTTATGATACCATTAAATTAAAAACATGTAAGAGCCTAAAAACATTAATGCAGATATAAGAGTATTTCCAATAAACATGAATGCAGTTAATTAAACATATACATAGTAACATGTATTTTTCTCAAAAACACAAATTTTATGCACAATAATATAAACCCATAAGTAAAACATTGAACATAGATAAAACACTTATTTTTTAAATCAAATGTGCAACCAACTATAGAGGATGGAAATTCCACCCAACCATAGACTTGCTACTCTAAATCTCAACAATAAGTCACCCTCAAGTTGGGGTTAGGAATCCACAAGAAATGGTGTCTCTTAAGGGTGTCTATTGTCTACTTACAACAAGTTAATTTCATATAGCCATCCAAATCCACCAACTTTCTTTCTCACAACTTACACAACCCAAAGAATGAGATCATCTTCTCTGCCACGTAGTCCTTCAGGCTATCCCCCTTCCCTTCAGGGCTCCAACACAGGTTGGCTATGAATCAATCTTGTTAGACTCTAAAGAATTACAACTGCAAAAAGAAACTCTCAATAGAGAAACATTTGCTCTGCACAACAAACCTCACTCTACAAGCCTAACAAACTACTTCTCCATGCATTTTCAGCTCCAACGATCTCCCCAGAAAACCTACTATCGTTATCTTCTAATTACAACACTCAGCTTGCTCTCTATATCCCCAAAAATTCTTGTAAAAAATTCCCTTATTTTCTCATACGAATTTCCTTTTCCTCCAATCTAGTTGACTTTCACTCTCCCCAATGTTGATTTTACTTCAAGGCCTTGCTCTCAATAACTATGGGATGTGACTCCTCACACCCACCTTCTTACATGTATTCAATGATTTGGCTCTCATACACTCAAAGGGAAAAATTAGAAAGTTCACTCAAAACAATAAATTAGGAATGCTTGGGGATTTAAGACACATGGATAAAAACCCCATTTTGATCCATTGTCTCTTGTGGAAAACATAACACCCATGACTCTGTTCATGTATATCTGCAATCGACATCACATTTTATTTTATTATCATGATCTGCAATGTTTACATACTACTTATTTAGGCCTATGACCATACATCATATTTACATTACATATCGCTAATTTGGGGATTAAAAATAGGGATGTTACATTCCCCTACCCTTATAAATTGCACCATCCTCTATACACAACACCATACCGATATATATGTGCAAGAAAATGACATCATAATACTTAGTATTTTTGCAAGTTTACAACTCCTGTAACAGTTCCAACCATAAATCTCTAGTTCCCCTCAACCTGCATAACCCAAGGAAGTGTACCCCCTTCTTTGCACCACAGTCCTTCAAAGTATATCGATCCCCTTCTAGACCTCTAATTCAGGTTGGCCAGAAATATCAGAGATGCGGTTCTCGGAACTCTAGTTGCCAAAATATAGCCTTGCACACTTACATACAAATGCACATTCAATTTTTTTCAAAATTTGCAAAACATTGTGGGTACTATGCTTGTATTATCTCCTTGTATTCCCACGTAGCGTCTTTGGGACTTTGAACCTTTACCAGACCAATAACATTGTTCCTGAGCACTTTGACTTCTCGGTCCATAATGCACACTAGTTCCACGTGAAAGTCCCATTTGTGTTCCACTTGGATCATAGTCCAATCAATTAAGTGGTTAGGATTAGGTACATGTTTCTTCAATAAAGACACATGAAACAAATTATTATTGGGCATATCTTCTCCGAGACTTCAAATAGCCCACGGTATTTCAGTGCAAACTTTGAGTAATTTCCCAATATTAGTAAGTTTTTTTTAGCTTTTATTTTTAAAAACACATGCTCACCCATTTTGAATTCCGTGTATGTCATGTTTTTATCTACATAGTTCTTTTCCATGTCCTATGCAACCTTTAAATTATGCTTGATCTTTATCATCTTTTCTTCCATTTCCCTTAGCAATTTTGAACCAATAACTATTATGTTTGTTGGGATATCTCAGCTCACTGGTGTGTTGCATTTACTACAGGATCTCAAACGGTCTAATATTCAATGATGTTTGGTAAACAATATTGTAAGTAAATTCAACCAAGTGAAGATAATCTTTCCACTTGGATTGCTAGTCCATTACATACATTCTTGGCATATCCTCAATGGGTGGTACGTTGTACTGAAATTTAAATTTGTTCCAAATCCTTTAAACAACCCCTTCTAAAAATTTGATGTAAACTTGAAATCACTTTAAAAAATAATTACCTTGATCACTTCACTTGACAATTTCCTTCATGTAAATTTCTGCAATGTTGATTGCCTTATGAATTGTCTTTCCCTAAATAAAATGTGCAACCTTTGTTAATTTTTCCACCACTACCAAAATGGAATAATGCTACTTCACTATTATAGGAAGCTTAGTAATCAAAACAATAGTAACAAATTCCATTGGTTCTATAGGGCGGTGGGCATTCGTAATGGCGAATTGGCATGTATAGACTCATTAAGCAAACTCCACACCGTCCACAGTTTGATGGCCGGAAAAATGCTATACACACGTGCTCACAGTGGAAGGCTCTTTAATGTTAGCCAGTTTGGTGCGTCATCGTCTGCCGTAGTGGGTGAATTTAGAAGTGGCAGGTGCAGGACCGTGGCGGCGGGATGGGGCATATGCCGGTGGATACTAATGGCCATATCTCACAGAGATTACGGAAAACGGAAACTTTCTTTTTTCCATGAAACATTCTTCATGAAACCCAAGACCTTCATTCGAAATTCAGAAGAGCAAAGTTTGAGCAGATGAACAATGATCTGTTTGAAAAATGCATTGAGATTGTTGAGAAGTGCATGGAGGATGCCAGAATGAGCAAAACCCAGATTGACAAAATTCTCTTGGTGGGTGGTTCTACGCGAATACCCAAAGTGCAGGAGTTGCTTAAAGATTTCTTCGACGGTCGTAAAGAGTTGTGTAAGTCCATCCACCCTGATGAAGCTGTAGCTTATGGTGCTGCCGTGCAGGCTGCGGTGTTGAATGGCGATCACACAGCACACCTCATACTTCGAGATGTCACTCCCCTTAGTCTAGGAGTTGGAGTTTTTGGGGATATCATGAGCGTTTTGATCCCTAGAAATACACAAATTCCAGTTAGAAGGGAGGGCAAATTTATTACTGTATATGACAATCAGGAAACAGCGACAATAGACGTTTATGAAGGGGAAAGGCCTAATGTCAAACACAATAATCTTTTGGGCGAATTTGTATTGAAGGGACTTCCGCGTGCACCTAGAGGCGATGTCAAAATAATCGAAAGTATGGAGATCGATGCAAACGGAATTGTGAAGGTGTCAGCAGAGCATAAGACTAGTGGGATAAAGGAAGCGATGATCATGACGAATGAGAGCGGTAGGTTGAGCGATGATGACATTGCCAAAATGATGGCAGAAGCAGAGAAACTCAAAATTGAAGACCAACACTGGAAGGAGACGGTGGAACTGAGGAATGCATTGGATCAATACATCTATGACATGAATAAAAGATTGAATAAGGAAAAACTAAGGGGAGAGATGGAGAAGAAAGATGTTGAAAACATCAAAGCAGGTCTTGAGGGGGCAGTTGAGTGGCTCAGTGAAAATGAGAATGCAGATAAGGATCAATTAGCAGAGAGGATGGAGAATGTTAGAAGGTTATGCAGAAAAATAGACAAGAGCCAAAAGGGGCTGGCAACTTGAGTGAAATTCTAAATCATCTCACACAGTTTCCTTTTGACATTTTTGAGTTTACTAAAACATTCCTCTGTCTAGTTTGTTACAAACCAATATTTATAGTGCATATGACGTTACATAATAGACAAAAGGAGCTGACAACTTGAGTGAAATTCTAAATCATCTAGCACAGTTTTCTTTTAACATTTTTGAGTTTGCCAAAACATTCCTCTGTCTAGTTTGTTACAGACCAATATTTACAGTGCTTATGTCATATATTGCATATGACGTTACAAAATGTTGTAATACTGGTTTATGGTAACCGTCATATTTTTTATGCTGGTCTCTGAACAATCAAGGTTGTGGATTGTGATCTTGTGATGTGATTTTAAAGGAGGTCGTTTTAATCTTTCAACTGAATTTACTGGGATTTAACATGATATAACAAAATGTTTGCCTAAGTAACAAATATTTATGCAACACTGTAAAACTTAGGCACATTTATAATTGGAGCATAGCAAATTCAATAGGTGAAAGAGAGCGTAACCATGTGTACTGTATTTTTATTGGCATGCTTCTATACTTGCATTCAGATTGGCTTACATGACAAATGGGTGTGTTTTTTAAGGTATATAGAATGGAGTTATCAGCTGTAAGATTGTTAGGTTGGTTTGCATTTGATTATTACCAAGAAGGCTAAAGTGTCATTTAACTGTCACAGGACTTTGTTAAGGATTATACTAAAAAAATATTCAGTTTTCCTTTGCTTTGCTATGAATATCGAGATTTTCCATAATTTAAGTGTTTGAACTTCTTAATTCTTAATGCATGTATTGGCCAGGAGCACATACATGCAATATTTTCCATTTAAACATCCAGACTGTTTACTTTAATTTGTACTTTGGGGATTTGGTACTCAACAAATTCTCTGGCCTGTAAGCAAAATTGAGATTGTAATCATTCTTGCTACATTATTTTTTAGAGTGGTAATGATTTGAGATGAAAGTATACAGGGTCATTTGTTAATAAATAAACATGGTTAGTTTGAAGCTCCAAACTTTTGGAGAATTTCAATTGGTTTTGTTCACTGTTGTTAACTGTATTTTTATGTGAATACCAATTTTTTCTGTAGGCATTATCTTTCTATGTAGTCAATTTTTTTAACAGCCACTATATTTTTACAGTGTAAGTGAATCTCTGTAGCGGCTTTCTCCGCCATATAAACTTTTGCCATTATTGCCACCTTGCTTTGGTCTTCTAAAGTTTTTGCTAATTCATCTACGCTAATTCTCAATTCCATGTTTAGGTATTTCTTTCTCTTCTTCTGCAATATCATTTATTTACATGCATTTCCCTTGTTTTGAATTGTGTTTTTATCTGTCCGATCGACTTTCTTTCTTCTGCCACCTGGACATCACCTTGAGTTGCCAGGGGTGCATTCAGTGCACGGTGCTATCACTATTATTTGCATTATCATTTTCACACATGTTAGCACCTTGCTTGTTTGGCCTCACACGAGTTGTTTCACTTTCTTTTCCTTGCCTTTGCCACATAACGAGACTAGAAGCCATAATTTGCCACATTCATGGCTAGTGACTAACTTTTAAAGTACATTTACTAAACCCCCTTGCATTAATGATTCCACTTTTAAAGTTGCATGACTAAGTTTTAATTCCACCGTGCCTACCCCCTTATATGTTGGCAAGTTGATGGTAGAATAATCTGATTTAGCCAGTTGAAAAGACAAGGAGTGATTATGGCCCATGTGTCAACTTATTGATGGAACCAACCATGCCAAAAAATAAAATGTAGTAATTAAGGAAAGATTTGAGCACGAGTTCAGATTAGTTTTGAATTATGAACAAGTAAGATGCCATCATTGTCTTTTTCATTAAGCAACGAGTTTTCAACGCATTGATATTATGTAATGATCCCAAGCCAAATTTTTCGCTTGGAACCACTAACTACAACTGATTTGTGATGTGTAGGTGTTTATTGAGTTATTAAGTGCATACAAGATTCATCCAACACATGAAGATCATAACACATTCAAGATATAGAAGCACAAACAAAGATTTGACCTTTTTATTATGAGTATGCATAATCAATACAATAGATGGCCGATCTGACATGAACCTCAAATGGCTGTACAAACGATAGATATGAGTTGCTACAAAATGCTCCCGTCAATACAAAAGAAGCCTCCAAAGGTTGAATAAGTAATGAAGACTAGTGTCAAGGAGATCTAGATGCCAACCCCTTCCGCTGGAGGGTGCCACGCTTCAAGTGAAGACTGAAACCCTCAATATTTCGGCCATGGTGCCAAAGATGTTCAATCACCTCGAGAAAGATGCCAAACAATAGATCGGGTGATGGCAAGAACAACCTAGGTGCTCGAATCTCCAAGATCCCTCTCACACCCTGTAGATCTGAACTCCTCCACTGAATGGTGCGCCCCATTAGATGCCTGGAACCCTAGATAATTCGGCCCTGATGAAGGAGGCCTCCAAATGATCTGAAACTCTCCAAGAATATAGACCGGGCTATGAGAACCCCGTGGGAGAAGTTTCAGGCCCGGATCTCAAGCAGATCTCTTTAGATCTGAGTTTTACTGAATCACAGGACGTCTCCTATGGCTCCAAGATGTCCCAATCTGCAGACAAATATATGATGATGATAACCCTATAGAAAAACCCTCAAACTGATGGTCATGCCCTTGCAAACAGAGCCCAAGTGTCGGAATGGCCCTAGGCCCTCAGGATAAGCTGGATCGAACCTCCCTCTAGATGTTGGTGCGCCCTTGCTGGAATCACAAGAACAGTACGGCCTGCTACCTTCTGAAGCGCTACATGGAGATGAGCTGAGACTAGAATGGTGTGGAGGAGTCTTCCATCCTCGAGACCAAGCTGCGGAACAAGGTGAGTGGATATTTCACCACTGAGTTGCTCACAAGGTTTTGTACAGCAAAACCTCCAAACTGAATGCTCAAGAGCAATGGCAAATGCTAATCCAAAACCAGAATGAGTAATAGGTGCGCCCCAGCCTCTTACTTATACTTTTTCTTCTAATTCTCTGTTGAGTTAGGTTAACTCTCAGGGTTAACTTCTATTCTTCTGTTGAGTTATCTTTTACTCATTTTAACCTATTTCTTTCTCAAGTCAACTTAAAAATATAACTTTAGTCTAGTTGACCTTTCCCCTCAGTGTGAGACTATGGCCTAATGGGGACACCTAGACCACTACGTCTTCCAAACCTCTTCTTCAAGAGGTGGGGGACATTACAGTCTCCCCTGCTTGAAATTGCTTGTCCTCAATCAATTCCAAACCTGCTTCTCGTACCATCTGTTCATTCTCCCATGTGGCATCCTCAATGGGCAAGTCTTTCCACCTGATCAGATACTCCTTAATGCTTCTCTTCTGGAGCTTATTTTCTCAAACTTCCAATATCTCTTCCGGAATCAACACTAGTTGACCTTCTTCGTCCATGGGAGGTAGTACCTCAATGGGGTGGACGTGTTGGCCGATAACCTTCTTCAGGCAGGATACATGAAAGACGTTGTGTATTCGGTTGCCTGGTGGAAGCTCTAACTCATAAGCCACGACCCCTGTCTTTCTGCTGATTCTGTAAGGCCCAAAGAAACGTGGCTGTAGTTTTTATGCTTTGCTTCTTTTAATTGAAGCTTGCCGATAAGGTTGGAGCCTTAAATAAACCAAGTCACCCACTTCAAAAGTGCGCTCCACTCTGTGTTTGTCCGCCTGGACCTTCTGCTGGTTTTGGGCTCTCTGTAAATGATCCTTCAACTCCCGGAGAATGTCTTGGCTCTGTTGTACCCAATCCTGTACCATTGGTGCCCTGCTATCCCCAAAGACAATCTCCACAAAGGAAATGGGATCATAGCTATATAAAGCTCTGAATGGTGTCATACTTATGGATACATGATGGGTGGTGTTGTAGCAATATTCTTCCAAGTGCAACCATCTGACCCATGCTTTTTGTTGTCCGACTATGTAACTTCTGAGGTAGCCTTCCACCCATTTGTTGACTATTTCTGTCTGGCCATCCGTCCGAGGGTGATCGCTGGTACTAGGGGTCAATGTCGTACCCATTAATCTGAACAACCCCTGCCAAAATGTGCTCATGAATCTGCTGTCCCTGTCACTGATAATGGTCTTGGGTAGGCCGTGTAATTTGAACACCTCTCTGAAAAATAATTCCGCCACCTGTGTTGCGCTAAAGTCTGTGGCTATGGAAAAGAAGTGTGCAAATTTCGTCAATCTGTCTACTACTGCGAAAATGCAATCTTTTCCCTGTGCCCTGGGCAAACCGGTGATGAAATCCATGGATATACTTTCCCATTTGTGCTCTGGAATAGGCAGGGGTTGCAACAATCCTACAGGGTGCATGTGCTCATCCTTGTTTTCTTGGCATGTAGTGCATTCTTTGACATGTTTAATCACATCTTCCTTTAGGCCCTTCCATGCAAACCTCTCTCTCACCTGCCTGTATGTCTTACTGATGCCTTGATGTCCTGCTACTGGTGAGTTATGACATGCATGCAGTATCTTGGCTTTGAGAGCTGATCCAGGAACTAAGAAAATTCGGCCTTTGTAATAAATGAGGTCCTTTATGACTCTGAAGTTGTCATCCTGTATTTGTCCGTCCAAAAGTTGACAAGCGAACTGATCCTTTGCATATTCCACTATCAAGTGATCTTTCCAGTCAACTGACATACCAGACATGGAAAAAATGGATGGCCTCCTGGATAATGCATCTGCTACTGCGTTGTTCTTCCCTTTGATGAATTCAATGTCAAAGTCGTAGGCCTGTATTTTGCTTACCCATTTTTGTTGTCGTTCATTCAAATCCTTTTGCTCCAATAGATATTTAAGACTGTTATGGTCTGATTTGACCACAAACCTTTGCACCTACCAAATATTGCCTAAATTTGGCTAGTGCATGCATGATAGCCAACATTTCTTTGTCGTAAAGGCTGTAAAGTAGTTCAAGACCCCTGAGTTTTCGACTTTCATAGGCAAGGGGGTGCCTATTCTGCATCAACACGACCCCTATACCTTCCCTTGAGGCATCACACTCCAAAGTGAAGGGTACGCCGAAATCTGGGAGAGCTAGAATTGGGTAGGTGCTCATGACCTCTTTCATTCTCTCCATCGTGGCTTGGGCCTCTTCATTCCATTTGAAGGACCCCTTTTTGGTCAGGTCAGTCAAGGGTGCACACAGTTGAGAAAACCCTTTGACAAATTTTCTGTAGTATGTGCATAGGCCCAGGAATCCCCTTAATTCTGTGAGTGTCTTCAGAGTCGGCGATTCCCTAATGGCTGTTATTTTCTCCTGGTGTACCTGTACCCCTTTTTCCCCTATGATGTGTCCCAAGTAGAGCACCTCTGTCATCCCAAACTCACACTTGGATTCCTTGGCGTATAGTCACTGTTCTTCCATGATTGACAGGATTTGGTCCACATGTCGAAGGTGTTCCTCCCATGTCTTGCTATAAATGAGCAAGTCATCAAAGAATACTAACAAATGTTTCCTCCGCTGTTTGTTGAACACATGGTTCATGCAAGACTGAAATGTGTCTGGGGCATTGGTTAGCCCAAAGGGCATTACCAAAAACTCGTAATGGCCGTAGTGACACCTGAAGGTTGTTTTCGAGATGTTCTCCTCCCTCATCTTGATTTGATGGTAGCCTGAACGAAGGTCAATTTTTGTGAAATAGATAGCTCCATGCAGCGCATCTAGCAACTCATCAATCTTGGGTATAGGGTACCTGTTTTTTATCGTCTTTTTATTCAAAGCCCGGATGTCAATCGTTCCATCCTCCTTCTTGACCAAGACTACTGAAGAAGCAAACGGGCTTGAACTTGGCCTGATGTGTCCCATGTCTAGAAGCTCTTTGATGGCCTTTTCTATCTCATCTTTATACTTCTTGGGATGCCTATAGGGTGTGGTGATAACTGGTTTAGCCCCTGCTTCTAGCTCAATGATGTGCTCAAACCCCTTGTCTGGTGGCACACCTGGAGGAATCGGCTCAAACACCTTATGGTGCCTGTCTAGGATCTTTTTAATCTCCGGGGTGTAGTGCACCTTCCCTTTCTCATCCACCCGAGTTGAGATCTTACATTCTGTCGCGTATACAATTTATTTCCTTTTGAAGATGGCTTCCATCCTCTTGGTCGTGACCACTCTGGCAGAGTTACCTGTCATGCCTTTGAGCACAACCTTTCGTCCTCCTTCCTCTACAAAGGACATTTCCATGGTCTTGTAATTGGTGGTGATAGGCCCTAAAGTGCTGAGCCACTGCACCCCTAGGATGATGTTGGTGTCTTGAAGATCCATCACATAAACATCTTGAACTAGCTCATGCCTTCCCAAGGTGAGCTTCATTCCTGGGATGTATCTGTCACAGGGCATAGTGCTATCGCCTGCTACCTCCACTTTGAATCCTTCAAACTCTATTGTAGGTATGTGCCTCCTCTACAGTAATGCTGCATCAATGAAATTGTGGGAAGCTCCTCCATCAATCATAACCGAAACTCTCTGTCCTTGCAATACCCCTCTCATCCTGAAGGTGTTGAATTTGGGTACCCCGCTGATAGATGCCAAGGTGGCCTTCTCTCCAACTGCACTGTCTAGTTCTGGAACCTCCTCTTCTGTTGTATCTGAAGCTTCGACCTCAATGTTCTGTATCTAACCATAGTCTTCCTCCTCTTCATTGTGCGAGGTAACCTATATATAGTGAACCTGGCCACGTCCCATACACTTATGTGATGGATTCCACGGTTCCTTGCAAGTGAAGTAGAGTTGCTTTCTCCTCAGTTCCCTCTTGGTGTTGTCATCTGTCCTGCCACGACCCCTGTCAAAACCTTTAGGGTCACGTCCTCCCTGATTCATTGGCGGTCTTTGATCTCTTCCTCCACTGTTAATAGGTGGTCTGGGTATGAATTTAGGTTTAGCAGTTGGACCCAAATCCCTCGTCTTCCAAATGGCCTCCTGTAGGTTGTTGGGTTTGAAGGCCTTTACCCAACCCTTCAAGGGTTCTGTCAATCCTTCTGTGAAAAGCATCATGAGCTTGGTCGGGGACATATCTTGTACCATAACTGCCAACCTTTGAAATTCATCAATATATACTTGAGCCGCACTTGTTTGCTTGAGTTGGGTGAGCTCCCGGAAATGCAGCTCATGATCTCCTTGATCAAATCTATCAACGAGCCTCCGAGTGAATTCTGTATAGGACATAATCTGATTGTGGCCGAGTGTGGTGAGTCCGTGATACCACCAGTGATGAGCTTTTCCATCCAAGTACATAGTGGCAAACTTGATGGCCTCCATCTCCCTCATGGGGTTGAGCTGTAAATAGGTATCCAACTTTTTTACCCAAGACTGTGCTGTCATCTTGGCCGTACCATCAAAGTATGGAATTTATATCTTCCCTGCTCTACGTTCAAACTCAAAACTACCCCTGTGGTTCGCCTAGGTTGATTTCTGGACCTGAGTTGGCAATACTGATCTAGGGACATCTGTCTTTGGACCTTCATATCCAAACTGTAGTACTCTTTGGTACTCCTTGCCATTTGTTCCACAAAGTCTTCTACCTGTTCCTATTGCCCTTTCTCATCTGTGAATGTGGGCATGTAAGGTCTAGGGTTAGCTCTGCTACCTAAATGTCGGCCAAGCTGATCCTCTGTGAACGTAGGCATGTATCGCCTCTGATTGACCCTGCTACCCATCTGACCCTGGGCCGTGTCTCCGTCCAGACTTCCTTCGGATATGACTGCTTTCTCCGGATTATATCTGATCTCCTCATGGATTTCCCCAGATCCACCAGCCTCCTTGTTCCCATATGTATCAGGGTTCCTCCCTTGATGAATCACTTGCATTAGAAGTTCATTTAGCTTGGATTAATTCTTGTTCATTATCTGCAGGTTTTCGTCAACCCTCTTCAAAGTTTTAGAGAGTTCGGCCTGCCCCCTTCTGCTGGTTTCATGTTACTCACCCAAGTGTTGGACCAATGTGCTTTCCGTGCGGTTGACGGGTTGCTGGAACTTGTCAAACTCTGCTGCTATGAGAGCCAAGCCTAGAGGCTCATGGTCATCCCCTGACCCTTCCATTTCGGCCTCTGTTTCACTGCTCGGTTTCTTCCTTCTACCCATGAAAGTACCACTGTACCTCTCCATGCGCCGATCCTTCCACAGGTTTGGAGGATCGAGGCTCTGATACCATTGTAATGATCCCAAGACAAATTTTTCGCTTGGAACCACTAACTACCACTGATTTGTGATGTGTAGGGGTTTATTGAGTTATTAAGTGCATACAAGATTCATCCAACACATGAAGATCATAACACATTCAAGATATAGAAGCACAAACAAAGATCTGACCTTTTTATTATGAGTAATGCAGAATCAATACAATAGATGGTCGATCTGGCATGAACCTCAAATGGCCGTACAAACAATAGATATGAGCTGCTACAAAATGCTCCCATCAATACAAAAGAAGCCTCCAAAGGCTGAATAAGTAATGAAGACCAGTGTTAGGCAGATCTGGATGCCAACCCCTTCAGCTGAAGGGTGCCACGCTCCAAGTGAACACTGAAACCCTCAATATTTCGGCCCTGGTGCCAAATATGTCCAATCACCTCGAGAAAGATGCCAAACAGTAGATCGGGTGATGGCAAGAACAACCCAGGTGCCCGAATGTCCAAGATCCCTCTCACACCCTGTAGATTTGAACTCCTCCACTGAATGGTGCGCCCAACTGGATGTCTGGAACCCTAGATAATTCAGTCCTGATGAAGCAGGCCTCCAAATGATCTGAAACTCTCCCAGAATATAGATCGGGCTATGAGAACCCCGTGGGAGAAGTTTCAGGCCCAAATCTCAAGCTGATCTCTCTAGATCTGAGTTTTACTGAATCACAGGACGTCCCCTATGGCTCCAAGACGTCCCAATCTACAGACAAATATATGATGATGATAACCCTCTAGAAAAACCCTCAAACTGATGGTCATGCCCCTGCAAACAGAACCCAAGTGTCGGAATGGCCCCAGGCTCTCAGGATAAGCTGGATCGAACCTCCCTCTAGATGTTGGTGCGCCCTTGCTGGAATCACAAGAATAGTACGGCCTGCTACCTTCTGAAGCGCTACATGGAGATGCGCTGACACTAGAATGGTGTGGAGGAGTCTTCCATCCTCGAGACCAAGCTGCGGAACAAGGTGAGTGGATATTTCACCACTGAGTTGCTCACAAGGGTTTGTACAACAAAACCCCCAAACTGAATGCTCAAGAGCAATAGCAAATGCTAATCCAAAACCAAAATGAGTAATAGGTGCGTCCCAACCTCTTACTTATACTTTTCCTTCTAATTCTCTGTTGAGTTAGGTTAACTCCCAGGGTTAACTTCTATTCTTCTGTTGAGTTATCTTTTACTCCTTTTAACCTATTTCTTTTTCAGGTCAACTTAAAAATATAACTTTAGTCTAGTTGACCTTTCCCCTCAGTGGGAGACTATGGCCTAGTGGGGACACCTAGACCACTACGTCTTCCAAACCTCTTCTTCAAGAGGTGGGGGACATTACATATTAAGGGTTGGCACTTAGTAGATTTGGGGGGTGATATGAATAAGCATGAGCATACCTATGTAGAGATATTTCTCAAAGTGATGTCATTACAGTGATTTTTAGGTGGGTTGGTTAGTTGCAATTTTTCAAGAAGATTCAAGATATTAGTGTGTTAGTGGTAGAAGAATTCATTAAAAAATTGTAGAATAAAAACACGAAGGTGAATGAATTGGAGGTTATTGATAGAGTTACAAGGTTGTATGTGGAAAGAAAACAATGGTTCAAGGAAAACGTTGAATACATGAGAGTCATGATCTTTCTTTTTAGCCAATGAAGACATTGAAGACACAAGACAAGGAATAAGGCATCTTTCATTAACTCAACTTTAGAGTGAGGTGAAGCATCATGTGATTGACTACTTCACATGTGAAGGTTGATCATCCCTCTGTGATCCAAAATGGATCCTAACAAGCAAATGGTCGTAAAAATTAGTACTTGCAAATGTAATTTGGTGATTACCGAGGGTTATATAAACTATAATGGATAGTGCAAGTGTAACAATTTTTTTTAAATGAGTCAGATAGAGTAATAACGAGAATTAAATAGAAAATTAAAAGAGGAGAGAAACAATCGAGGAATAGGAAATGAAAGTTCAATTGTCACGGACTTGTAGTCCGCCTAGAAGTTTTTGCGATGATTTGGTGCGTTTAAGTTTCTTCGACACTTGTGGTCATGCGAACTGCCTTGCCTCAGTCATGGCGGTGTGACACGTTGTGCCTATTACAACCAGACTACATCTCTTCACTCATTGTCTTCCCATAACTTCATCTTGAGCTACAAAAAGTTAGATACACCAAGCCATGCACAATTTAAGTTACTCATCAAATACACTAGGTGCATGCCCAATTGTGGCCTCAAACATTTTGCAACAATACTACACTTGGCCAATATTACACTTAGAAAAATCACAATTATACAAAGAACATGAACATCCAAATACAAAAAGCATTTGCACAAGTACACAAGATATGGAGACGGGGACACTCAAGACAAGTGTCTAACACCCTTATTTATACATGTATAAGAGTGTTACATATGATACACGATATAAAGAGGGGAGCTTAGTCACAACCACAAATCAATTACAACAATTCAAGAAATGCGAAGGCACACTGCCTCCTCTTAGATAGCCCCACAAAACTCATATCAAGTCAACCTATGTCGCATTTGTAGGCCTACCCACTGTAGGTCATGTTCACAATCTTAGTCACTTAGAAAAATTGGGCAACCTACGATGTCAAGTCCTAGCACAAACCACCATAGATCCCTTCGTTGACTCTTGCTTGCTTGATGTCTCGTTGCTTCCTTTCTTGATGCCTTAGCTCGACGAGGCCTCTTCGTACTTATACACACCTTGTCCAACACTTGGCAAGTCACGTTGTTTGGAGTGGACCCAAGCCTAATTATTCATTGTGCGCATTGGTCCACATGAGTAGCCCTACATGTGCCTCATTGTATGGTCAACCAAGTCACCCCATGCCTAGGTCTCCCCATCCGTGAGTCATCTTGCTCATGCCTCAAGTCATCCAAATTTCTACACTCAAGTGTGTCCAAGGCCAACATGTCTGCAATATTGTCGTCCCTAAGTGATGCTGAAGGAATTCATTCCCAAGGGAGTATGTCCAACAAGTGCGGTCCACGATCGCAATCTGTGACAACTTGTGCTCGAAGGCACCTCGACTGCCCATTGCAATCGTCGAGTAAAAATGGCCCAACTTGACCGGTCTATATTAGTCTCAACACTCCAACTCCTCAAGTCAAGGGCTAAGTCCTCCCCACTCCTTGGTCTGTCAAACTCGATTCATTTGTAGTGCATCCTATCCAACCTTAGGAGCACTCAAGTCTCTGCAATCTATGTCCGGAGCGCTCAATCTATCCACATGGGTGCCCAAGGTAGTCTATCTGCACTACCTTGCCAAACTGTCCATTTGCATCGGTGTGACGGAAGTGCCCTGTGCCCCTCTAGGAAAGGGTCTTACATCCTCCCCCACTAAAATTTGTTGTTTCCCTTGGAAACATCCACAAGAACTGCTCGAACACGTGTGTCCGTCCACAAACAAGTTTGATGGAAATCCCAAATTTCATGCTAATGACTAACTCCATGCTAGTCACTATTGGAAACTTCAAATTATTAGAACTCAACACAAATGATGGGTTTTCTAATTACCTTTTAATTTCTTAGAAGGATAACCAAAAAGATTGTTCACTTTACTTGTCAAACCACAAATTCATATAATACTTGTGAAATGTTGTGCATTGTATGTCCCAGAGTAAGCTATTCAAAAATTTTTCTAGTTGTGATTTTGTAGCAAAAATAAATGATCTCAAGATGAAGGCTTTAGAATATCTCTAACAAGGCCACCGATAACAAACTAGCAAAAAGACTGATTTAACTGCAAGCAGGGTAAACTACCTCAATTGGGATTGGAAGCAATATGATGTGACCCCCAACTGAATGGGATTAAAGAAATGAAAAACAAACTAAGTTAATTCAATCACACTAGAAGCAATGTGTTGTGACCCCAGTGGAATGTAATTGAAATTGCAATAAATGAAATCTAATTAAATTGCAGGGAGGAAACTTTGACTAAAAGGTAGAAAATAAACTCACACCACTGATAACTAATTCTAAATGGTGACTATACCAATAAATATTGTCCAACCCTCATTCCTATAGATATCAAATGATGAAATCTGCATGTGACTATCTTGTGATTCTGTTTAGCTTCCAAAGTTACTGTAAATGACACAACTTTGATGAGATACAATTCATAAGTGAATCAAGAAATATATGTGATTGAAATAGAGCACTAATTCAACATTACATAAACAATAACCAAACATTCAAGGAATAAAAAATAAATGAATTTGGAAAACCAAACCTATGCTATGATGCAACAATACCTAGATAACGAGGGGGGACTACCTCCCTAGACGAGGCATTGGATGAACCTTTCAATCAAACGTTGAACTCAAACCCTCATTAACATGAAAGGATTCCACGGGAACAAAACGATGATGTTATTGATTGGAGAAAACAAAGTTTCAAATTACAATGACAATTTCCTCCCCCCTTACTCGAATCGAGTAGGGTCTTTATACATTTTACATTTCCTATTCTTGGAAAGAAATAGTTGAGGAAAACCATGAGGATCCAAGATCCTAAGGATGTTCTCAATTTTGTTTCCAACAGCCTGAATAAGATCAAGAAAATTACAAATCGAGTTTTTGCATTTTCATCATACTGGCAGGAGACGTTGGAGTAGTTATCATTGGGTGATCTGGCCTTCATTACATTGTTTTTGTTTCTCTCTATCCATGGTGCCACTTGATCATCGGTTTCCACCACCATGACATCCCTTTCTATCATAGCTGGTGTAATGGCAACATGAAATGACAATATGAAGAACTGTAGTCAACCCTCTGTGTTGTAGCAATGGTCAATCGCTGGTGTTGAATCAACTATTTATTCGATGTTACAACAAAATAAGTAATCGTTCTTGCAACAACCCAAATGGTGTTGCAACAACGCGACTGGTGTTGCGTGGTAGGTTGGTGTTGCAAAAACTATGGTAGCACCTGTAACAACCTACTTTGCACCAATTTTCACAAGCCTTTCCATTAGTAAGCATAAAAGGTTTAGTTTTTCCTTTAATTACACTAGCATAATTCACTAAAATGGCATGAGTTACGGGAAATTATACCTTGAGAAAAATATAATCAGGTATAGATTAAAAGGATGACTGGGGTGGTGGACAAAAGTAATAAAAAATACAAAAGACGGGTGTCAAAATATGGTAATTCAAATGCTCGACAACAACCATCTATGATAGACATCCAACCTTTTTCATCGTTCTCTGACCAAAGTTGTCATGCAATCTCTTTGTTCCCTTATGAATAAACACCTCTTGCCCAACTCTATCCTCAATGCTTCAAGTTGTTGTTGCCCCATCGTTGTGGCCATATTGCGATGTTGCAACCATCTCCTATAGTTGGTGTTTCCCAACCTTCCCTTGGGAAGATTGCCAAAATATCCAAGTGTTGGACCATCTCGACCTACTGCTACATCCATACTTCAACCCCTTTGTTCAATCTTTTGCATACTAGTACCTCTCAAGTATTGAACTAGTTGGGTGATCAATCCAATTGCTGCATCCAATCCGTGAGCATGCATGTCCCCATGCCCAAAATGAGTATTTTCTATCTGCACATCAGTCATTCTGTGCAACCTCAATGAACCAAGGCAAAGTCACCCTCTTTTCCCACGACTGCTAAGTCGCTCCGACAACTCAATGTGCCAAATACTATCAAATTTCCTATCACAACTGAACATCTGTTGACTTCATCACTAGGGAAAGTTCATCACCTTCTTGTAACATACCCAACCACCCACAGGTCGGGGCATGCTACCTTCAAGACCACCCTTGGACTTCGTACTCTTACTGATACCTTCTTTAATTAATAAGAATGCATAAAATACAATATTTAGCGACATGCACAACAATATCCAGCAAGCATGCATAATTTAAGATTTAGTTAAATGATAATTAAAATACACAATGGAATACATTCATACACAAATAATAATATCGCAACAGAGAGCACTTATATTTATAAAAAGAGGACACCAACTGGCTGCAGACCAAGGATGTTCCACCCAACCGTAGACACCACTGCTCCAAATCTCAACAACAGTGTCACCCCCGAGTGAGGGCTATGAATCCACAATGACAGTTCCAGAGTGTACTTGGGTTCCCAAACCAGTGAGCTCTCAATCTCTCACAGGTTTCCCAGCACCCACAACAATCCAAGTACCCAACTCTCTTCTACCTAGCCTGTACTGCTCCAAGAGAATGGACCTCCACCCTTCTCTGCCACGCATTCCCTCAGGCAATCCTTCTCCTTATTTTCCAAGGCCTCCAGCACAGCTGGTCCAAAATCTCAATGCTGGAACTCTCAGGACTCGCACTTGTGAGCAAAACAGGGCATAGGGCAATGCATCTCAGACATACAGACCTCAGGTCACGGTTGGATTGCACCAGCGACCATTACAAGCAACTATCATGTGACTAATTCTCAACAGTTCCTTTCCCTTTTCCAAGCCAAGACACAGGTGAGGATAGATCGATGAATGGGTGAGTGAGTGCATGAAAGTGCGTGAGGAAAAGAATGGTACGAATGCAGAAGTGAAGGAGTGGACGAGCCAACGACCAACCCCACAATCAGACCAGGGATGGGTTTAAGTATTTTCGTGGGGAATCAATAACCTCCTATCCTTCCCCAAGAAGCTCACGCAACCGATCCCCTCCCTTAGGCAAAAATGCAATTAACATATAATAAACAATTATCCCCTCAATCCCCCTCTCTTGTGGAATCACAGCGCCCTATAACTCTAGTCCTTGTCTGTCTAGCAACCAACCATGTATTTATTATTAATAATGATAAAAACATTACATGTATTGGGCACACTGGCTTTTTAATAATTGTTTGGGCACCCTGGCCTCTCAGCATTGTAATAATACATTATTTAAAATGGGGGTTCAAAACTTGGGGTGTTACACCCCCTCCCTGTTATTTTGGCACTGTCCTCAATGCATATACAAAATAGAGATCAAAATTTCAAATTTATTCAAAAAGTTGCGGGTACTCAGCCTGCATGGCATCTTCATGCTCCCAGGTAGCATCTTCAGGACAGTAATAGGTCCACTGAAATTTTACCAGCTCTATAACTCGATTTCGAAGCATTTTGACTTTTCTGTCCAATACCCGCACTGACTAAACCTGAAAGTCTCCCTTCGTCTCTACCTGAATCAAATGCCAATCAATAACATGGTTAGGGTCATGCACATATTTCCTTAGTAAAGATACATGAAATACATTATGCACATTCATGGAAGCAGACAATGCAAGCATGTATGCAACTGGCCCTATTCTGTCCAATATTTCAAATGGACCACAGAATCTCGCTGTTAGCTTTGTACAACTACCCAATTTCAATGATCTTTTCTTGGGAATCACTTTCAAAAGTACATGCTTCCCTACTTTAAATTCTATAGATGTCTTGTTCTTGTCTGCATAAATTTTCTGTCTATCTTGAGCTACCTTTAAATTTTGCTTGATCTTAACCACCTGGTCTTCCATGTCCTTGAGCAACTTCGACCCAATTACCACTCTATCTGCTGGGTTGTCCCAACTTACTGGAGTATCACATTTCCTATCGTACAAGGCTTCAAATGGGCTCATTCTCAATGAAGCTTGATACCCATTATTATGTGCAAACTCAACCAAGTGTAAGTAATTTTTCCACTTAGATGGCTTATCCATCACATACATTCTCAACATATCTTCAATTATTCGATTGACTTTCTCGGTTTTCCCATCTGTCTGGGGATGATATGTTGTGCTAAACTTTAGATTTGTGCCAAATCCTTTAAACAACCCCCTCCAAAAATTGGAGGTAAAATTTGCATCTCTGTCTGAGACAATTGTCTTAGGTATCCCATGCAACCTAGCAATTTCCTTCATGAAAATTTCTGCAATATTAGCCGTTGTATGCGTTGTCTTCACAGGCAAAAAATGAGCATCCTTTGTTAATTTTTCAACCACCATCATGATTGAATCATGTTGCTTATTCGTTCTGGGTAATCCTATGATGAAATCCATAGTGAAACTTCCCATTTCTTCTTTGGAATTGGCAATCGCTGCAGCAAACCCGCTGGGTGCCTATGCTCAGCCTTCACCTTCTGACATTCCATACATCGAGCGATGTAATCAACAACATTCTTCTTCATTCCCGACCAAAAGAACTAACTTCTTACTGCTGTAATTGTTTTCTGGTAACTAGGATGTCCAACATAAGGAACATCATGCATCTCCTTCAGTACCAAATTCCTCAACTCTCCAAAACTAGGAACATAGATTCTATTTTTATGCATGAGTAATCCGTGTTCCTTTATCTCATACTCCTTTATTTTCTACTATACATCTCCTTGATGTAAGTTTTCCTTTACCTGTAGGTAATGATGGTCTGTAACAAGACCATCTAAAATTATTCTCTTCAAGTTTGACTGATGCATACTGACAACAGTAGCATGCATGAGATGCACTCTTCTACTAAGCACATCAACAAATTTATTCTCCTTTCCTTTGATGTGCTTGATATCGAAGTCATATTCACTTAAAAATTCCATCCCTCTTGTTTGTTTGACATTCAAGGTCGGCTGTTCAAAAATATTATTCAGGCCAATGTGTTCTGTCCTTAATCGAATTTCTTCCCCATGAGATAATGCCTCCACATCCTCAAGGCGTGAACAATGGCAACAAGTTGCAAGTCATGCGTGGAATAGTTCCTCTCATGTTCTTTAATATTTTTGGATTGATATCCAACGACATGTCCATTTTGCATGAGGACTCCCCCAAGTCCTTCCTTACATGCGTTTGTACATACCACAAAAATTTGATTTGGGTCAACAATCTTTAACACAGGTGCACTAGTAAGTAATTCCTTCAATAGATTAAAATTATTTTCACACTTGATTGTCCATTGAAATTTAGTTCCCTTCTTTTGCAAAGAAGTGATGGGATGAACAATCTTAGAGAACCCTACTATGAACCTTATGTAGTAGCCAACTAATCCCATAAAACATATGACGTCTGACACATTTCTGGGTGTTGGCCATCCTCTAATGGCTTCAATATTCTATGGATCTACTGCTATTCCCTACTCTGAAATAATGTGTCCCAAGTAATGGATATGCTTTTGATAAAAATAATAGTTACTCAACTTGGCATACAACTGATGTTGTCTCAGTACTTGCAACACCAGTGTTAAGTAATGTTCATACTCCTCTTCAGACTTAGAATAGATAAGTATGTCATCCAGGAATACTATGAAAAACTTATCCAAATAATTTATGAATATGTTGTTCATTAAGAACATGAAGAAAGCTGGTGCATTGGTCAGTCCAAATGGCACCACTACAAACTCATAATGCCCATACCTAGTCCTAAATGATGTCTTATGAATGTCTTCTTCCTTGATTCTTACCTGATGGTATCCTACCCTGAGGTCAATCTTTGAGAATATCTTTGCTGCTCTTAGCTGATCAAAGAGGTCATCAATTCGAGGTAGAGGATACTTGTTCTTTATAGTGTACTTTTTCAACTGTCGGAAGTCAATACACGGCCTTAAGGTCCCATCCTTCTTTTTGACAAAAAATACTAGTGCTCCCCAAGTTGAAACACTTGGACATATGTACCCTTTCTTCAACAATTCCTCCAACTACATTTGTAATTCTTTTAACTCTGGTGTGCTCATTCTGTAAGGTGTTTTTGACACCAGGGCAACTCCTGGAACTAAATCAATTGAGAAATCTAGCTCCCTTCTTGGTGGAAATCCGGGTATTTCTTGGAATACATCTTCAAATTCCCGTAGCACCGAGAAATATTGAAGGCTTGGCCCCTTTGTATTATTTGGCTCTTCCACATGAGTTGCATACAATTCTCATCCTTTCTTAAAACATCTTTTTAGCTGTAAGGCTGAAATCTCCCTTATAGAGATGGGTCTTGGAAATCCTTTCATAGTGCTCTGTTTTTCATTTCCAACAAGACATGTAAATGTCTTGTTATGACAATCTAGGACAACATGATACTTGTCCAACCAATCCATTCCAATCAGAATATCATAAGACCCCAATGGTATGATATTTAGATCCATACTAGTATTCACACCATTAAGACTTATGGAACAACTTTTGACCATATCATGGATTCTTCTTTTGGTTCCAGTGGCTAATTAAACCAAACTTGTTTTTCCAAGTTTACTTTTCTCCAAATGTAATCTATCCACTATCTTAGGATCAATGTAGTAATGCCTTTCTCCTGAATCAATCAAAATAGCAACATGCTGATTTATGATCTTACCTTCCACCTCGATCATATTGGATTGGTACTCTGCTTGTCGATCATTTAAAACCGCATAGATTCTTCCCATATCTTCGACTGTTGTAGCTTCTTGGATGTTGTGCATAGTATTCAATCTGCCCTTTCTGTGTGGGAAATCATTGCATATGTGATCTTCCTTGCATCCTCAGCATTGGATTGGTGGTCTTCCCCTTTATCCCAAGGAATATTCCTTCTTGAAATCTCCCTTAGCATACTGTTCTTGATGATTTCTATTAGGCTCATTCCTATTGAAGGAAGGTTTGAATCCTTTCCTCCTTTGATTAGACTTCACATTTTTCTTTTCCTTCCAATATTTCTGCAGAGATTCTCTTCCTTGGCCTTGCTCATACAGCTATTTAGCCTTTCAGATGGCCTTCGTCAAGGTCTTGGGTTCATCATACTTGATCTTTTCCTTATAAAAGGTTGGAAATCCACTTAGAAATCTCTGTATTTTCACTTTCTCATCACCAATGAACCTGACATACTTTAACAATCCCAATAACTTCTTCTCGTACTCTTCCATAGTCATGCTTCCCAACCTAAGTTCAAATAACTCATGCATTTTCTTGTTATAGAAATTCTCTGAGAGGTACTCCTTCTGGAAATATTTCTTGAACTTCTTCCAAGTGATCCTACTTTCATTAACATGTTCCACTTGCTTCAGTTGGTTCCACCACATTGCAGATTTCCTGTGTAAATGGTAGGTGGCAATCCTGGCTTCCAGGTTGGAGGAATAGTTATGCAACTGAAAATATCTCCTGAGCCCAAGAAACCATGCTTCGACATCATTTTCCATTTCTCTTTCACCCTCAAAGGAAGGTGGCTTGAGCTTCCTCAAATCTCCTTGCAAACTATATACCTATTGTTTCCTTCTTTGGTGTCTGATAGGAGACACCTATGGACTACTTACAGGATCATCCGATGCATAAAAATTTATTTCTGAGTAAGGAGGTGAGTGGTGTCCATGAGCTCTGCTAGCACTTCTGGAATAACCAACTTTTCCACAATCATCACTTCTTTCATGGAACCTTCCTTCTTCCTCTTATCTTGAGTTTGATCCCTTCTTCGTTTGTCTCTGCAACTAATTAAGCTCTGCAACACTCGAGCATTTATCTGACTTTTCTCTCTCATCAGTCTCTCGTTGTCTACTTTGTAGATCTGCACTTCCATCTTCAGGCTTCTTATCATTTTTATTAACATTTCCTGTTCTCCTTTTCCCTTGCGTCCATTGGAATCTGTCTTTGCATTACGAACTCTAGTATTCTGGCCTTCAACCTCCTTATCATGATTGGAGGCTCTCTCGCCTTCTTCCATTTCCTCAATACACATCCTGAGTTGAGGTGTTTAAACCCATTAATTCTGAAAAATGTGCAAGTGACCATTTTGTTATAATTATTCATATGATGAACAAAATTTCCAAACCATGCTACAAGTCTCTTTCTTTTTGTTTTGTTCATGGAGATCATATCCCCATTCTCCGAAAATAACAGTGTCCTCTTATCCTTGGCTGGCACAAAATTTCATCCTGCGTAGACGCTTCCTTCAAACCACCTTCCCATGTGACCACGACTAGAAACCACGACTAAATCCTTCCTTAGCACTTTTCTGTCTCGAAGACCACCAATTCAGATCTTATCCCTCCTTCCCGCAGCTCTCAATTTTGATATGACCATGGTCATGACCCTACGCTTAGCTGGAAAAGTGCTTGTCCAGAGCTTCGGGACTTCAAAACTTTCAGCCAAGACCGGATCAACGGTCCTTGTCCTCTTTCACGATCAACGATCGAGATCCACTTCAAGAATCCACAATTTGAGAGTCTCAACTTTCCTCGCTTGCCTCCTCCTAGAACTCTTTTACCCAGAGTTCATGATCTACCGACGCGTGTCATCCCATAGATTAGCGGTTGTGAATCGCTTAGGCTCTTCGGGCTTCAAAAGTTTCAAAACTTTCCTCCTGCACTTTCTCCCAGAGTGCTTTCACCCGAAGTCGACGATCCTTTGATGCGTGTCTTCTGGAATCAACGATCGATATGTACTCTGGTCTTCAGGCCTTCAGGAGTTTTCGACCCAACACAACCTATCACATATTTCCCCATTGGAGTGCCTAGTCTTTAGACTGCACAATCTGTTGCCACGTGGTGAAATACTGGAAGCAGACACGTGGTCCAATTAGGCAGGTGACACGTTTCAGGTTCTAACTGATATTTCAACACTCCATATGCTCAAAACTTACTGACACATGGTGCACATCCCATGTTTCCACATCATCCCAGGTGATGTCCGCAAGCCACATCACTTCAAAAATTACAGGATCCACATCACCTCTAGGTGATGTCATCGTGCCCCATCACTTCGGCTCTTCGGGCTTCGGGACTTCGGGAGTTTCCACATTAGCACACTTCCAATTCTCCCGAACTCCGATTTTTCGAACCAACCAAACTGTTGCCATGTGTCTCCCTTATCGGATGACCCATATTAACCCCAGATTTCGGGACTTCGAAAGTTACTGCTGAAAGGATCAACGACTGCAATTCCTTTGGGCCTTTGGACTTCGGAAAACTCAAACTTCAACTTTTTTCCGAAATGTTTTTATCCGAAGCTTGCGATCTACTGACACGTGTCTCCCATGGATCGATGACTATGATCTCTTCGGGTCTTCAGATTTTGGAGAACTCAACTCTCAACCTTCGATTTTCCTTGAAGTGTGCGGATTTCTACCGCGTGTTTTCCTAGATCAGACATCTGCAATTCACTTTGGATCTCCGGGGTCCGAAAATATCAATTCTCAACTTCTCTTTGCTCTCCTTTTCTCGAAGTACTTTCACTTGGAGCACACGATCAGTTGACACATGTCCTCCTATAGATCGACGGTCCCCGACTACTTCTGCTCTTCGGAGGTTCGTCACTCGAGTACTAACATGTCACAACACTGCATGCCTTTCAATTTGCGGGGGAACACATCGATGGTTTGGAGTAACCCTCTTTTCACCCCGCAATTCTCCTGATACTGACACGTAACCCCTTGGTGAAACTGTGGTTTAGATTGCGGGACCGCCTTGGGAAATTATCTCCCCTGCAACTTGGTTCCCCACAATGCCTCCTATCCGTTGATCTCACTCTCTAATGGGATTTGACGGTTGTGACCTTATCCCTTGCTTCCTTTTCATCGGATGACCCTTGATCACCTGTCCTTCGATCCAATGATCTCAGATCTCTCCTAATCCTACAATGGTGATCACTCCCGAATTCGAAGAGGGACGGTCATGATCCTTTGAACCCCTTACAATGGGTCTCTGACGTTCTATCTCCTGCGTATATTCTGCAACATCATTCCTCCTGAGATTTTCAACTTCGCGGTCGGAGTTTAATCTCAACCACGAGACTTTGACCAACAGACCTGGCACATACCGTCCCGATGTTTCAACCAGAAGTTTTGATACCAAACTGTAACATACCTAGCCACCCACAGGCTGGGGCACACTACCTTCAAGCCCACCCTTGGACTTCGTACTCTTACCGATACCTTCTTTAATTAATAAGAACGCATGAGATACAATATTTAGCGACATGAACAACAATATCTAGCAAGCATGCATAATCTAAGATTTAGTTAAATTATAATTAAAATACACAGCGGAATACATTCATACACAGATAATAATATCACAACAGAGAGCACTTATCTTTATAAAAGGGCGACACCAACTGGCTGCAGACCAAGGACGTTCCACCCAACCGTAGAAACCACTACTCTAAATATCAACAACAATGTCACCCTCGAGCTAGGGCTATGAATCCACAAGGATGGTTTCAGAGTGTACTTGGGTTCCCAAACTAGTCAGCTCTCAAGATCTCACAGGTTTCCCAACACCCACAACAATCCAATTACCCAATTCTCTTCTACCCAGCCTGTAATACCCCAAGAGAATGGAACTCCACCCTTCTCTTCCATGCAGTCCCTCAGGAAGTCCTTCTCCTTATTTTCCAGGGCCTCCATCACAGCTGGTCTAGAATCGCAATGCTAGAACTCTCAGGACTCGCAGTTGTGAGCAAAACAGGGCACAGGCCAACGCATCTCAGACATGCAGACCCCAGGTCACATCTGGATTACACCACCGAATATTACAGCCAACCATCTCGTGGCTAATTCTCAGTAGTTCCTTTCCCTTTTCCAAGCCAAGACGCAGGTGAGGATGGATCGATGAATGGGCGAGTGAGTGCATGAAAGTGTGTGAGGGAAAGAATGGTACAGATGAAGAAGTGAAGGAGCGGACGAGCCAACGACCAACAACCAACTCCACATTCATACCAGGGATGGGTTTAATTATTTTCATGGGGAATCAAGAACCTCCTGGCTTTCCCCAAGAAGCTCACGTAACCGATCCCCTCCCTTAGGCAAAAAGAGTAATTAACATAGAATAAGCAGTCAGCCCCTCAAGCCCCCTCTCTTGTGGAATCATAGCCCTCTATAACTCTATTCCTTGTCAGTCTAGCAGCTAACCATGTATTTATTATTAATAATGATAAAAAAATTACATGTCTTGGACACACTGGCCTTTTAATAATTGTTTGGACACCCTGGCCTCTCAACATTGTAACAATACATTATTTAAAATGGGGGTTCAAAACCTGGGGTGTTACACTTCCCCCATACTATAAGTTGCCTCTGCAATGAACTTTCCATGAAACATTCTCCCAAGGAACCTGAGGTTGCACTGCATGCTCCTAGGAAGTGAACCAACTCATGGTATTCTACCGATAAGAGAGTTCCTAGTGGTTTCCAAGGATATTGGAAAACGTGGTGTCTGACTTGTGCTTCACGCGCAAGTACTTCAAAATCAAATTTACTTCTCACTGTGTGCAGCTCAACTCTTCCATTCATTCCATAATGAACACATGGTCATATAGTCCCATGGATCTCCTACAAAACTTCACATTGGCTGCAGGTTCCCATTCCTCATCTCCCACTTCTTCTACATCCAACTCTAAGTCTTGTTAGCTGAGTGCCTTCGTGTGTTGCTTGGACCCAACATTTAGATCTTCTGCACTAAGTGAGTTGTCTGATCGATCTACCTCCTCTTGTCCACAACTCTTTGAACAACAAGGTGCCTCCTAGTGCATCCCCTGTACAATGACCTCTGAAATAGTTTCTAGTACAAGCTCCATCTTGCCTTCGATCCTGCAATTTTCACAACCATCCAAACTTATCCAAGACTACCTTCACTGAAGCCTCCATCGATGTCAATCTGCATTCCACTTGGCTCATGTCACCCTTGGCACCCAAGGATGCCATGCTTGAAACCATCTCTTGTTTTTGTGTGAATACATGAGGTCTGTTCGTAGGTCAAGTGGCTACCTCAATCAACCTTGTTATCACACAAGTTGTAGGTTGGGAAAAACCCGACCCAAACCACAATATGGCGACAATTGAGAGAACACCTACCCATAGTCACCTCAGATAGGTATTCCCGTCACTCTAGAGGTGAAGTAATCACCTCAAGGTGGGAATCCTAGGTGACCCTAGGGGGAAATGGGATGGAAAGTGAGATGATGAGATGAATTCCCCTATAGGTCAAGTTGCTAAGTGGAAAATGGCTTTGATGAGACATCTCAGAAATGGTTTAAGGTTTCCAATTCTTTGAGTACCTGTGGAAAGTGTTTGTACCTGCTTGAGACACAAGAAAAAAAAACTATACGAGGTATATATTTGGTGGAAAAGAAAGTTAAGATTTATGTCCTTAATTCTAACAGTCAACAAAAATATATATCAGTGAACAAATGATTATTAGAGTTACTAAATAAATGCCAAAATTCAAGATAATGATACAAGAGCTAAGCTAGATATAACTAGTACAACTCAAGATTGAAAGAGCAAGACTTTAGTATACAAGTAAGGTTGTAATAAACAAGTGTTGAAAAGATACTTTATCAACCTTATGTTTGTAGAAAACAAGTTGTTATAGCATAAAAATCAGCCACCAAAAATTGCAAGTAATCTTCCCAAAAGGTGCGCTAGGATTAATAGATTGTAGGGGGGAAATATTAGCAACTTCTGACAGTTGAATTATGAGTTATTCAAGAAAGTGTTTAGGGTTTTCTATAGACCTATTGGATGTAGATTTATTTTTATAAAAACAAAAAAAAGTTCTTAGAGAAAGAAGACGCCTTGAGGGATTTAGGAAGCCTGAAGTAGCTATACAAACTTCCAATTTAGACAATCTCAAAATCCCGAGTTTTCATGTTAACCATTGCAAGATTTTCTTTATCTAATGTAATTAGATTAGTGCCTTTAGCTATTGGGTTATGGAGTCAAATAAAAAATGAGCTAGCAATGCTATTGTTGCGCTAGCTAAGTGGTTTTTTAGCCTCAAGCGAAAATTGTTGCGCTGGCTAAGGGTTGGGTTATGTCCTCCATGGTATCTCCTATAGTATCCAAAGGCTAGCATTATCGTCTGATGTATGGGCCATGGTATTCAACATGTGGGTTTCAAGCCCCCAATGAATCCTAATCTAGGCTTGTTATTCCAAATATATCCACCAACCAGGTCCTGCAAAGACAATGAATATGCCCTCCAAGGATCTCAAGTCAAATGCATCATGATAAGTAAATTAAATCAATAAAATAGCCATCTAAGCATGTACATCAAAACTAGCTCATCAAAATAAACAAGTGCTCAAAGACCCTATGCAATTTTCCAAGTTTAGGTATGGGAGGGTTGACAAAGCAACCTATAGGGTGAATCATACCTCAAGTTTAGGAGTGTTTCCTAAGTGGGCCCCTCTCTAAGACATGTGCACAAAGTGACAGGGATGGGGGAAAGACTTTTGCGCATGGGGTTCATGACATACAAGCGATCATAGTATCTCATTTATGGTTTCCTTTGTAGAGGGTTTGTTGCACCTTCATTTTCAATGAAACATTTTTCCAAGCCCACTTATTTCTTTTTACTCTTTTAATATGTTTCCAGGGTGAATAAGCCAAGGTGAGGCTTCTACCTAAGCATGAAAAACAATGCCCACCTTGACTCTACCCTGCTAACAACCCCACACATTGTTTCAAATTTGGGGAAGCATGATGTGAACAGGGTAGAGTCAAGGTGGGGCTTCTACCTAAGCATGACAAATAGTGGCCACCTTGAATCTACCCTATTCACATCATGCTTCCCCATGTTGGAAACAATGTGTGGGGATTCTACTTAAGCATGAAAAATAGTGCCCACACATGCTCTTCCTTGGTTGGCATTTTGTGTAAGTTATTTTTGATGGGTCCCATTAGTTTTTTATGAGAGACATTTCATTGTCCTTGGGATCCCTGGGTGAGCATCTAGAAGGTTCATGATTGTTTTTTTTTTTCTTGCTACAAGCCTCTGGGCCTTCAAACCCTTCTTCCCATGAAACTAGGGACAATCCATTCTTGGCTCAGTACACATGAAAATCCCAAATGGTAAGGAGATGAGGAGATGAAGTGTGGAAAGTGAAAAATATGGTTGGGAATAGCACGATAACTCGTCAATATGACCTCCTAGTAGAAAAAACTATCCCTAAGGGTGACCCACTTACTAGGGCGCAATGTCAACCACCAAAGTGAGATAGGGAAAAGAGAAAAATTTCCAAGAAAACATTACATAATCAAAAGAAATTTTAAATGAAACACACTCAAATGCCTCAAATATTGAAATGAAACTCACCATAATACCTAAATTGTACCTCATGAATCAAGATCCAATGTCTTCCAGAAGCTAGATGATGTGGTGGATACTGTCACGATGATCCTGGAACTGTGGTGGTGAAGCGAGTCTTTATCTATGAAAGTGGACATTGTTGGTCAAGCTGTCTCTCGATACTCCATGTCTGCAACCTGAGGGCCTCGAGACATCATCTCCTTAGTTAACCCTAAGATTTGGGGATAAAAAACCTCACTACTGACATTTTAGGCAGCTTCCCCAACTTCCTCCTAGTCATCATGGACACACTCAACGTTTTTGCTTTGTCCAAAAACTCCAAGCTACTTCCGTGCGGTACTAGAACTATCCTGGAAAGCTAGAGAAAATACAACCCTAAGACCCCTGCTGTTAAGGTCCTAACCTGCACATAGGTAGATCAATGTATTCAGATGTAATAAAGGTCAATATTAATAAGACCTTTCAATAAAATAGAATAAGGCGGATGTAAGAAGACCTAATAGAAGCTTCCGCTTCTAGAAGGATCTTCCTCTAGATGCTTCTCTTAATAGACACATTTAGTATAAATAAGGGTCGAGGGTATGAAAACCCTAGCTTGGAGATTATTGTAACAGAGCTCTGCTCGATTGGAGGTTGCCCCCTCGAAGAGGCCTGTGAACATTGCTTTCTGAATCGAAGTGCTTTCTATTGCTATTTCGTATATCATTTCTGTGTATTGTGAAGATTATGCTGGATATTTTACTGTTATTTTGCCGTTTCTAGCATTTTATTTCTATTCTGCATATTTTATATATCTGGTATCTTGCAAGTGGTATCAGAGCACTTTCCTTGGCAGAAATTGTGGGTATTTTTTTTTTCAGGGTAGAGACGTATTCCGACGTCTTTAAGCCACAGAGATCTGTTGTTACGTGCATAAACCCGCGGTTGAGGGATTCATACACGCAGGAAATACAAGTGGTTCTTAAGTGCACATCTGTTGGCCACCCTTGTAACCCCTATTGGTACCCCTTCGAGTGGTAGCGCATCAGAAAACACCTGTGTACGGATCGACCTAGATTTCCTGAAGCCCTCTTTAGACAAACCTGTCGGCCGCCGGACTGCTATAGTGTCACCGAGAACAACACTCGAGAAGATACTCTCTAGTACCTGGGTAGTCGGGTATTACGGCTAAGGGTACGGTCTATCCTCCTTAGTTAGTGCCCTGAGATATTGGGCCGAGTACTACTGTTGGACCCCGCACGTATATCAGAGAGCTATAGCACAGGGCAAAC
>ML777579.1:471051-486546 GCA_009831015.1 Picea engelmannii
CAGTGGGCTCAATGGTTACCCCTCACCGAATGGTGGTACAACACTACATACCATATAGCCACTCGCATGACTCCTTTTGAAGCAGTGTATGGACAGAAGCCACCATCAGTTCTCTCATACTTACCGGGTACCTCGAAGGTCCAGGCAGTTGACCAAACACTTACAGTTCGATAGGATATCCTTCGTACCCTTAAAGAAAACTTGGTCATGGCCCAGAATAGAATGAAGCAGCAAGCAGATCAAGGTCGCTCGGAACGTCAATTTTCCGAAGGGGATCAGGTGTTTCTGAGACTACAACCATATAAGCAAACTTCCCTCAAGGCCAAGCAGTGTCAGAAGCTAGCACCCAAATTTTATGGCCCTTACAAAGTTCTCAAGTGGGTGGGACAAGTCGCATATCAGTTAGCTCTGCCCAGTCAGTCGAAGCTACATCCTGTTTTTCATGTTTCATGCTTGAAGAAAGTGATTGGAACCAGGTGCCAAATTCAAACCAACCTTCCAGAATTAGCTGAAGAAGGATCCATTTGGCTACAACCAGAAGCAGTTTTGGACCAGCGGGAGCGTCGGCTGCGTCAGAGAACCATCAAGGAAGTGCTAGTACAGTGGAAAGATATGACTCTAGCAGATTCCACTTGGGAACCAGCTACCATTCTGCAGCAGTTTCCACATCTCAAGCCTTGAGGACAAGGCTGTTTTTAAGGGAGCGAACATGTTAAGGTCCTAACCCACACATAGGTAGATCAATGTATTCGGATGTAATAAAGGTCAATATTAATAAGACCTTTCAATAAAATAGAATAAGGCGGATGTAAGAAGACCTAATAGAAGCTTCCGCTTCTAGAAGGATCTTCCTCTAGATGCTTCTCTTAATAAACACATTTAGTATAAATAAGGGTCGAGGGTATGAAAACCCTAGCTTGGAGATTATTGTAACAGAGCTCTGCTCGACTAGAGGTTTCACCCTCGAAGAGGCCTGTGAAAATTGCTTTCTGAATCGAAGTGCTTTCTATTGCTATTTCGTATATCATTTCTGTGTATTGTGAAGATTATGCTGGATATTTCACTGTTATTCTGCCGTTTATAGCATTTTATTTCTGTTCTGCATATTTTATATATCTGGTATCTTGCTCCTGCATGGTCATCCAATGGAGCCGCTGTCAAATCCAAGTTGCCAAAAAAATTCCCAACTTTCAAAGGTGTAGAAAAAATCACCCCTACTTTCAGCTTCATTGTTGAGTTGACCACCTTGAATGCGACCATGTTGTTCGCATGATTATGATGGAGCGACGTAGTCATTCATTCACTCAAAAAATTGTGCATTGCACTGGTGTCATCCAAGGATACTACCTTCAACCCACTAATTGTTGCATCTACAAAACAAAGTCCATTCTCCTCTTCATCTTGCGAACAACATCCACGACCTACTTCCACATACTTTCCTAGACTAGCTATCAAGACATTCAACCCTTTTCTCATTTCCTTTGAAGGGTATTGCACTTGGGTTGTCACACCCGATGTTGTGATCTTCTTCTCCGTTAGCTTCGCTTGGACTTCTTCCAACTTGGCGAACTTTTCCTTCAAGGAACAATTTTTCGTGAAATGGTTCTTAGAACAAAGATAACAAGTAATAAAATTACCTCCAGCTCTAGGAAATCTAAGTTTCTTCTTTGTCATGATGTTGTGGTTTACTTAGGCATCATCCTTCCTGAGTGGACCCAACCTTGACAACTTCCAAGCCTCTGTTTGGTCTAACAAGGCCTTAAAATTATGGACCCAATCTTATGCATGTGCACTAACTTTCTCCAACTTCCCCATGTTATATTGGAATGAGTGGTGAACTTCATATTCCCATTATTCCAAGTTCCTAGTCACGACATCTAACTTGGTATTCCAAGACTCATCTTTCACATTCTCCATGCTACAACTCATGAATAGGGTGGTTGTCTCGACACATCTCAAGTTCTAGGTCGACTAGTTTCCTCAAGCTTGTGTTGCACTCGACTCAACTTGCCTTCACCATATTTTCCACCCATTCCTTGGTCACCTACTGCACTAAAGAGCCAATCCTATGTGCCCTATCTAGTGGTCAAGTTAATTTGCTGCCAAAGTGCCCAACTCGTCAGAAGTCTACAACATCGTTTCGAGTTCACCCAAAAGGATTGCATGACTTTCATGAGGGTCTCATCAATACTTGAATTTCTTTGTGGAGAAGGGTGTTCGAATTGTCCCAAGTCAAGTCTTTAATCACCATCACAAGAATACAGTGCTCGTCTTCACCAAAACTCGGTCGAATATCAATTGTCACGAAAGTGATAGTGTGGAAGAGCGCCAAAGCTTCACCAGTATTGTTCAAAATATATGACCAATTATTACATAGCTTTGAAACCACCAATCACAGAAGCGACAATGGTGAGGAGTACACCAAAAGTTCCCTCAATCAACTTCGATACCACCCATCGGATTTGTAGTCCACCCATAATTTTTTTCTACGACTTGGTGAACCCAATTCGCTTTTACACCTGTTGTTGTACAGTACTACCTTGCCTCGGTTTTAGCGGTTTAACCACACCACACCTATTACAACTAGAATACACCTCTTGAATCAATTTCTACCCATAAATTCACCTTGAGCTACAACAAGTTAGATACAAAAATTCCTGCACAACTTAAGTTACCCAACAATTACACTAGGCGCACACCCAACCATGACCTCAAACATTCCACAACAATGCTACATTTAACCAATATTACACTTAGCCAAATCAAAAGTATGAAAATAACATGAACATCCAAATACATAAAACATGTGCATAAGTACACAAGATATGGGGATGGATGACACTCAAGAGAAGTTCCTAACACTCTTATTCATACATTTATAATAATGTTACACATGATATAAGATACAAAGAGGGGAGATCAATTACAACCACAACTCAATTAAATCAATACAATAAATGCCAAGGTGCACTACCTCCTCCTATACAGCCCCACAAAACTCATACCAAGTCAAACCCTATTGCATCCACAAGCCTGCCTCCTATGGGTCCTATTCACAATCTCAATCACTTCTCCAACTTGGGTGACCTATGATATAAAGTCCCATAATATACCATTGTAGATCCCTTCCCTAACTCTTTCTTTCCTAATGTCTCCTTGTTTCCTTTCTTGATGCCTTAGCTCAATGAAGCCTCTCCATACTTATATGGACCTTGCCTAATACATGGAAAGTTTCATCTCTTGGAGTGGACCCAAGATGACTTATATGTCGCATGCATTGGTCCACATTAGTTTCCCCAAATGTGCCTCCTTGTTGGCACATGGTTATAAGACCCTAGGTTCAATTTATTCAACCAACAAAACCCTTCAGATACCGTCCCTTTCGAAGTCACCTGCATGCAAGTGATGTCGAGAACCCCATTGAGTCTTTCTTGCATAAAAAATCACTTTCCCTTCTTGCATAAGAACCCCATCAAGTCTTTTTTTGAAAGAATCAATGCAAACTAAGAAATCCTTTTTAGGGTTTGCAATATTCATAACATGGGCATTAGTCAACATTTGTTTCAACTGTTGGAAGCTAACCTCACATTCTGGTGACCATACAAATTTCTTCCCTTTTCTCTACAATGAATTAATTGGATTACCTATTTTGGAAAATCCCCTTATAAACCTTATGTAATACCCATCCAATCCAACAAAAGATCTTACCTCTACTACATTTCTATGGGTAGACCAATCCATGATTTCTTTGAGCTTCTCAGTGTCTACTTCCACTCCTTCTGTTGAGATTATGTGGAATAAGTATTGGATTTCCTTCTAAAAGAAATCATACTTGATAAACTTAGCATACAAATGATGCTCTCTCAACACCTGCAACACCATCCTGAGATGTTTTTCATGCTCTTCTCTGGTTTTGGAATACACCAATATATTGTCCACAAACACTAGGACAAACTTGTCTAGATATTTGTTGAGCACATTATTTATTAAACACATGAAAGTGGTTGGTGCATTTGTAAGCCCAAATGGAACCACTACGAACTCATAGTTTCCATACCTTGTTCTAAAGGATAACTTGTGGATGTCCTCATCCTTGATTCTGACTTGGTGATAACCATACCTCAAATCAATATTTGAGAAGACTGCATCTCCTTTGAGTTGATCAAAGAGATCATCAATCTTGGGAAAATGATACTTATTCTTGATGGTCATATTGTTCAACTGCCTGTAGTCAATACACAATCTCAAGGTTCCATAATTTTTCTTTACAAATATGGCTGATGCTCCCCATGGGGACACACTCGGCCTAATGTAACCTTTATCCAACATCTCCTTCAGCTGTACCTTCAGCTCCACCAATTCTGGTGTGCTCATTTTGTAGGGCACTTTTGATGTTGGTATTGCTCCAAGTACAAGATCTATTGAAAAATCAAGATCTATCCTTGGAAGTAGTCCATGCACCTGTTCTAGAAATACATCATTAAACTCCCACAACACAGGGGGATCTTCAACCCTTAGCTCCTTTCCTTCTTCTGAGTTAATCACTTGTATAACATATAGGGGACACCATTTTTGACTAAACTTCTTAAGTTGTAACACTGATATTTTCTAACTGAAACTGATTTCGGAATGCCTTGCAAAACTTTTGCATTGCCTTCTTCATCTTCACATTCCAGAGTTTTCTCATAACAGTTCAACTTTGCTTTGTGGGAAAATAACCAATGCATGCCTAGCAACACATCATATGATCGTATGGGTAGCATATTCAAGGTTTCTCATGTACATAGTCCATTTATCTCAAATGGAAAATCCTCTATGACCTTGAGAACTTTTCTCTTAGCACTTGTGGCTAATTGGACTAACCATAGCTTTGCATGTTTCTTCCACTGCAAGGAACATGCTTCAACAACTTGAGGTGAGACATAAATAAGGTTAGATCCAAGGTCAATTAAAATAGAAATGGGTTGTTTTTCAATTATACATTCCAATTCGACTACTGAAGAATGGTGGTCTACTTGTCTATTTTCCATAGTTGCATATATCCTTGGCACACTTCTGGCCACATCATTGACTGTGGTTTCTTTCTGCACATGATTTATTTTCTTGTTGTCAAGATGTCTATGGGATCAATCCCTCAACAAGTGTGGTTATCCACATACCTAGCACTGCAAATGTCCTTTCTTAGGATCCTCTACTCTCTTTCTTGTCTGCTCTGCTGGCCTATTTCCACCTTAAGATGGAAAGTTATGTCGATGCAAAATTATGATTGGCTGGCCAAACTATGGAACCTTCTTAGAATTATTATATGGAAAAGAATTGAATCCCTTCTTATGGAATCCACTCTTATCCTTTATTTTCCAATCCTCAAAAGGATTTTGTTTTTGTCTAGACTGATCATAACAACACTTGGCCTTCCTTATAGTGTCATTCAATGTATTGGTCTTATCAAACATAATTATGTCTTGGTAGGACTGTGGAAATTCATTGAAAAACGTTTGCACTCTTTATTTTTTATCCTTGAGGTAAGGAACATTCCTCAACAACTCCATAAATATTTTGGCATAGGCATCCATGGTAATTTGACCCAACTTATGCTCATGGAATTCCTTGATTTTGTCATCATAATATTTCTCTAATAAGTATTCCTTCTTGAGGTACTTCTCAAATTGCTTTCATGTCAGTTTTATTTCCTTCAATCCTTTGATTTCCTTGAGGCCGTCTTCCCACCAAATGTAGGCTCCTCCATTTAGATTGAAAATGGAAATTCTTGCCTTTGTATTTTCAGAATAATTGTGTACCCGAAAATAATTCTTCAGACCAAAAAACCATGCCTTGACTTCCTCTCGCTTCTTAATTTCTCGATCAAAGGTAGGTGGTTTATCCTTCTTGAATTCTTCAATTATAGACCTCTATGAGTGTCTCTTCATTTTATTCGGAACACTTGATCCAATGTCACTACTAGACAACCCTTCGGAGGAAATGTTCCCGCTAGATGACACCATGGAAATACTTCTACTAGATTTACTCTTCTTAACATTCCGATGCATTTTCTTGGAATTACTCTTTCCCACATCGTTGTGAGCCAATCCATGATTCTGGGCATCTGAAGGGGTTTTCAACCTCTATGATTTTTGCAACTCTACATTACTAGGGCCTTGTTACAAATGCTTCTAGATTTCAGACATGCTCTGCAATAACATTGCATTCAACTCTACCTATTCATCTTGGGCTCAAATGAGCCTCTTATTATCTTCCTTCAGGCTTCTAACAATGACCATAAAATAAGGACGGGTTTCCCTATCCCTTCGGCCATCAAATTCCTCATCTCTGAAGTGTGAGGTGTCTTCCATGTTGCGTTGCACCATTCACTTCCATTATCCTTCATGTTCAATACTTCCTATGTGTTGAAACAATGAAACATTGTTATCCATTACATTAATTAACATCATAACATGCATACTTGACGTAATAAAATATTTCTTAGACAATTTTAAACGGTCTTAGTGACTCATTCAATCCTATAGTTTTAAATCTTTTCTGATACCACTCTATAACAAACCTGACCCCCTAATTTGTTACTTAGGTTGGTAGGATGTTGACTTTCCTTTTTTCTTCTTCTTTCATGGCATGCTATCAAATTCATTAGTTGTTTAAATGAGGACCTATATTATCACAATTTAAAATAAGTTAACTCTTATTAATTCTATCAAAAACATTTCCACATATTTTAGTGATGTACCCAGGTGCCTAAACACCCTCAATCGGATGATCAGACTTATTTATCTACATCAACTCAATGATTTGTGGCTACTCAGACTCATACCATCGGAATTCCCAACAATATAGGTCAATTTCTTCTCTTGCGGTGACATCCTGACAGATCATCCTCTGAAATATAACGGTCATTGGACCCGGGGTTCCAATGGCTATGATTTAAATTGGAGTCTCCCTCCACTCAAAGGTTACTCTTTGCTTGAATGTCCATCCCACATGATAACAAATGGGACCCACATAATATATGACTGATATTAAATCTCTATAATATATTGATCAACGGTCCTCCTTCATTCTCAAAGTCACTTCCCCTCAAATCGTCTCTACTAAGACTCCATGAAATGCTTCGAGTAGCTCACTCCAACCACACACTCTCCGTTGGATCGAACAATCCTCATTCATCTGATCCTACAGACACTATGATATTCATGATTAAGGCATGTTGCATGTCAGAGTTTTAAAATCCTCCTCCTTAGAGCGATTCTTTCCATATCCAATGATTGGGATATCACTAAACACCTCATGATGGATCTATGGTCCTCATATTTACTATCGTAGGAATCTTGTTTCAGTTCTCCTTTCGTACCTTCGACGACCCCTCTTCCAACAATATCCTTACTAGATCCAATAGTCCAAAATTCTCCCTAGTCACTCTCCAATAGATCGTTGGTCCTCGTCGATTCATAGCTTTCCCCATCAGAGTTCAAATAAGACCTTAATTTAGTTACTTCAAAAGTAGCACCATTCGACCAATGATTTGGATCTGATCACTTCACCGAATCAACAACCATGAACCCACCCAACTTAAAACGTTGGTTTCCTCCAGGGTAACAGTCTGATTCCAAACTTAAAATTTTCATGGTTTTTCCTCTAGCCTTTTCTAAGGGTCTATCGAAACTTCTAAGAGATTTGGGATTATAGGTTTAAACCAGCCAAGGCATTACATTAGTAATTGGATGAAGAATTTCATGTCCTACAAGATTTCCAACAAAGACAGGTGAATTCCTTCAGAACCTAAGGTTCCTCAACCTACACAGGGATTTCCCAATTACCGGGGTACTCTTGTCCCTTCCCAAATGGAGATTTTATCCAAATCTTGCAAAGATTCCTCTCAATCTACAATATCCCCAGGGATACAAACCACTCATACTTGTCTGAATTCATGATTAAACAGGTTAAATGATGACAACTGAAATCATATCCCCTTTTACTCAGGAAGTTAACTCATCATTTCCAAGAATTCACATTTCCCATTTAAATTATACAAGCATATATTTACATCATTAACATACACATAAAACATATCAATTCAAATACTTATTTGTTCAAGGAAAATGTTAACAACCAACTGACTAACAAAGGATGCCTTTCCTCCTAACCATAGGCCATACTATAGATTTCCTTCCTAGAGTATGCCACCCCCGTGCCAAGACATGATATGAAAATGGAATGATTTAGCTGGTCTTCAAGTTCAGATGATTTAGGAAGGTTACTCTCCTTCCTCCTCTGACAACAATAGAAGTTCCCCCCTTCCCACTCAGCTCAGGGATTCCACATGTTTATCATGTATTTTATCAACTGGATTTCCTTTGCACAAAGGATCCCCTTATCTGCTATACATTCCCTCAGTGACCACCCCTTTTGAGTGCCAGTTTCTATCCAATAAGTACCAAGTTGCAACCCTTTATCACTCGAATATGGATCTACGTCTTCTCTATTTTAGGGTGATCATCATTAAATTGGACAAACTTCCTATTTTCTTCAAGGAAATCTCTCCACTTTCATCTTCTCTTCAATTTGCACCAATGAACTTCTTTGTTCTCTATGCCCTTGGCCTATGATCTAGTCGATCACTCACTCTTCCTCTAAGTATTCTCCTCTATTCATGATGTGTGTCTTGCACACCCATCTTCCCTCTCTTGGGGATGTTTTTCACCTTTGGTCTCTTCCTTTGCCAATCCTTGGGACTCCTATGGATTTTTTCAGAAGAAACCTCCAGTCAGGGATCCAAATTTTGAAGGGGAAATCCAAGGGGTGTACTTTTGTCATATTTTTAGTTGACACTTTCCTTTTCAAGAGATAAGATATGTTAGCAATATTAACTGCCTCAATCACCGATCCTGTCACGTGGTGCCATACAGGTTGAAGTACGCCGGCAAGTATGCTTTTATGTTTACAAGTATAAGCTGGCTTGCTAAGCAAGCTTCCTATTTTCTTCATTTAAAACATCTCAACTCCACCTCATTAGTTCACTTCATCAATTCCACTTGTGATATTATGGATAGTACTTTCAAGGATTTCCCTCTCAGTCAATTACTTGTTTTTTTCATTAATCAAAACATAGTTATATGCTTCATAATCACATCATATGAAGTCATAAGCATAATTAAAGTTATGGGGGAAAATAGGGTGTTACATCCAACAAAAAAGTTTTGTTTCAAGACAACAAGCCCAACATTTTTATAATTCCATTAACATAATTATAGCTTGAAGCCAAAAAATAATAATTAACATATCCATAAATCCATCTACATATTAGAGCTTCCAACTAACAATACATAAACAAAAACGATGCATAACAATGATGTTGTATTGAGTTCGTCCCAACTATCAATTGATGTCATGACCAAACTTTTCTTTTTCCATACATAAAGGTATACTTCAATAAAACCCCATCAAGGTTTGGATAGCCTACAATAGGTTTAAAAATTCAATTGTTGCATCATTATAAATGGAATATTTTGAATAAGATTTCATGGTTTCAAGTGAGTAATTCATAGCCAACATTTCAGTAAGTTTTTAAACAATTTTATGGCTTTTTTCCCACAAATCCATAACCAAGAATTTTAAAATATCTATCCACAAACCTGTACGTTTTAAACCTATGAAGTAGAGAAATGCATGCAGATTCTTAAACAAAACATAAATTAATCAATGACTTATACACATAGTACACAAAGATTTACACTAGAAACCCTTAAATGGGATAAAACCATCCTTCCTTGGTGTCGCACCTCTCAACTCTTCATTGTATTAATTTCACCATTCATAATACAATATATAGAATATTTTATATATTCCACAACTACCAAAACCCTAATTCCTTAATCCAAAATTAATTTGGAAAACCACTAAAAATAGCAAAAAACCACCTTTTTTTTTTTTTTTTCGGGTGCTACCCCAAACGCTGTCGGCTTTGGGATAGCACCCGAAGCCGAAGGCTTTTCCTAAGGAAAAGGGGGTCAAGCCTGACCTCCCCACCCACTCACATGCAAAGAATATAACACATACCAACATTATCCTACTTGTTGTTTTCTTTGCATGTAGGTGGTCACATGATTACATAGTCAACAATCTAGGACAACAATTCCCATTGTTTCTCTACACCAAGAGAACTTCTTAGTCTTCACAGATTTTTTCAATGAATATGCAATATTCTTCAAAGTTTCAACCTTCTCTAGCAACACCTTCTTGTATTTAACCATGTCTCTCACAAAGCTATACTGAACATCAATATGATTTTTCTTTGAATGATAAGCTAGGTTCTTTTCCAGGAAGATTGCACTCTAACTATCACAATCTAAACTTACTGCTTGTTGTACCAACCCAATACCTGAATACAATCTCTATAAACATACTACTTCCTTGCATGCATGAGTGGATGCCATGTATTTAACTTATGTATTTGAGAGTGCCACTACAACTTGTATTTTTCTCATTCAATTGTTTTCTCTTCCAAATAGATTAAATACATACCCACTTGTTGATCTTCTGCAATCTAAATGTCCATCCCAATATGCATCAACAAACCCATGTATGTCCAACACTTTATCCAATCTTGGTCTTCCTTGGTAGCACAATCTATAAATAGAAGTGCCACACAAATACTTGAAATCCCTCTTTATTGTTGTCTGATGTTCCTTCCCTGGTTTTGACATATACCTGCTCAAAACTCCCACAACATGTGCAATGTCCGTTCTAGTACAAACCATTGCATACATCAAATTACCAGCCACACTAGCATATGGAACATGGGGCATGTCCTCTTCCTCTTCTTGTGTCTTGGGACATTGATCTATATATAACTTTACACCTCCAAGAATAGGAACCATGATTGGTTTACTTTTCTACATATTAAATCTCTACAATATTGTCTCAACATATTTTCTCTGATTCAACCAAAGTTTCCTATTTGCACGGTCTCTTAATCTGCATTCTCAGAATGAAGCTAGTATCACCTAGATCCTTCATGTTGAATGTGGAGGATAGCTATAATTTCACCTCCTTGATAACATTCATGTTATTTCCTACCAAAAACATGATTACCAACCTTCTTGGAATATACAAAGTGATCAACCTTGCTTCTTACAAATCCCAATCCAAGGATGTATGTGTCAAAATTTTGGTACCACATCCTAGGTGATTGCTTCAGAACATATAGTGACTTCTTTAGATTTCAGACTAGCCCTTTCTTTCTCTTCACTGCAAATCTTCCGTGTTGCTTCATGTATATTTCTTCTTCCAGATCCCCATGTAGGAATATTGTCTTCACATCCATCTATTCTAATTCAAAGTCAAAAGTAGTAGCTACAAATAAAACAAATCTAATAGAAGTTAAATTGGAAATATTTCACCAGAGTCGATTCCCTCTACTTGGGAATAACCTTTTTCTACTAACCGAGCTTTGTATTTCTCCACTTTACCTTCTACATTCAACTTCTTCTTAAACACCCATTTTTTGCCAATGGTATTTCTTCCCATTGGAAACTCAACTATATCCCATGCCTCATTCTTATCCAAGGCATCCATTAGAGGAGATCTGGTGGGACTAGATATATAAAATATATGTTTATTACATATTATTCCAGTCCATCTTACAACAATGAATGCTTGACCTTATATAGATATTTTAGTGAAGCTATGTACCCTTCACAATGGTCAATTACAAATATTAATAATTACATATATTAATTATTAATGAGAATTTAGTTATACTACAAATCATCTCTCCTTCAAATGCTTCGTCCTCGAAGCATTGTTATTTTGATGGCTAGATTTTTTTTGGATTTTTGGATTCTTTATCAGAATCTTCTGAATCTTTTTCATTGTCGTTGTCGCTCTCTATTTCACACATATAGATTTTTTTTCTCTTGCATTTGTATCCTATCCTCAATTTAGGTGCATGGCATATAAAACACTAGCTTTTGTCATATTCTATGTTAGGTGGTGGAGTCCCTTTGTAAGCAGGAGTAAACTTTGAGCTTGGTTCTTCAGAATGAGACCAAGGAAGTCGCTAATTTTTTTTTTTTCTTCTTTCACCTTGGATTTTTAATCACAATTTCTCTTCATCCTTGATATCTATTAGTTTAATTTCATTTCTTATGTCTTCCTTCAATCCCAATATGGAAATTTGTAGGAGGTGATCATTTTATAGATCAATCACACAGGTAGCTAACACATGTAACTCGTTAAAGAATTCATCCACCATGCTTGCCTTTTGTGTCTAGTGAGTTTGGAAAAGACTTCCTTTTCCTTGATGTTCTGAAATATTCTGAAAAAATTCTTCATAAATGTCTCCCATTCCCTTGATTGGGATTTTGAGTGCCACCATAAGAACCTGTCGCTTGCTGCCTTATCTAAGTGCAATGATGCAAAGTAATTTTCTCCTCATCGTCACACATCTTGTGTAACTCAAAATAACGTTCGAGTCGATTAATCTACCTTGTGCTTTCCTTGTCATCTTCTCCATCAAATCTCGGTACATCGAATCTCAACTTGTGTGTAAATATGCTAAAGGATCCAAAATTGGATGAATGTTTGTGGGGCGGAAAAAAGGAGTGGTGGGAGTGGAAATTGTGGCTATTTAATTCCTTATTCCCATTTTCCAATGATGCAACATGGCCCTTGATCTCATCGTGGTTTTCACCCCACACCTTTAATTCTTGTTCCACATCACCAAGTCTAGAGAAATCATCCATCTCATTGTTTTTTTTAATAAATTTTATCTATATCGTTGAGTTTGTTAGAGATCTCATCCATCAAGTCTTTTAATTCTGTTATATAAACACCATTGATTTTGCTGGAGATCTTCTCCACCAATGTTTTTAATTCATTTAACTCTTTATTGGGTGATGTATTGATTGTGTTGGATGATGTGTTGCTTGTGGTACCCAAGGCCTTCCTTGAAGTTTTTGAATTTCTCATGGTTCCCTTTAATAGATTTTTAATGCTACACCTTCAAGGTTAAATGTCTTTACATATTTTAAAGAATATATATTAAAATATATTAGTTGAGGTGAGGTGAGTGGTGGGATTCCTCTTTTGACTTTGGTTTCACTTGCTTGGGTTTCTTTAGTGGCTCATAAAACTAAATTTTTTATTCCATGTCTATTCTTTTTTTATTTTTACTTGTATTTTAGTGTTCCTTATTCACATGTTATTCACTTTTATGTGAATATTTACTCCATGTAAAAAACATTACTTTTACTTCTTTTTTTTTCACGTTATTAACTTCTATGTGAATACTTATAAATCTTATCCTCCACATAAAGAAGGATTTGTATTTCCTTTTTAGTTTTAATCCTCCATGCAAAAAATTCTTTACATAGAGAGACGATATGGTTGCACCTTTTTTTTAAAACTATGAATATGCTAAGATCTTGGATTTGATAAGAATTGGAGGAGATCTAGTGGGACTAGATATATACAAATATATATATATATATATATATTATTCTAGTCCGTCTTGTAACAATGAATGACTAACCTTATATAGAGATTTTAGTGAAGAGACACACCTTTCACAATGGTCAATTACAAATATTAATGATTGCATATATTAATTATTAATGAGAATTTAGTTATACTACATCCGTCTCTTCAACTATGGCCTTCTTCCAAAGTTTATTATCCTCTGAATTCACTGCATCACTGACCGTTATGGGATAATCATCAGTAATAGATAAAGAAAAAATAGATGAAAATCCAATGGACTATGCCTTTCTAGTTTCATTCTTTCCCTCATCGATCTCCTCAATACTAGAGTATGAGGTTCTTCTTCTTCTTATTCATATTCTTTCATTGATTCAAATTTTGCATCATCCAAATCAAACTCTATTTTCTCAGGTTCTTCTTTCCTGGGTAGGAATTCTTGTTTGGTAACATCTTTAACCTATCTAAAAACAACATGCCGACTATAAACAATATTCTTAGTTTATAGGTTCCAAATCTCATAACCTTTCATACCATCTTTTTAAACAATAAAGATACACTTTTCAACTTTATTATCCATCTTACTTCTATTTTCCTTTGGAGCATGTACATAAGCATCCCAATCAAACACTCTGATATTTTCAAGAGAGGGTTTCTTACCAGTCCATACCTCATGCAGAGTTTTGACCATCAACGCTGATGAGGGTGATCTATTTACCAGGTAATACACAATACCCACTGCCTCTGGCTAGAATTCCTATCCTAACCCGACACCACTAAACATGCTCCTTGTTTTTTCCATCAATGTCCTGTTCATCCTTTATGCAACCCTATTCTTTTGATTTGTGTATGGAGTAGTCTTCTGCCTTGCTATACCACACTTCTTACATAAGTCTTTGAATTCATTCCCACAAAATTCTCCACCATTATCTCAATTTGTCCTCAACACCTTTATTTTCTTCTTTTTTTGATTTTCTACCAGAGCCTTAAACTCCTTAAATTTATCAAATACCTTAGATTTCTTCCTAAGAAAATAAATCCACTTGTTCCTTGAGAAATCATCTATGAATGAAACATAATACAAAGATTTACCTAGCGATGGAACATGTACAAATCTAAAGACATCACTGTGTATCAACTCTAAGATCCCCTTTGCTCTTGTAGCACCAGATGAGAATCTTACTCGATTCTATTTACCATATATGCAATGTTCAGATAAATCAAAATCTAGGGTGCAATTAGACATACTTTCAACCATACCTTTACTGTGTAGTATTCAAAGGCCCTTTTCTCCAATATGTCCCAGTCTTTGATGTGACAACACAATATTTTTTCCAAGGATAATATGGATCCTATCTTCTTTATTTCTATGCTCGGGGACAACAGAACTGTTACACCCATCAATATAAGTGTTTCCTAATAACTTGTATAGAGTTCCACACTAAACTCCCCTCATCAACACCATTGCTCCTCATACCATATTGCAAGTGCCCTTTCCCAATCAAATATCCACACATGCATCATCCAACTTACATACAAATATTAGGCTCCTGGCTAGATCTGGAATGTGCAGAACTCTAGGGATAGTTCTAATCCTTCCATATTTTAACAACAACTTAAATCTTCCACGCCCCATGATTTTGGATGTCAAGTCATCTCCTAGGAAGACATCATCACCATCATACTTCTCATATTCACAGAACCACTCCCTGTGAAGATACATATGAAATGACACACCCAATTCGATCAACCATACATCACAATCTGCATGTGTACTTGTAGATTCCAGGTAAACATCATCTCCTTCTTATGTGGATGTTTTCACCTCTGTGGAAGAGGAATAAGTAGATCCCTTTTCTTTATCAACATTCTTAGACTTGTAATCTTTATTATAATGCCCAACTTTACCACATTTCTAGCATTTCCTCAAATATTTTCCTTGGGATTTAGATCTACCTTCAGATTTAGATCTCCCCCCTCGAATACTTATTTTTATTCCTATCTCGAGGA
>ML777579.1:494538-515685 GCA_009831015.1 Picea engelmannii
ATCTGGTACTTGAACATTTAAGTGGGGTAAAAGGAGGTTGCCCCCTCGAAGAGGCTTATTATCTGAAATTATCTCTTTTTCAAGGCGTTGAGTACTTTTCTTGAGGTTTTCATATGCTATATTGATGTTTGGTTCTTAACATAAGTGCTCTTTCCCAATAAAGTATCCACACATGCATCATCCAACTTACTTACAAATATTAGGCTCTTGGATAGATCTGGAATGTGCAGAACTCTAGAGATAGTTCTAATCCTTCCATATTTTAACAAAAACTTAACTCTTCCACGTCCCATGATTTTGGTTGTCGAGTCATCTCCTAGGAAGACATCACCACCATCATACTTCTCATATTCACAGAACCACTCCCTATGAAGAGTCATATGAAATGACACACCTGAGTCGATCAACCATACATCACGATCTGCTTGTGTACCTATATATTCTAGGTAAACATCATCTCCTTCTTCTGTGGATGTTTTCACCTCTGTGGAAGAGGAATAAATAGATCCCTTTTCTTTATCAACATTCTTAGACTTGTAATCTTTCTTATAATTCCCAACTTTACCACATTTCTAGCATTTCCTCAAATTTTTTCTTGGGGATTTTGATCCACCTTCAGATTTAGATCCCCCCCTCAAAGACTTATTTTTATTCCTATCTCGGGGACAACCTCTTACAGATAAAGCATCTGTGCTATGAATATCCATTTTTTTCTGCCTCATCTCTTCTGAAAACAAGGATGAAACTACTTCCTCATACTTCAATATAGATTGAGTGGTACTACCAATTGCTACAACCAGATTATCCCTGGAGTCTGGAAAAGAACATAACAAAGTAATACACTTATCTTCTTCTGCAATTGTAATATTAGAAAAGACAAGTTGACTTACCAGAGTATTGAAGGAATCTATATGCTCTGTCAAAGAATCTCCATCTTCCATCCTAAGATGATACAACTTCTTTTGAATAAACAACTTGTTTACTAGGGACTTCGACTGATACAAATTCCTCAACTTTTCCCATAGTTCCTTGGATGTAGATTCTCCTGACACATTCAGTAACACCAAATCTGCTAGGTAGAATCGACTCATACTCCTTGCTCTTCTATCCAACTTCTCCCAATCTTCTTTCAACATACTAGTAGATTGAGTACTAGGGGTTTTTATACTAGTAGATTGTGTACCATTAGATTCTGTACTAGTAGGTTGTGTACCACGATCCACAACGATCCATAGTTCTTTGTCTACAAGAAGGTCCTTCATCGCGAGCTTCCATAGCTCAAAGTTTTGATCATTGAACTTCTCAATCTCAATTCTAGTATGGATTTCCATTCTATTTCAACACACAAATCACCAATGCAAATCTCCCACTGAACCTATGTTTTTCACAAACCCAAGATAAACTTGATCTATCAAGACTGAGCCAAACCATCAACAACAAATGCGTCTCCTTGAAGCCAAAAACATGACCTGTGAATTAAAGTAATACATACATATTCTTAAGAAAAACAAAAATTAATCAGTGGCTCATACACATAATACACAAAGATTTACACTAGAAACCCTTAACCGGGAGAAAACCATCCTTCCTTGGTGTTGCACCTCTCAACTCTTCATTATATTAATTTCACCATTCACAATACAATATATACAATATTTAAGGTATTACGTAGCTACCAAAAGCCTAATCCCTTAATCTAGGATTCATTTAGAAAACCGCTAAAAATAGCAAAAAATGCTAAAATAACAAAAAAATGTCCAAAAACAAATTTTAGGGAACTTTCCTGAACCTTGGAGCTGAAGACTTTGCCTAAGGTTAGGGGGCCAAGCCTGAATCCCCCCGATCGACACCCAACACAGGCATACAATGACATGTGATGGGATCGTTAGAGATTGTCATCAAATCTCATGCACCCCCCACACACATGCAAAGAATATAACACGTACCCAACAAAACCAATAATAAATTGTTAGAAATTTTTTATATCTATCATTAATACTACAATGAACCTATCATTATAAATACAATGTTTTTTTTCTTTAAGAAATAAAGAAGATACAAGGGCTTACATAGCCACCCCTCATTACAATTTCACTTTAATAAATAAAAAATATATAATATTCTTAGACAAACCAACCCTCTTAGTATACCTCAAAATTCTACATTGAAATGATACAATCAATGTCATACTTTTTCTAAAACCCCTAGAGACTATATTACCTCACACAATTGTAATAAGATGGTAAACATGAAAGAGGTTAGTGAGGCACACCATTTCTCTACACAATGTTTCTTTTAAGAAAATGAAATTAATGAACCAACTCAATGAAGCTACTAATATCTTTCTTTGACTATAGGGATGGAATAGAAAAAGCTGTGAAGTTTTATAGTTTGCATTGTAAAGTACAAGTGGTATTAAACTAGATTAATATAAAGGACTAGCTATAAAACTAGTCATTGGTAGAAACATTGGAAAGCAACTTGAGAAGGGAACCCCATCTTAGCATTTAGTAATTATGTGATATTTAAAACTTGCACCATCTTTAAAAATGAAAGAAGAAACTTCATAAAGACACCCCACCTTCTAAGCATAATTAGATAATCACATTCTATAGTAAATAAGATAATTAATGCTAAACAAATAAGTTTTATAACTATTTCATTCAATCGTCGTTTGATAAACAAATCTTGACAAAAATAAAATAAAATAAATCGATGACATCATAATACCACAACAAAATGCACCCTACGATTTTTGCAAAGACAAAGATTGGTCCTTCATAATATATAACAAGTTCAACAACTAAACCACGTTACAAAATTGTAAGTATAAGATATCATAGATGTTAGGATTTACAATAAATCTCTTTTTTCTTTTCAAAAAGAGAGCAACACTAACTAGGCTCTAAAATTAGTATCACAACATAGTTTGGCATTGAAAAGGAAAAACTAATATTGTCAGAAATAACACTCCAATGTGTGGTTATCACTGATGCCATAACAACCATGAAATATGATATCAATCAAATTACGAAGTAAGCAATATTCTCATGTAGGATTCGGTAGAACAAACATGGTGTTGTAGACATTTTAGTGAAACATAGGGAGTTTAGAGAAAGGGACATTGTATCCTGATCCTCTAGTTGTTGTGACTAACACTCTCCCTTTTCAAAGATCATGAAGTTATTTATGAAAGATATGTTGCCTTAAAGTGCAAGTATTGCCTCTGGCTTGCAACTGAATGCACATAGTTTATTGGTGCAATTACACATCATCAAACAAATAATGATAAGATCATAATCATTCTACAAATGGCATTTCAAAAGTACCATAACTCCTTGCTTACATTATTAAAAAAAAACATATATTAAAATTCACCATGCTTATCCATTCGAGTCAAAATTCTTGATATCATGTTAGCTAAAATTGAAGGTGAATTTGTATGTCGTGTAGAACCATGTGAAACATCCATACCAATAATAATTGTTGGTTTCAATGATATCCTATGTGCAAATTCCACACCATAAAGTTGAGGTCACCAACGCGAAGAAAAAAACAATAATTCCATAAATATCAACATAAAATCAAGGGGCTTGCATGTAATGGAAAAGGTATAACCAATGAAGTTTAGACATGAGAGGATACCTTTGCATGTTTTTTGAAAGGAACATTTATTTAATCTTCTTCTTCTTTTTTTTTATTTTTATGTTTTTAGTTGTTGTTGTTGTAAGTGTGTAAGAAGTTGTATCATTGCAAAAATATTATGATACAAAAAAAGGGGGGCCTCCTGGCTTCCTAATAGGAAACTAGACCAGGGTTTCCTGAGTTGTGCTTACTAATATATACGAGGGGTGGGACTGGTCTACCATCAGGGGAAACCAGGCCAGTCCCATCATATCCAGTTTGCAAAGGAAAATCCACATAAACATAAAAAACAAACGCATAGACTACGTACTAGGCCCGAGAGGTTAGTGGTCGAACTAACCATTCACTCGTCCAGGAAAATGATGTGTTTCTTCCCGTCATCTGCCTGGTTCTTATTATCCTCCTTCTGGGAGATCATGCAAGTCTTCCTAATTTGGTATGGCGCTCCATGTCCATCAGCTGGTGTGATGTCCATGTGATGGAAATAGCACAGATAGAGGCGAAATTGAGCAGCTGACCGCTCCATCTTGGATTTCTGATCCTTCTCGACCTCAACTAACAGTTTGGTAATAGTTTCCAGGCTAATGAGGCGACTTAGGATTTCCTCCAACATTTTCTTTTGATCCGTGTTATCCTCCCATCTGGCTTCTTCCATTTATGAACTCACTTTATCGATCATCATCTTAGTTAGCCACACCATCTCCACTATTTTATGGTAGAGGGTTTCCCTAGGCTGCGTGGCCCTTGGATCAGTTACCCAATCCACTTCATGTACCAGTGCATCCCAAGCTTTGCCTTTGCGTTTTTCTTTGATTTCCTTTTCCCAGCAAGTGATGGCCGCTTTTCCTTTCGACGCAACCAGAGTTTGGAAGGTTCCCTCTGCATATTTTGTCACCTGCTCCATTCTTGACACCCGTCATGGACGATTAGGAACATCCTTTCCAAAGGGATTCCTCTTCCTATGCATGTGCTTCATTCTCACCATCTTGTTTGGTCTATCAAAACTCCTTTGCTGGCTACTCAGCCTGTACCACACTTCACGTGGATTCTTCGTTTCCCTACCCTTGTATATATGGTAGCCCCTGCAGTTGCGCTCCTTCTGATTGCAACTATTCTTGTTGTCTTTCCTCTTATTGATCTTCTCCTGTTGCAATCTTGTCCTTCCAATCATGGATTGTTCGTAGTGGTGATCCCTCTCGTCCTTTTTCCCAGTGGCGGCTCGTATGATCATGATGACTCATCCTTTATCCCTGTATGGATCCCTGCCCCTGCTCGCTTGAGATCCTACCGTGCTTCTCTTCATACTTGTACTTTGTCCTGGAGTATCGATTCTGAACCATGTCACTCCCTCATGCCTTACATCACTTGTTTCATTCAGTTTGCCAACTGCAATTTCCCACATGCTTTCCCCGCAATTCTTTCTATCGTAAGGGTCTTGTTGTCGTACCCCCGACGATTGTTTATGTTGATCCTGCATGGTCATTGATGATTGAGTGTTTGGAAGTCATATCCTTCCTGGGTCTTACTTTCCTGCCTCCAGGACTTGCACTGCCCTTCTCGATGTGACCTTCCTTGCTTAACCTGCATTCACTGTCTTTTGTTGCTAGGTGGATGTAGTTTGTTCTAATTTGGTCATCCAGGAGGATGATCTAGGTTGTCTAGTTCCGAACCTTCCTTGCCAACCCTTTCATTGGCTCTTCTATCTGCCAGGCCATTCGCTGACCTGCAAACCCAACGCAACTCCAATGTGTTTAGAGTTTTTAGATGCTCTTGGATTTTCTATAGGGAGAGAGCCAAACGCCAGTGTCTTTTAACCTTTCCCACTCTAGTACCGTTCTGGATTATCTTCGTCGTATTGATGACCAGGGTGGAGTCGCCTTCCAAGATAGTGTTTTTCATCCTTTCGTGCCTTAGGATTTCAAGGCCAAGCTCCAGGGCTCCAAATTCTGCTGCGTTGTTGGTTGAGTTTACCATACTGCCAACATATAACTGGATGATGTTACCACCACTGTCTCTGATCACCCCTCCCATCTCTGCCAATCCTAGGTTTCCTTTTGCCACCCCATCAAAATTTAATTTGAGGAACCCTAACGGAGGGGGGGTCTAGTTGCGGTCTCCTAGTTGGAGTTGTGGAACCCTCCTTACCATTGTGATGTTGCTCCCATCTTTTAGGTGAAAAAACTCCAGGATGCGGTAGTCCTAATCTGTGAGTTGCATTGTTTCCTTCTTGCAGTTGTGCCTCTGCACTGTTTCTCGTATTTGTGAGATAATTGCATCCTTGATCTTTCCTTCTGGTAGGATTTAATTCCGGAAGATGCGTCGATTCCTCTCCTTCCATATTTCCCATATGATAATCCCGACATTAGGTTTGAGCAGAGGTTCACCTTTTCATTTTCCTTGTAGCTCTCATTCCAATTGTTGATGGTTGCGCTGATGTTGCCCCAGATTCTATTGGACTGACAGTAGATTTTTGCCACCCAATCCCATAGCTCTGATGTGTAGCTGCACTCATCGAGAAGGTGATTGGTTGTTTCCTCCTTAGCTTGACAGAGCTGGCAACTATAAGGGCCTATATAAACCCTTTTCCTAAGGCTTTCCCAGGTTAGAATTTGGTTGTGGAGGACTAAGCATTTGAAAATTTTGATTTTTGGCCATTGGGGGCTGCTCCAGATCTTTCCCCACTATTGCACTGGGTCCTCTTGATCCTGGTCTGTGATGTAAAACTGTGCTTCTTTTAAGTTGAATTCCCCACCATTTTCTCTACCCCACCTTAATTGGTCCTCGTCCTCTGAGATTGCAATTTTCCTTTTCCCCAATTCCTCTTCCACCTCTTTAGCTAGTGTTGCGATACAGTCTCTATTTTGTTGATTGAGTTTGTCCCGGGTCCTCCATATATCGCTATCATTTCTTAGCTTCCAGCAGTGATGGATTTTTGTTTTTCTTTGTGCAGTCATTTCTTGTTGGAGCTCCTCCCTGTTCGGATTTTCTATTCTGGGTTCCTGTTGCCATGCGTCCTCCCAGAATCTGGCAGTTTGACCATTTCTGACTTCCCAGAAGCTGTATTTATGAATCCAGTTCTTGTTGCGCTAGGCATATTCCAGATGGTTGATCCCTCCCTTGTGCCCATGATTTGAATTCGATCTTTATCATTGATGTTTGAGGCATACTTGGCCTTCCATAGGTTTTCACATGGTACTGATTTGTCCTTGACCCATATCCACCAGAGTTTTTCTCCATTGGCTTCGTTAGTTACCTATGGGTCTTGTAACCCCAGGCCACCTTTTCCTTTTTGTCCACAAACCTTCTCCCAGTCTACCAGGGCCCATTTCTTTTTATTTTCAGCACCTCGACATAGGAAATCTCTTTGAATGACTCTTATCTTTTGTAGTATTCCTTTGGGAGCAGGGAACACTGACATCATATACGTCGTAATTGCTTGTAGGAATACTTTGGTGAGGATAAGCCTCCCTGCTAGGTTGAGAGCTCTGTAAATCCAATTTTTTACCCTCTCCTGCATTTTGTTGATCACTCCTTCCCAAGTTTCTATTTTGCAGGCTCTTTCCATCAGGGGAATTCCCAAGTATTCCATTGGGAGCGTTTTGCATTCAAACCCAAGAAGGTTGGCTAGGTTTCTTTGGATTGCAAGATTATTGTTGAAGAAATAGATCATGGATTTGGAGTGGTTGATCTCCGCCCCTGAGGCTTCCCCAAAGTCTTCTAATATTCTTTTATAGGTTTTTTCTTCCTTGACCATGGGTGTGACATGGAGTAGGGTGTCATCAACAAACTGTTGGTGTGTGGAGGTTTGACAGTCTTCAAAGGGTTTGATTCCTTTTAGTTCCCCTACTGCAGTTGCACTTTTTATGCTTCTGTTGAGCCCTTCCATCATCAAAATGAATAGGAAGGGGGACAATGGGTCTCCTTGTCTGATGCCTCTCGAAGGCCAGAAGGTTTTTGTTGGGGCTCCATTAATTAAGAGCGACTATCTTGTCGTTGAGACTAGATTGACAATCTAGTTGATCCAGTGTTGTTCAAACCCAAAGGCTTCCATTTTTTTGGCCATATAGTGCCATCTAATATTGTCGTAATCCTTTGCCAGGTCAAGTTGGATTATCATCCCCCCTCTCCTTTGGATTTTTAGCGTGTGTATAAGTTCATGGGCATTGATGATGTTATCTAGTATTTGTCTTCCTTCTATGAAACCCTCTTGCTCCTATGAAATTAGTGTATGTAGGAGTGGTTTTAGTCTATTGGATATGACTTTGGAGATTATCTTGTAAACAACATTACATAAAATTATCAGCCTATAGCGATATGGGGTCCTTGCTTCATTTTCTTTTGGAATTAGAGTGATCATTTTGGAATTTAACGCTTTCAATATGAAGGCTGAACGTTTGGAGTCTTCCACCACCCCATAAACATCATGTTTAAACACTTCCCAGCAGGCTTTGAAAAATTCCACTGTGAAGCCATCTAGGCCTGGGGCCTTTCCATTGGGCATTTCCTAGACCACTTGGTCAATTTCCTCCTTTGTTATGGGTTTGTTTAGATTGATATTTTGTTCCTCTGTGACTAGCCCAGAGATGTGCTGAGTTATCCTTTGTATGGCCTCAGTTCTATTTTGGTTTGGTTCTTAGGCTATTCGATGGAAGTGATTGACCAATGTATTTTCAATTTCCTTGTGGGATTCTCTTTTGATCCCTTCTTGATCCCTAATCTTTAGGATTTTGTTGTGGGTTCTTCTTGCGATGGTGGTTCTATGAAAAAACTTGGTATTCCGCTCCCCTTTCTTTAGCCACTTGATTTTGGATTTCTAGCACTGGAGAGTTTATTCCTACTAGCATCTTGTTTCCCATTCCTGGGTCATTTGGATCTCTTCTCTTTTTCGATCCTCTATGTAACCATCATCTATGCAGAGTTCCTGGAGTATCCTCATTCTATCCTCGATATTTTTTTTCTTGGTTTATGTTCCCAAATATTTCCTTGTTCCACTCTTTGAGTTTGGGTTTGATGTACTTATGTCTCTTATAAAGTTTGAACATCCTTGTCCCTTGATCCGGTAATTCCTCCCGCCAACATTGGTTGATGTGATCCTTGAAGGTGGGATGTTCGATAATTTTTTTATCAAATCTAAAAGGTCTATTCTTCAGAGTGGTTTGGAAGTTTTCTTCCAATTGGAATGGCTAATGGTATGAAACCCCCCATGGCAGGATGCTACAATCTAAGGTTAGTACCTGCAAAATGATGGATTTCAACACCAGGAATCTATCTAGCCTTGTATCTACTTGGTATTGATTGTTTCGTTTGTTATTCCAGATGAACTGGCCATTGCTGGTTCTGATGTCTACCATCTCCATTGTATCAATGAAGGCTGAGAATTCCTCCGCATCTCTATCTAGTCTCTTGGTGCCCCCTTTTTTCTCCGCAAGTGTCGTGATTATGTTGAAGTCCCCTGCCAAGATCCAGTGCTTCTTTTTTCCTCTAACCTCTGGGGACCATACACATTGGTGCATAGAATCACCTCGGTGTTACCTGTAATTTGCATGTTAACTGAGAGTGTGTGTCTTGTAGCTTCAACTGCTAGTAGGTTTAGTGATTGTGGGTTCCATAAGGTGAGTATACCACCTACCATCTGTTGGCCTTCAATAACCAACCTCTGGTACTTGCTCCATTTTTTTTTACTGATTTTTTCCATTATGTCTACATTGTATTTTGTCTCTTGAATGAAACAGAGGCCAGGTTGTTCCTTCCTCAGTCTATTTTTAAGGATTCTTTTCTTTCATGGTTTGTTTAGGCCTCTTATATTCCATGTTATAATATTCATTTAAACATGTGGGGGGAAGTTGGGAAAGAGCTCTTTGATCTTACCTGAATTTATCAACAGGGCTCTGAGTTCTTGTAGGGATAGGCTGTTTGATTTCCTTCCTTTCTTCCGCCTCGTCTATTTGGGTGAATGTTGTGGGTTTCCCTCGCCTGATTTGATTCCCAAGTGTCCTATCTCACCGTGTTTATGTTTGATCCCTATGGATTTTTCTTCCTCCCTTAGTAGGAAAAGGTATTGGATATGATCTAGTTGCTCCGCTGGTACATTGACTACTTTATGCTTTTTCCATTGCTCCAAGATGTTTGGGAGATCTATTCCTTCCCTTTCCACAATGTCTCTAAGATCAAGATATTTCATTCATACCTTACTTGGTGTCATCTCTAAATCTCTGTCTTCCTCTTTCATATGGGTGTTGGCGTGTTGGATTCCTCCTTTCATCGGACTTGCACTACCTCCTTGTTCTCTGTTATTGCCTGGAATATCAAGGTTCTCCTTAGTTTCTTTCTCCCTAGCTACTCTAGCTTTTGTATTTTCCTTTCCTCCATCCTCCCCTTGGTTAGCCCTATCTCATCCTTCTGGTCTAGCCCTGTCTTTCGAGTTTCTTTCTGTTGGGGCTTTGCTTGGTTTCTTGTTTTCTCTATTTCTATGGTTCGATTTTATGAACTCGTCCTCATCCTGTTGTGCTTTGGTGTTTTCTGTTTCTTGTTTTTTATTGAGCGTACATTCTCTGATTAAGTGTCCATGTTCATGGCATATTCTGCATCTAAATGGGATCTTCTCATAATTGATGCTTTGTATCCATTCCTCATCCTTGAATTCTAGGATTATGGCTTCCGAGAGTGCCCTCAACACATCCATCTCTATGCAGATCCTTGCATAGGATGTATATCTCCATTTTAGGGTTTCTTATGATGTCTTAACATATGTTCCAAGTTTGTTCCCAATTTCTTTGAAGGTGGACGACAACCAGTAGTCTAGCGATAAGGAGTAAAACCACAACTAAACTGGGACGTTTTTAAAGGTTTCTTTCTCTGGGGAGAATTTCTCCTTACATGGTCGCATGTACAACCCTACTGAGGCACGAAAGTATGGCCCCCCATCAAAGAATTTGTCCCTGTCCTCCAGGTTCAAGAAGACTGATGTGAAGAATCCTTTCGAGCCCAGGTGGAGTTCCACTTCTCCACTTAGCTTCTATTGATATTTTATCCAGTTGCACATCGTTCTTTCTGTGGGCCACAACCCCATGAACTTGCAAATTAGTGAATGGGTCTTCATCTGGTCCCAATAGAGTTTTTTTCTTGGGTATTCCAGTATAACCTTGGGTATCATTGTTTTTTTAGGTTTACATGGGTTGCGCCCATCTGCCCCACTGGGGTTCACTGGTTCTTATGCAACCTTCTGGGTTTCTCTGGCTTCCTCCCCCACATGATCCCTTTTTTCCGGGTTGCTCTCCTGGTTCTTTTCTGATCCTGATCCCGAGGTGCTCGTCAATGGTTCTTTGAAACAAATGCCTCGTGGGCCTTTCCCCCTACCCACCACTACCTGCTTGTATCATGGGGTGCCATTCCCGCCCCCTTTGGTAACCATTATGTACACTGTTGAGACCGTGATTGTCAAACCCTAACATTTATTTAATGTTGATCAATGAACTTATTCACATTCCAAGGGAAATGCATTGATTAATGACTCCCAAAAAAAGACTTCTTCTCCCAAGGCTCTAAAATAGGGAATAAAATTATAAAATAAGAAAATTTAGCAAGTCACGAAATCCAATTAACATCATACAAAGTATAAAAACTATAATTATTTCATTAACACAAGAATTACAAAATCACCATAAAGTTCACTATTCTTCCTTTAATGAGATGTAGAGTAGAAATTGAGGTCACTTTGGAGATCTAGACTTCATTTAATTTAGTAATTTTCTTCTTTGTCAACAAGAGTTTTTTTTGTTTGTTGCAAATTCTTCTCCAAAGCCCGCAAACAATAAGCCATTACTTAGATTAAAGATTTCAATTATGCAATATCCCAACATGAAATAGATAATTTCAACTGTTTATTTCGTATGTAGATTACATACCAATCCTCTTCTAGCACAACATCGATGAAGTTCAAATCACATGTTCATTATTTCATTTAAGAAAATTCTTAAAGTGAAACATGTAATTGCACATTCACTAATTTTCATTGCTTGAACCATAGTCTAAGAATAGTTGATTGAAATAAATTAAGAGTCTAAAATGAACTATCTTGAAATCAAATTTCCCAAAACTTAAAAAAAAAAATACTTAATTGTTAAAGTTTCAACAACCATTTCTTGGAGTCTCTTCCATCTTTCCAAATTTTAGTTATTGCAAAACCAAAAAATAATGAATAACTAAAAAGGACATTAATCTTCAATTATAAAAAAATATAATACACATAAGAATCTTAAAAAAATGAAAACAAGCTACTCAAACACTAAAAAAAAACCAAACAAAGGCATACTTGAGCCCTACCTAAATCCCAACAAGCTTCCATTCCTTTACATACAATAACATAATCAAACTTTATTTCACAAAATAAAATGTTACAAGCTTAGAGCCCGAAATCTTACTTTACACTTAATAACACTTAATAACAAACATTTTTCCTCTTCAATTATGAAAGAAGGAAAAAATCATCTCTCCATTGAATAGAAGATGGGAAGTATACAAATCTACACGATACTCATGGACTTGCCAAGACTTTGATTGGTTTAAGACTTCATTGGTTTGTTAAACTATAATGAAACGATAGCATTTTAACTATAAACCAACATATAAAAAATAGGATGTATAAAGGTATCTCATCAAAGATGGGATGTATAAAGACCTCTTTTTATAAAGGTTTCATCAAAGATGGGATTTATAAAGAACTCTTTTTATAAAGGTTTCTCATCAAACATATAGGATGTATAAATCTCTCTTTTAAGTGTCTAAGTCTATATGAAATGCATAGTGATTAAAATAGGATGTATAAAGGTCTTTCATTAAAGATGGGATGTATAAATCCTTCTTTTTATAAAGGTCTCTCATCAAATATAGGATGTATAAATCTTTCTTTTAAGTGTTTTAGTGTATATGTAGTGTTATTGATTGGATCAATCAATCAAACGAGGTACAAGTCTCTTCACTCTTCGGATGGAAGTTTAAGATTAAAGAACTCATAGTTTGTTTTTTGGATATTAAGTTTACTCGTATATATCGCGAAGAAAATATGGAGGCATATGCGTTATCCAAACTTGCATTATAGGTTTCAGAAGGAAGGATTTACTACAACAAATGGTAGGATGGCCATGAGGCCCCCCCACTTACTCTTCATCTTTATACTTGAAGCTTGATCTGAGAATCTGTTTTCATATCTATTTGCAATTAGTAGTATTTCTATGATATGATTGTGTATCGATGGCTTTGTACACAATTTTTTTTTTGCAATTTTGGATGTTTTATGGATCGGTGGAGGTTAGGGCCACTCACTATTGTTGACTTCCTCTTTTTGAAAATTTGTAACTGTTTGAGACTTTTATTGCAACTAACTAGTTACTGCTCCGTTGGAGTGAAGAACTTGTGAAAATATGTATTTTGAGAACCACATATTATAATATATGGATAAATTTTCTATTGGAAAAAAGTAAAAAGGTTAATCAATTTTGCAATTAGAAAGAGTAAAGTGATAGTGAGGAACATGCCATTCAAACATTATTTATAAACATTTCAGGTATGTGTTTAAAAATGTCTTAGATATAAATTTTAAAATCAACTTTTAAGGTAGAAATTGTAAGAAACCTAAAATCAACTTTTAAGGTAGAAATCGTAAGAAACTACAAAATCTAGTGTAAGACATGTTTAGCTTCAAAGAAATGGACATTGAGTATAATTTAAGCTCAAGAATATAGAGTTGCAAATCTAATAAGTGGTTTACTAAGAGAAAGAGGAAAACATGGTGAGTATTTGGGAAATTCAAATCATACATATTTAATAAAGACATTAAAAGAATTATAATCTCAGATTCTAAGCACAAAAAAAACATGACAAACAAGGAATCATTACCACATACCTCAAAACAACAATTAAGCCAACCAAAAACCACCAAAACTTGCATTAGTGTTGTCAATATTTGCATAAATAATTTTAAACCCCTTCCTTTCATAGTTCTAGGAATGAAAAATCTACTAACCTACCATAGTGATGTACATGCACAAGTTTTCTTAGACAAAGGCCAACAGGTTAAAAACTCACATAGAACCCACCTCGCATTTTCATCTACAACAAGGATCACAAGACTCTTAATCAATGACTTTTAAATGTCAGGACATAGCCACCCTCTCCAAAGGTTGTCTAAATGTTCTACGTTTTGACATAAATTTGGACAAAATCACAATATTTTGTTGTTTAAATGGCATTTATGAATGTACAAATGGATTTTGCAAGTTGAAAAAACGTGGGTCATTTGGATTATGAAGAATTAACCACTCAAATCTACAAATCCAACAATTTCTTACCAAATTTAGAACAAAATTAAACAAATAATATCCCCCAAAAAAACTAAAACATAAAAGTTTTAAACTAGAGCCTTGTCATTGGATGGTTGGAGGTTAAACATATTTTATTATTATTTCGTAGTGCCTCAGGATTGCTGATAAACTGGTCAAAGTCTCTTTTTTACTATGCTGGAATCCATGGAGAGACTTTAGGATTTTTAAACAATATCTTCCCTTACACTTTCGAGGATATAGCAAAGGGATTTAGATATCTTGGATATTTCTTGAAGGCCGATGCATATAAGACTGTGGATTGGAAGTGGCTCCTCATAAAGATTGAATCAAGGATAGGGGTGTGGTGTAATAGATGGATGTCGTTGGGGGGCCACTTCACACTGATCAAATCTATACTTGAATGGAAACCTATCTACTGGATGGCCTTGGCCACTATTCCATCTTCAATTTTGGAAAAGATAAGGAAACTCATGTTAAGTTTTCTTTGGTTGAGTGATGGTGGGAAAAAGCATATGCACCTCTGAAGCTGGGATGTCATAGAAAGATCCAAGCATCTAGGAGGATGGGGGATAATAAATATTTTTCTTTTCAACAATGCTTTGGCCACAAACTCCTTGTGGAGAAGATTGATGAAAGAGGACATCTGGAACAAGGTGTTAAAAGATAATGATCCGAAATGATATTTTAAGACCATGGTTAAGTTTTAAAACATGAGTTCATTAACCATTTAGGAATTGAAGAAAGAGGAAGAAATTAATGATATAACATGGTATCCATAATAAGAAATGCAGATCTGAAAGTAAGAACAAATAATTAACAAACCATAACAACAAAGTTGTTAACGGAGTTCGGCAAGATTACCTATGTCTCTGGGCCTTTGTCTCAGTGGGTGAGGCTTTCTTATTTCTCTTCAATGCTTCAAAAGTACATCAGAAAAGTGGAAACTGGATTATAATATAGTCTGGATGTGTTCTTCTCGACCTTAAGAACCCAACACAACTGATGACACTGAAAATGGTTGAGCGAAGCTCCCGAAATTGGCCCACAAAGTTCCTCTCCTCAATGGCTTCCCTGCATAAAAATGGCTTTGGCTTCACAATTATACAAAATTTCTCATGTTCTAAACTTGTATAAGGCTGCCAAGAACCTCTGGTTTATATATATTTGGAGTGGGCATCATCCTCCCAACTTCCTCCCAAGATCTAGCCCCAAATCGGGCTCCAGATCTCCCAAAAATGGCCAAAATCCTCCAAAATCATATTATATGGTTAAAAAACTCAAAAATAGGTGCATATAAGGCACAACCCCTTTTCTCTGGGCCCTTGGTCGCATGATTCTCTGCCATGTGGCCGAGGGCTAGTTGGTGTGCTCTGGCTCCTCCGAGTCTGGGTCCTGGTCTTGTGGCGATGGCCCATATGGCTATGCCCTACACTTCCACGCACCCACATCTGTTGTAGTCCCCAGATTCATAGCCCTTGGTTAGTCAGGGATGGCCCCCGCCGACTAGGGCCTATCCCAAAACAACCACCACCGCAAATAGATATAGAAAATGTGTCATTTGGTTAACAAGACACACGAATAGACTGATCGGTCTGCCGGAGGTTGCAGAGATGTTGCTCATTCAATGAGGTTAGGGGTTCAAATCCCCCGGAGCCACAACAATTTTTTTTTTAAACTAGTTGACATTGGAAAAATTTGGGGTGCCACATGACACCCTATGATTGGGCCACGTGTCACCCTGTGATTGGTTTGTACCATACATTCACCAACATAGTCAATGTTCCACGTCATCACCGTATAGCCTAATCAACTCCCACATAAGCTTTCGTACATCCCAGTCACCTGCCACATCACCTATAGTACAACCACGTGTCGTACCATGCCACGCCCGTACTACACAGTCACCCTGCCATGTTAGCCCGTACAACCAAAATGTCATCCCTGCTGCCATGTGTCTACCTGCCATTGGGCCACGTCATGTATGGACTGCCACATGTCATTCGTATAGTGCCACGTGTCAAATCCGGACAGGTGCCAACTCAACCCGAAAAATGATGAATTTGAGTGACATGTGTCACCTCCTAGTGATGCCACATCAACATGATGACTTCATGATGACATCACCTGTCGTACCGTTGACGTCAACGTCGAATTTGATTATTGACTTTGACTAGTTGACTTTTTTCTTGTTTGGGATTTTGGTTAGAACACGATAACTTTCGCATACTGTGTTCATTTGAGGAAAATAATATATGGACGGAATCAACGCGACGAGACAGACACAATGATGTTAGTTTCGTCCAATTACGATAACTTCTATTTTTAGGCCTTCCTGGATCCATTTTGGATCAGATAAGTACATTCCTCATTGCTCGGTAATCACTTGGTTCAGAACATCCCCAACTACAGTGCCATCTGTCTCCCAAACTTGGAAGAACCTTTTGAAGTCCTTGCATTTGATTACCCACTGGCTTAGTTGGAGGCCAGGGTCTGGTCACTCGATGTTACTCGAATTGGACTGTATTTTGGGTCTGGGATGTCTTCCTTCTTATCTCACCTTCTTATAACTGAACTAAATAGAAAAAAATTGTTTTATCTATACCAGGTTGTAGGTGAAGGTAGAGCGAGATATCTGTCTGATTATTGGAAAACCAGTGAGGAGATTGGTCTTAGTGGGAACGAGGCAGTGGAATGGGATTCTTATTGCAGGGATCTTGTTGGTGCGGGGGTGCAGTTACAGAAAGAAGATGACAAACTCATTTGGACTAGGGGAGACATATCGAGCTGTATTACTGTAAAAATATTTATTGTGCTCTTGCAAAAAATAAGTGGCAGGATCTTATTGGGGGATGGAGAAGACATTTGTGGAAGTAGGATTTGGCGCAAAAAATTAATTTTTTCACATGGTTAGCCATTGAAAATAAAATATTAACCTGGGACACTTTGCAAAGAAAAGGGTCGGTAGGCCCAAAGATTTGGGATGTCACTCCCCTTAGTTTAGGAGTTGAAGTTCAAGGGGGTATCATGAATGTTTTGATCCCTAGAAATACACAAATTCCGGTTAGAAGGGAGGCCATCTATTGGAATATACATGACAATTAGAAAAGTGTGACAGTAAGCGTCTATGAAGGGGAAAGGCCTAATGTCAAACACAATAATCATTTGGGCAAATTTGTTTTGGAGGGGCTTCCGCGTGCACCTAGAGGCGAAGTCAAAATCATTGAAACTATGGAGATCGATGAAAATGGTATTGTCAAGGTGTCAGCAAAACATAAGACAAGTGGGATAAAGGAGGCGATGATCATGACGAATGAGAGTGGTAGGTTGAGCAATGATGACATTGCCAAAATGATGGCAGAAGCAGAGAAACTAAAAATTGAAGACCAACACTGAAAGGAGACGGTGGAACTAAGGAATGCATTGGATCAATACATCTAAGACATGAATACAAGGTTGAATAAGGAGAAAATAAGGGAAGAGATGAAGAAGAAAGATTTTGAAAACATGAAAGCAGGTCTTGAGGGGGCAGGTGAGTGGCTCAGTGAAAATGAGAATGCAGATAAGGATCAATTAGTAGAAAAGATGGAGAACGTTAGAAGTTTATGCAGAAAAATAGACAACATCCAAAAGGGGATGGCAACTTGAGTGAAGCTCTAAATCATCTCACACAGTTTCCTTTTGACATTTTTGAGTTTGCTAAAACATTCCTTTGTCTAGTTTGTTATAGACCAATATTTCCAGTGCTTATGTCAAACATTGCCTATGATGTGGCATAATGCTGTAACACTGGTATATGGTAATCGTCATATTTTTGGATGCTTGTGTCTGAACAATCAAGGTTGTGGATAGTGATCTTGTGATGTGATTTTAAAGGAGGTCCTTTAAATCTTTCAACCAAATTTACTGGGATTTAACATGAAATAACAATTTTTTTGCCTAATTAATCAAGTAAAAAATATTTATGCAACACTGTAAAACTTAAAGGCACATTTATAGTTGGACCATAACAAACTCAAGAGGATGTAAAAACTAAGAGATATTTTTAGCAAATGTTGTGATTTAGTCTTTCCACAATCCAGGGAAAAAGAGCTTAACTATGTGTATTGTATTTTTATTGGCATGCTTCTATACTTGTATTCAGATTGGCTTACATGACAAATGGGTGCATGTATTTTAAGGTAATTAAGGGTTGATATTATCAATGCAGGAGTTGGTGCAAGGTCCAATTGCCTTTTTTTTCTTGGGCACCCGTGGCATGATAAATTAGCATAAATCTATTTTATTTTAGCCCTTTAGTAGTGTTCTTAAATCTCAGTGATAACAAGAAGCATGTTTTTTTCAGAGTTATCATAGATAAGATTGTTAGGTTGGTTTTTATTTGATTATTGACAGGAAGGCTTAACGTCATCTAACTGTCACAAGACTTTGTTAACTGTTGTCCTTTTGAACACTAGAATTATACTGAAAAATTAGTTTTCCTTGCTTTGTTATGAATATTCATATTGCCCATAATTAATTATCCTTACTTCAGTGTTTTAACTTTTTAATTCTTAATGCTTGTATTGGCTAGGAGCACACACAACATTTTCCAAATATTCAGATTGCCCATAATTAATTATCCTTCAATGTTTTAACTTGTTTATTCTTAATGCTTGTATTGGCCAGGAGCACATACACCATTTTCCATTTAAACATCAAAACTGTTTACTTTAATTTGTACTTTTGGGATTTCGTACTCAACAAATGCTCTGGCCTCAATTTGCAGATTGAGATTGTAATCAATCTTTCTACAATTTTGAAGGGGGAAATGACTTAAGATGGAAGTATACAGGCTCATTCAATTGTAAATAAATAAACATGGTAAGTTTGGACCTCCAATATTTTGTAGAATTTCTATTGGTTTGTTTGAAGCTCCAAACTTGAGTTTAAGCGAGCTCTCAATGAGTACTAGATACTAGTACCTATTCACTAATACTGCTAGTTTAGTTTAGTTTCAGTTTAGTTTTTTGATTGACAATACACGTATAACTATATTTCTTACTATACTTGTTTTGTAGTTCGAGATTCCTGATTACTTTACTAGTGTTTGATAGTAGGTAGGTCTCTACATTTCTATTAAACAACTTAAAGTAAACAACGGTCTTTTAACAATAGTGCTTACTTATCTTGATTTAAAGAAGGAGATATTGGATTGCTCACTAGTAGGTTGGCATATCCCATTCATCTACCAGAGACAAAAGCTGGTGGTTTACTAGGAGTACTACAATGTTTCTCTATTAAGTGAGCTCTCAATGAGTAGTCTATTGATATTCCATATTATAATATCTTTGCTTCGAACAATGGCGATAATAGAGAACCTAATAGCACAACTTTATTGGATAACTAGAATGGTTTTATTCTTTGAGGATTCCTTGGGTTTGATTTGGTAGTTCCCTTTCCTAGATGGTATGGTGTTTCAACTAAATGGAGATCTATGCTTCTATAAGTCCAATGAATATTTAATGATTTGATGGGTGTGATGGGTTTAGATGGACATATAGTAGCTAGTTCTCTTATCTATTTGTAGATATGTGTACAATTTTTCCAGGTTGAATGAATTTCCGTTGATTTATATGAGTTTGTCAGGTATTTATTATTCAACATAGGTTGGTCATCTATGACGACCACAGATCTTAATTTTTGGGCTTTAAAGAGTCAAATATGGTGGTTCCTTAATGGAGATGTAGTGATGGATTGGTATATCATCCACAATAATAGTAGATTTCCCTCTCTTTGTTATATAATCCACAATAATAGTATCTTTCCCTCTCTTTGTTGATCCTATTTAAAGATAGTGGATAATGTTGGGAAAGATGGGTAACTCACTAAGTTAGTGAGTGTTAGATAAAAGAGAACCTAACTCACTAAAGAAGGGTGCTCTTAAATGATGGTAAGTTGTGTTGCTCAATCGAATGATTAGTGACATGTTGTACCATCACTAACTCCTCCCATTTTTCTTAACTTCATTTACAAAGCCATAGATTTTAGTTACGAAATAGGGACCCTCCTCCTTCTTAGTTACGAAATAGGGACCCTCCTTTTCAAGCCTTTTTATCATTTGGAAGGAACTTAGATTTTCTTAGTGCAAGATTGAAATCTTTTTCCTTTCTTTTCCTTAGGAAATTCATCATCTTTGGGAACTGCCAATATACCCAGTGTCAGTGGAAGAAGTATCTTTCTCTTTGATATAGCGGAGGAGATCATCCTTTCAATGCCGATACACCCAGTGTTGGCGATATACTTTCATATTCGTCGATATGAAAAAGAGGGCCAACACTTGGTTTTTCTTCGATTTCCTTGTCTTCCTCTAGACGCATCAAAGATCCATCTTTTCACACTGTTGTGTCGATATGTCAAAGCTCCATATTTCATCCGACGCCAATATATCAGTGCGTGATCATTCATCAAGTGCTGACACACTAGAGCTCGATCACTCTAATGGCATCGATATATCGGAACTCGATCTCCCTGCCAACGTCGATGCGATGAAAGTCGGTCTCTTTTCCAACGTCTATGTGATGAAACTCGATCTTGTTCTTTGCGCCGATACTATAGAACCTAATTGACGGTCGATCATCAATACATCGACATTCAATCTTCATCTCTGCCTTGATGCACAACGACATGAAAACCCTCTTCTTTACTGATATACATATGTAGGTCCCAAACTCTATCCTACATGTAAACCATCCCATCGCTCCCAACATGACCACTTCCCATGCCAAAGGGCAGTAGTGAAGGCTATATAACATCGTTTTGGCCCCCCTATTGGCATTGTATTTCACCGAATAAAAAGATAGAGACTCTCGCTAAAAGGATTGTGCATCCAGTCATCAAGTCTAGGGACAAAAGGCCTTTGCTCGAAAAGTTTTGGGCTTCGACCACCATAGATTTTCACCACTCTAGGGACAAAAGGCCTTTGCTCGAAAAGTTTTGGGCTTCGACCACCATAGATTTTCACCACTGGTAAGCACCCAAAGCCCATTTTCCCACCACAATTTGTCTTTTTTTATTTACCTTTATTTATAAAGTAAGTTGGGAGAGACATTCTAGGGTTTCCCCCCTATCGAGCCATCCTTTTATCCTCTTCCCCCTTAGGTATCTTTTTAAAGAAACATTCAGG
>ML777579.1:515735-569698 GCA_009831015.1 Picea engelmannii
TTTTTTTTCTTGGGCACCCGTGGCATGATAAATTAGCATAAATCTATTTTATTTTAGCCCTTTAGTAGTGTTCTTAAATCTCAGTGATAACAAGAAGCATGTTTTTTTCAGAGTTATCATAGATAAGATTGTTAGGTTGGTTTTTATTTGATTATTGACAGGAAGGCTTAACGTCATCTAACTGTCACAAGACTTTGTTAACTGTTGTCCTTTTGAACACTAGAATTATACTGAAAAATTAGTTTTCCTTGCTTTGTTATGAATATTCATATTGCCCATAATTAATTATCCTTACTTCAGTGTTTTAACTTTTTAATTCTTAATGCTTGTATTGGCTAGGAGCACACACAACATTTTCCAAATATTCAGATTGCCCATAATTAATTATCCTTCAATGTTTTAACTTGTTTATTCTTAATGCTTGTATTGGCCAGGAGCACATACACCATTTTCCATTTAAACATCAAAACTGTTTACTTTAATTTGTACTTTTGGGATTTCGTACTCAACAAATGCTCTGGCCTCAATTTGCAGATTGAGATTGTAATCAATCTTTCTACAATTTTGAAGGGGGAAATGACTTAAGATGGAAGTATACAGGCTCATTCAATTGTAAATAAATAAACATGGTAAGTTTGGACCTCCAATATTTTGTAGAATTTCTATTGGTTTGTTTGAAGCTCCAAACTTGAGTTTAAGCGAGCTCTCAATGAGTACTAGATACTAGTACCTATTCACTAATACTGCTAGTTTAGTTTAGTTTCAGTTTAGTTTTTTGATTGACAATACACGTATAACTATATTTCTTACTATACTTGTTTTGTAGTTCGAGATTCCTGATTACTTTACTAGTGTTTGATAGTAGGTAGGTCTCTACATTTCTATTAAACAACTTAAAGTAAACAACGGTCTTTTAACAATAGTGCTTACTTATCTTGATTTAAAGAAGGAGATATTGGATTGCTCACTAGTAGGTTGGCATATCCCATTCATCTACCAGAGACAAAAGCTGGTGGTTTACTAGGAGTACTACAATGTTTCTCTATTAAGTGAGCTCTCAATGAGTAGTCTATTGATATTCCATATTATAATATCTTTGCTTCGAACAATGGCGATAATAGAGAACCTAATAGCACAACTTTATTGGATAACTAGAATGGTTTTATTCTTTGAGGATTCCTTGGGTTTGATTTGGTAGTTCCCTTTCCTAGATGGTATGGTGTTTCAACTAAATGGAGATCTATGCTTCTATAAGTCCAATGAATATTTAATGATTTGATGGGTGTGATGGGTTTAGATGGACATATAGTAGCTAGTTCTCTTATCTATTTGTAGATATGTGTACAATTTTTCCAGGTTGAATGAATTTCCGTTGATTTATATGAGTTTGTCAGGTATTTATTATTCAACATAGGTTGGTCATCTATGACGACCACAGATCTTAATTTTTGGGCTTTAAAGAGTCAAATATGGTGGTTCCTTAATGGAGATGTAGTGATGGATTGGTATATCATCCACAATAATAGTAGATTTCCCTCTCTTTGTTATATAATCCACAATAATAGTATCTTTCCCTCTCTTTGTTGATCCTATTTAAAGATAGTGGATAATGTTGGGAAAGATGGGTAACTCACTAAGTTAGTGAGTGTTAGATAAAAGAGAACCTAACTCACTAAAGAAGGGTGCTCTTAAATGATGGTAAGTTGTGTTGCTCAATCGAATGATTAGTGACATGTTGTACCATCACTAACTCCTCCCATTTTTCTTAACTTCATTTACAAAGCCATAGATTTTAGTTACGAAATAGGGACCCTCCTCCTTCTTAGTTACGAAATAGGGACCCTCCTTTTCAAGCCTTTTTATCATTTGGAAGGAACTTAGATTTTCTTAGTGCAAGATTGAAATCTTTTTCCTTTCTTTTCCTTAGGAAATTCATCATCTTTGGGAACTGCCAATATACCCAGTGTCAGTGGAAGAAGTATCTTTCTCTTTGATATAGCGGAGGAGATCATCCTTTCAATGCCGATACACCCAGTGTTGGCGATATACTTTCATATTCGTCGATATGAAAAAGAGGGCCAACACTTGGTTTTTCTTCGATTTCCTTGTCTTCCTCTAGACGCATCAAAGATCCATCTTTTCACACTGTTGTGTCGATATGTCAAAGCTCCATATTTCATCCGACGCCAATATATCAGTGCGTGATCATTCATCAAGTGCTGACACACTAGAGCTCGATCACTCTAATGGCATCGATATATCGGAACTCGATCTCCCTGCCAACGTCGATGCGATGAAAGTCGGTCTCTTTTCCAACGTCTATGTGATGAAACTCGATCTTGTTCTTTGCGCCGATACTATAGAACCTAATTGACGGTCGATCATCAATACATCGACATTCAATCTTCATCTCTGCCTTGATGCACAACGACATGAAAACCCTCTTCTTTACTGATATACATATGTAGGTCCCAAACTCTATCCTACATGTAAACCATCCCATCGCTCCCAACATGACCACTTCCCATGCCAAAGGGCAGTAGTGAAGGCTATATAACATCGTTTTGGCCCCCCTATTGGCATTGTATTTCACCGAATAAAAAGATAGAGACTCTCGCTAAAAGGATTGTGCATCCAGTCATCAAGTCTAGGGACAAAAGGCCTTTGCTCGAAAAGTTTTGGGCTTCGACCACCATAGATTTTCACCACTCTAGGGACAAAAGGCCTTTGCTCGAAAAGTTTTGGGCTTCGACCACCATAGATTTTCACCACTGGTAAGCACCCAAAGCCCATTTTCCCACCACAATTTGTCTTTTTTTATTTACCTTTATTTATAAAGTAAGTTGGGAGAGACATTCTAGGGTTTCCCCCCTATCGAGCCATCCTTTTATCCTCTTCCCCCTTAGGTATCTTTTTAAAGAAACATTCAGGGACACAAAGTCTAAGAAACAGAAAAGGTAGGGTAGGGATAACTTGTATGCACATGCTACCACATATCTTCTCCCTACGCCCAATATCACTCACTTCTCAGATAGCCATGGCCACTCACGTTTGGGATGGGTGTCAGCCTCCCACTCAATGTTCTAATCGGTTTCCCTTCCCCCTCGTTTCTTGATTGAAATGTGAGAACCCTAAGGATCAACCTTTTCATTACATGAGGAGTATTTTGTCTATTCCCCTTCCAAATTCCTATTTGACCTTGACAAGGGAAGCAGTGGGTCATTTTTCAGTTTTAGAACAAATGGAAGAGACACGGATTTGACTAAGGTTCTATTTGTTGCTAACAATGGTATTGAAGGGAAGAGAATGTCCTCGCCGATACAACTTGTATCGACAAGGAAAATTCTTCTTCATTGATTTCCTCAAGACATATTTCTAGCACTCGAGTCCACAACCAAGGCCTCCCATCTCTCAATTCACTTCATGTCTAAAGTCAATAAATTATAGATTGGTTGTTTTTACACTCACTTTCTCAATACTAATGGAAAAACTATTTTCTTGGAATATTGTCATGATTTTGTGTTGCAAATTCATCCATGACTCATAGAAAAGAATTATCGAGTGCAGACAAGGCTCCCCTTGAGGAGGCCCCCGCAAGAAGATATTTAGAAGAGGAAGATATCGCCACTCCTAGAGTTGTGTATGATGATACCAAATGTTTTATTGACAAATAAACCTCACTTAAATGGGGTGAAGTGTATCATATGTTCAACAACCAGACATTCTCGCAACTACCTAAAGAAGATCCTGATTCTAACACATACATGAACATCAGAAGGTCCAAATTATACAAGGTCATAGCTCATATAGCAATATTTCCCTACGAGAAATTCATTTCATGGATCACAAAACATGTCGACCTGGATACTAGGTACATATTGAATTCCCAAGGCTGCCCAATTACCCCCTTCCAGGATTTAGTTATGGCCTCTTGCTATCATCTAGAGGAAGGAGAAAATGCATTAGACAAGAACCTAGTAAGTAATTTCCCTCACAGCCCCAAAGAACTTTTGAAAAACTAGTACAAACAGGCAAGTTGTTCAAGACTAGGCCATCTAATGAATACCCCACAAATTTTCTCAGGCTGCCATACCAATATACAATGGCAATGCTATGCAGGCTTTATGGGGAACCCGATGCCCATAAATTCAAGATGTCATTGGTACCTCTCTTATATTATATCATGGCCTCTGGTTCGATGTTCAACTAGGATGATATTATCCTCTACTTAGGAGGAATCATTTGCAGTAGTAAAGCACACAACTCTAGGAGAGTTTACAAGATTCCACATGCCATCGTATCTCTTCATATGATGTACGTAGTTCATTATTATCCTTCGATGGGATGGGTATGGAAGCCTAGTGACCCCTCAGTTCACATCTATTGCAAAGTGCTATGGGAGCACAAATATCACTTTCAATATCAGAAAATCCGCAAGAACTTCTTGATTCCCCTCTACCATGTCCTCTTTTATTCACCTGCACCCCGCATGACAGAAAAAACACAGGACATTGTAAAGAGGAAATTTGATTTGTATCTCCTTGAATATGACACATATATAAGGGTATATGGGGATACTAAATCTCTCCACGTGCTCCCAAAGTTTGTCTCAGACTGGTTAGTGTTGCAAGAGATCGTGTACTAGACAATGATACCTGGGGTAGGTGCAACATTATATAGGGATAAGAAGTCTATTTGGCCTCCTCTCCCACTCTATGTTGGGTCATAATCATTCAAGGATGTCAAGGAAGAATAGGAAGAAGTAAACATGCTGACATATTTTCACTCCAACAAAGAGAGATTATGTAGGCATGGTCCTCTGAAAGTCGTCAGTACCCATTGCAACAACTACAAATATAGGCGGGATTACACAAATTACATCTAGGAGGAAGAAGAGATTAACCGTCGAGCCAAAAATTATCATGATGTGATTTTCAAAAGGAGAGGCAACCCACTAGGCAAGGTAGAAGACGAGGAAACATCTAAAGAGAATCAAAATAAAATACAAGATGAAGAAGCAACCAAGGAAGAAACAACAACAACTGAGGCAACCTCGAAAAAAACAACAACAATGAGGCAACACCAATTTAACAAGAGAGGAAAAGAAAAGAAGCATAAGCTACTAAAACAAAAGAGAATAAGAAGAGAAGGGAACATGAGGCTTAACTTCAACAACAAAAAGCATCAGCGGGTAAAAAACAAAGGAAGAAAGAGAAACAAAAGAGAATAAAATAAGAAGAGGACGAATGCAAAAGGCAAGAAGAGGCCAAACACAAAGGCAAGAAGAAGCAGAGTAGGCCGAAGTAGTAGTACAATTGACAACAACAACAACATCAACAAAAGAACAATGAAAGAAGCAATAAGAAGAAAAACACACTAACATAGATCCCATGGACATGGATATTCTGAGATCATTGATAGACATGCCTCTCATGGGATGACATTTCCTATTGGGAGAGATAGGATTAGGAGCATATACACCATAAAAGGCCTGGAAGGTGGCCAATTTAAATGCTTTCAAGTTTGACAAGGATTCTGGTAAGATCATCTTGCAGAAAACCAGGAAGTTACTAGTGTTCGAGAAAACTCCCTTGTCAGTGAAAACCAAAGCAGAGGTAATAAAAGATGTCAGGGATGATCCTCTCTCAATTGCCTCATCCGGTGTCACTTTCACACAGACTTCGAAGAAAAATATGAATAACTTGGTTCATGAGATTGAGGAAAAGAATGAGAGGATAAGGGAACTCGAACACATCAAAAGTGACCAAGACAACCTCAAAGAATTCAAGGTATGTGTAGAAGGAGTTAGGAAATAAATCCACAGTCTAGCAACGAATATGTACACATGTTTGTAATGATGATCTCCTACCCCTAAGTCATGCAGGCATATAGCGTCATGTAGGAAAAACAACTACCGTGAACCAGGGGGGATTGCTAGGTGTGCGTGCCACTGATTCCGGTGAGCAACCAACCTTAATTGAGAATTCATTGGGTGGGGAACCATAGCGTAGGCATTGACATCACTCACCGAAACAATAGAAGGATTCTATGGTAGTCAAGTTCTATGCTTCCTTCCACCTTTTGTCCGTCGCCACACAAATTACCATTGCTAGAACACAACACCAATGATTTTTTCCAAAGTAGAGTGCCGCCAATGTTGATTATGGTGGTGACAACGATGATGAGGATGACAATGATGACGATGATCATGACGATGATGATATGATGATGACAATGATCACGATGACGATGATGATGAAATGATGATTATCATTACAATGGAAATGACGATGGTGATGACAATGACAATGATGATTAGACGATCGTGACAATGACAATGGCGATGGTGATGATGACATTGATGATGACGGTGATGATGATGATTATGACAATGATGATGAAGACACTAGCAATGATGATGATTATGATGGTGGTGACGACGACGACGACAATGTTATTATGGTGATGACAATGATGATGATGATTATGGCGATGACGATGATGACAATGAAAGTGGCAATGATTACAACTACGATGAAAATGACAACGATGGAAATGATGAAAATTATTATATCTTGAACTATGTAAGCCCCTATATGTTTAAATATAAGAGTGAAGGGAGATCTAAAAGGATAGTTCATAAGGCACAATACTTGCTAAGGTTTTTCAAATGGGGTAGAAAACTAAGTGGGCTTGATTGTGGGGAAAAACCCATAGTTAAGCGCGCTTGAGCCAGAGGCGTCTTGGGATGGGTGACCACCCAGGAAGTCCTGGTTACCGGGTGCAAGCCCTAGAAGTGATGATTGATGTTATGAGATTCATTTCACTGGTTTCAATCCCACTTCTTCACCCCTGTGAGCTTCACCCAATGTGTTAGCACCATGATTTTTGTAGTTAGAGTTAATCCTAGATGAGCCATAGTTCATGCATCAAAGCGTGTAAGGTCAATGACTAAATAAGGAATGGTTTGAAATCAACAAGTAGTAGGTTTGACCCTTAGAGTCGGGAAATGGAATAATGATTAGTCATGTGCGATTTGTAAAGGTCCCTTTCCCTAAATATCAAGTCATGTAAAAAAAGGGGAATTTACGTGCCAAAAATTGAGTCAAGTAGTTGGGATAAAGGTCATGTCGAAATATATGATGAACATCATTACCTAATCATGAAGTCAAAAAAGTGAAAAATCATGACATTCCTATCATTTGTACTTTTCCATTCCTATAATTTGTACTTTGCACACTTCAAAGTGTACCCATCGCACACGTTTGCTGTGCAAATATTCAACCTACTTTCAAATTTATCATCGCCATGGATTTATCATCCTCTTCCATGATTTCATTCCTTATCCATTCAAGTATAAATATTGGTCACCTTGCATACATGTCATTTACTTTCTGAATTTGTGCGTTGTCCATGGTTTTTTCTGCAAGTTCTGGTGCCCTTCGTTGTGTAAACGTTGTTTGCCATTCGTCGTATTGTAAGTATGCTGATAAATGTTTTCCGTATCTCCTCCATTGGTTTCAGTTATTTCTTAAAGTATTTTGGAGCTCACTGCAAACTAGCATTTTGGACGAATTATTTCTTTTTGTAGTCATCCTTTTTCCTTTGGAACATCCTCCTGCCGTGTCGACCTTCTCACTATGCTGAAATTTCATGTCTTGCGCCAAGTCCCCCAGCACTTTACTACCGGGCCCAGTTTTTCCACTATGCCATAATTTTCCATCGAAATTCCTTACCACGACAAGTCTCTCGTTGTTGTTTTCCACCATGTCGAGTTTCCCCGCAACGCCAAAATTTTCTGTCGTGCCTTACTGTCGTGCCATGAACTTCTGATTTTTTTTTGTCACACAAAGATTTCTATTATTTCTTGTCTTGCAGTCTCTGCAAAGTTTTTCATTCTTATTTTCCATGGAGATAGGGTGTTACAGTTCATTACTGCGTGCGTGAGATAAATATGTACTAGCATCATGGTGGTGTCCCAAAGAATAAGAAAGAAGGAGAGAAGTGGGGTTGTGAGGTCTAAGCCGTAGGACCTGGAGTTAATAATCAAAGACCTGAAAATCGGGGTGTCTTTTGAAAAATCCATATGTATGCGATTTTGTGAAAAGATCAAAGGATATAATGCGAAGCTGGCTGAGCAGTTCACCCTCAATTTCACCGGGGTTAGCGCGAAAATTGCAGAAATCACTTTTTGAGTTACAGAGGAAACTTTGTCAGCTGTGACAGAGATCCCTCTGCATGGAGAAAGATTTTTTAAAGGCATGCCTTTAGAATTTTTTTTTATATGGACTTAATCAAGCCTGAATGTCTAAATCGGAAAATTGGGGCCGATGTTCCAATCTAGTACAACCTGGAGCCTTTTGGGAAACTTCTAAAGGTAATCAGAAGATATTTAACCTATGAAGGAAGGTTCGACAAGGTGTATCCATATCACATCAGGTTACCGATGCACTTCACAGGGAAAAATCCCTTGAATCTACCTTTATTCTTGTATCGAAGCTTGGGAAATATGGCGAACAACATCCAGGCTAAGGCTGATCAGCCGAGGAACAATTTATCCCATTTTTCATTAATCAAGTTGTTAATGGTTGAAGAATTGAGACATTTGAAAAATTACTGAGATTCATTTCTGGTTGTGGCTGACATCCCAAGAGACCCCAAAGGAGACATTACTCTATCTACGAGGGAAACAACATTCCATAGCGCATGGATGAGAAAGGAAGATGTTATGGGAAAATGAAAGGGAAAAGAAATAGAAGACTTGTCGTCCTGACAACCAACATCCTGGAAGAGAGGCAACCCAAGGTTGACTAATAAAATCGAGGAGATCCAAGATCCCAGTAAACGACACACCAAGTATGCTTCCAAGAGATTTCCCATGCACACCTTTCAACTAGATTCTGTTGAAGGTGCCATCAAGGGAATTGATGAAAGGCAGAGGAAGTCAGGTGATGAAAACGTGCATGTTTAGGATTTTTCGCAGCAACTGAAGAAAGCGCAACACGCTATTTCTTAACTTTATCAAGAAAAAAGAGAGTTAAGAAGACAACTGGCAGAAAGGACTATTAAAACACCAACATCTTAGAGTTGAGAAATGAATGTAAATTGGATCAAAACAATAGCTTAGAGAGGCACAATATGTAATTATGCAGGAGGAACAAAGGATGTCAGAATAAATAATCAAAGAGAATTTCAAGGAGTGCAAACCAACCATCGATAATGCCTACACGACTCTCACTAGTGCTCATTCAAAACTGAAAGGAAACACGGTTTTGTGGAGACATGTGAAGAGTTTGAGCAAACAAAAATAGTCTTTAAGAAAAACACTGAGAGTTTTAAGGTTGCAGGTGAGGCCGGAGGAATGAGTAAGACAACCCCATTTTTGTCTTTTTGGATTGTTGCATTGAATCTTTCTCTGTGCATATCTTATTTTCTTACATTAGAAAGAAGTCTGACGCAAAACCTGCGCAATGAATATTCGTTGTGCTGATGTTGTAAACTTACCTACTGAGAAGGGAAGGTATAAATGAAACACATGCCAGTTTCGAAAGAGATGCATGGTCCCCCAACCTTTGTTGCCACATGGTGTCACTCGAGTGACAAAAAACATACATCTGCTACACCAAATCTCCACGCACACACTACTGCCAGTGATCATGTGGAAACAACCAGAGTTCATTATACAAAGATGACATAGTTTCCAACAGTATGATCGATTACTCGAGCACCCCTTGAAATAAAACGTCAAATTATCACAACCTTATGGCTGAATATTACTCATGACCAAATGATTGAAACAGATGTGTCGGTTATGTTATGATTGGGCGCAATCGAGTTTCTATTTTTGGTAAACTCTGTTGAAAATGTTTTCTGGGGTGAAGTAACCGAATCTAGGATTCTAGGGGAAAGTAGTTCGAGGCATAGCAGCCCAAGAGGGCATTGGTTTTCTATATATTGTATCTTTTTGATGTAAGCCGAATCATAAAAGTAGTGTAGACAGAGTACTATTGAATGTAATTTTTTGAATCTGATGGGAATATAATGCAGAGGTCCTGAAGCTTTAATGAAAAGATTCTAATGGTGGTGGTTTGATGTATTGTGATCCTATCTTCGTATGTACTTTCTATTTCCTGAAAAATCATGTATGTTTTGTTTGTTTAAATTGGAAATATTTAAGGGGTTACAATTTCATCGCGCAGTGCTTTAGACTCAACCATTTAAACTCCGTGTTTTTCTCTAAGTAAGTTGGAATTCATATTTAATGGTGATTTGATTTTCTTCATGTTTTTTCCTTTCTTCCGCCATACACAACGATATTGAAACTGAAAGACCATTTCCTATTTAGCCTTTATCCTCTCAAAGCTTCCCTTTCCATTCATTGATTTCTCTTGTTTTCATGGGATTGACTCCCTAGTCCAAAGTACTATATTTCCTTGCTAGAAAAACCAGAAAAAACTTTCTCAAGCATAGAAATCTAGCCGTCAATCCAAAGTTATTATCTATCAAGGATTAGGTCTCAGAGAGAGACCTCTTTAGATTGGAAGGATAGTTTCCAGTCTTAAAGTTGGTTTGTAGGTTACCTTGGTAGGTCATTTATTTTCATCCCCACAATTTACCAAGTGCTAACACGATGAAATGAGTGCTAATTGGACTATTCAAATCATGAGAATTACTGGCTAGTTGTGACTAATACTCATGGATATGGGTCATATATTAATGAATTACTCTACATAGTTAATCCAAAAAATGATATCTAATATGTTGCACTACGTAAGACCCTCTATGCTTAAATATAAGAGTGAATGGATATTTAAAAAGATAGTTCATAAGGAACAATACTTGACAAGGTTTTGCAAATGGAGTAGCAAGCTAAGTTGGCTTGATTGTGGGAAAAAATACACAGTTAAGCACGCTTGATCCAGAGGTGTCTTGGGATGGGTGACCAACCAGGAATTCCTGGTTACTGGGTGCAAGCCCCAAAAGTGATTATTGATTCTATGCGATTCATTTCGTTGGTTTCAATCCCACTTCTTCGCCCATGTGAGCTTCAACAAATGCAATGAGTGCTAAGTGGATTATTCAAATCATGAGAATTACTGGTAAGTTGTGACTAATAATCATGGATATGGGTCATATATTAATGATTTACTCTATGTATTTAATCCCAAAAATGATATCTAATATGTTGCACTGTAGAAGCCCCTCTATGCTTAAATATAAGAGTGAAGGGAGCTCTAAAAAAATAGTTCATAAGGAACAATACTTTCTAAGGTTTTGCAAATGGGGTAGCAAGCTAAGTGAGCTTGATTTTGGGGAAAACTACACAGTTAACCGCGCTTGATCCAGAGGCGTCTTGGGATGAGTGACCACCCAGGAAGTCCTAGTTACTAGGTGGAAGCCCCAAAAGTGATGGTTGATGCTATGTGATTCATTTCATTGGTTTCAATCCCACTTCTTCACCCCTGTGAGCACCACCCGATGCAATGAGTGCTAAGTGGACTATTCAAATCATGAGAATTATTGGTTAGTTGGGACTAATACTCATGGATATGGGTCATATATTAATGACTTACTCTAGGAAACTAATCCCAAAAATGATATGTAATATGTTGCACTGCAGAAGCCCCTCTATGCTTAAATATAAGAGTGAAGGGAGCTCTAAAAATACAGTTCATAAGGCACAATAATTGCTAAGGTTTTGCAAATGGGGTAGAAAGCTAAGTGGGCTTGATTGTGGGGGAAAATCCAAAGTTAAGCACACTTGAGCGAAAGGTTTCTTGGGATGGGTGACCACCCAAGAAGTCCTGGTTACTGGGTGCAAGCCTAGGGAGTGATGATTGATGCTATGCAATTCATTTTGTTGGTTTCAATCCCACTTCTTCACCCCTATGAGTTTCACCCGATGCAATGAGTGTTAAGTGGAATATTCAAATCATGAGAATTATTGGTTAGTTGTAACTAATACTCATGGATATGGGTAATAGATGAATGACTTACTCTACGTAGTTAGTCCCAAAAATGATATCTAATATGTTGCATTGCGGAAGCCCCTCTATGATTAAATATAAGAGTGAAGGGAGCTCTAAAAAGATAGTTCATAAGGCACAATACTTGCTAAGGTTTTGCAAATGGGGTAGCAAGCTAAGCGAGATTGATTGTGGGGAAAACTTCATAGTTAAGCGCGCTTGAGCCAAAGGCGTCTTGGGATGGGTGACCACCTAGGAAGTCCTGGTTACTGGGTGTAAGCCCCAAAAGTGATGATTGATGCTATGTGATTCATTTCACTGGTTTCAATCCCACTTCTTCACCCCCGTGAGAATCACCCAATTCAATGAGTGCTAAGTGGACTATTCAAATCATGAGAATTATTGGTCAGTTACGACTAATACTCACAGATATGGGTCATAGATTAACAAATTACTCTATGCAGTTAATCCCAAAAATGATATCTAATATGTTTCATTGCAGAAGCCCCTCTATGCTTAAATATAAGAGCGAAGGGAGCTCTAAAAAGATAGTTCATAAGGAAAAATACTTGATAAGGTTTTGCAAATGGGATAACAAGCTAAGTGGGCTTGATTGTGGGGAAAAATCCACAGTTAAACGTGCTTGAGCCAGAGACGTCTTGGGATAGGTGACCACCCTAGAAGTCATGGTTACCAGGTACAAGCCCCGGAAGTGATGATTGATTCTATGCAATTCATTTCCCTGGTTTCAATCCCACTTCTTCACCCTTGTGAGCATCACCCAATGCAATGAGTGCTAACTAGAATATTCAAATCATGAGAATTATTGTTCAGTTGCGACTAATACTCATGGATATGGGTCATAGATTAATGACTTACTCTACGTAGTTAATCCCAAAAATGATATATGACAATTATTATGATGAAAATGACGACGACGATGATGATTAACCCATATAAAATATATAATCACATACCTCCTACATTTCAACATTTCTGCAATATTATTGATCATATTCTTCTTCATCCAACTCTACATCAGAATCATCTAGTTCAAAATCAAATTTGAAAGGATTGTCCATATCAACATCATCATCAATGTCATTTTTAATAATATCATCATCAATATAATCATCGAAAACATTGCCATCTACATCTGGCTCAAATTCGTCAACTTCTTCATCTAATAGTACATCTACCTCATGCTTTTCTACATCTTCTTCTTCAATATCATCTTCTTCTGGTACATTATGCTTTGCAGGCCTTCCTCTTGTATCATATATAACAACGTACGACCAACTTGCTTTACCTAGAACCTTTGAATAAAAGACTAGCTCACATTGGCTTGGAAGAACACAAGTTTATGTACCTATCTCAAACATCCTTGTATTAACCATGGTAAATCCATTGGCATGCTCGATAACAATTTTATCGAGATCCCGTTCATTCATTTGTAACAAGTACCATTTGACCTTGAACAAAACTAACTTGAAGGATTTAAATTCATACTCGATTATATCATCCAAATACCCATAGTATCTATTTTTGGATATTGTTGGATGCCTATCACTTCTAGAGGAAACATTAGTGACCTGAAAATCTATAGTTATCCCACAATTATAGTTTTTTCTTTTTTTCATCCAACTTTTTAATACCAAATTTACGACCATTTCACCACATAGCCTTGTGGTGTGTCAACTGCAATATGTATGACACATAAAATAGATTATCAATCAACAAACATATTTAGACTTAGTATAAATTTTGAAAAGAAAAGATACACCACATAGATTAATATAATGAAAAAAATGAAACATGATGTGGGTGAATAATCTGCTTTCTTGTTTATCTGTTAAACCATATACTAAATTATTTTCCCTCTGAGTAAGAAGGGTATCTTGATTACGATGATTTTTTTTAAAAAATGTAGCCACCCCTTCCCATGATAACCTACCATTACATTGTATACATCGATCTATCCATACCTTCATCTAATCAATATTGTTTGTGATGTATAAATGTAGTGCATCCCACTCTCAACCAACTATATGAAAAAAATAAATTATTGTTTAGAATAAAGATTAATAATTGATGGAAGCTTAATAAAATTTAAATAAGTACAATAATATTATCAATATTAATGCAAAGTATTATAGATCTCTACCATCTAATTTTCATTCAATTTCCTCATTCTACCTTTCCTCACTAGGACCTCCCCTTCAAATTTTTTAATGGAATTGACATCCCAAATCCGAGGCTGTAACACCTTGTTTCCCCCATGACTGTAATTAAGCTAAGACTTCGTATAATGTAATTATGAAGAATGTAATTATTTTTTGATTAATAGAAAAATCATCAGACAACTGACTGAGAGGGAAATACCTTGATTGTTGGCCATGATATCACAGGTGGGAAATGATGAAGTGTGATTAGTGAAGTGGACTGATGAGGTGGAATTGGAGAAGTTTCTATGAAGAAATTAGGAAGCTTGTCTAGCATTCCATCTTACATATGAAAACAATTAAGACACACCTGACAATGTACCTGAACCTGCATGGAGCCACGTGACTAGTTATGGTGAGTAGGATTGGTGGTTGAAGCAGTTATAACTGTTGACAGACCCGATCCCTTGAAGAGGCAAGGGTCAAATTAAAAACTTGATAGAAGTACACCCCTTATATTACCCCTTCAAAATTTGGATCTCTGACTAGAGGTCGTGTTTGACAGAAGCCATGGGAATCCCAAGGATTGGGTGGAATAAGAGGTCAAATGTGGAAAAACACCATGAGATGAAAGAGAGGAGAAAGTGAGAGATACACAGATGCACAGAGGAAGCAGAGAAAGAGACACGCCAAACCCATAGAGGGAGAGAATGAACAGAACACGAGGACAATAACTCGTAGTAGTAAGTAGGGAGACATGAGTGTATTCTATCCAAGAGAATAACCCAAGGAAGAGAAAGTGAGTAGTAGACTCATGAACATATGGTGTAATGAAAATAAGTGTTCACTTGCACAGATCTGAGGAATATAAGAAATTGGAAAGTTGTTCTTGAAGAAAATAGAAATCTTGTCCAAAATATTTTTTATCACCCTGGAATAGAGAATACCCATATCTAGAATAGACAAATAGAGGATTACATCTTGGTACCTTCTAGAAATAAATTGACACTAGTAAGGGGAGGTCACTGAGGGACTGTATAGTAGAGAGCGACTCCCTTATGCAGAGGAAATCCAATTGGGAGGGTAAATGATAAACCTGTGGAAGTCTTGAGCTCAGGGGGAAGAGGGAAACTTTTGTTATTGTCAGTGGGGGAGGAGAGAACCTTCCTGGATCATTTTGAATCTGATAACCAAATGATTCAATCCCCTTATTACGTCATTGCTTGGAACATGGGTGTCATGTTGTAGGAAGGAACTCTGCTTCATGTCCTAAGGTTGGGAGGAAAGGTGTCCTCTCTCATTCAGTTGGTTGTTGAAATTCACTGAACAAATAAGTGTTTCCACTTAATATGTTGATGAAAATTTAGTAATGTAATTATGTTGTTTATGGAATGGTAAATGTGAATGTTAATATAATAGACTCATGAAACCATGATACTAGTATGAGAGAAGGGTGTATTCCTGTGAAGACTACAAGTCTTTGAATGGAAATCTTGCAAGATATGAAGAAAATATTCACCTAGAACTGACAGAGGAGATGTCTTAGTGATTGAGGACGGTTTCTATGTAGATTTCGATAGCCTCAATTATGTGGAATCCCTTACTCTTGAGAATAAATGATGCAGGAGAATCATCAGCAAAGCACACGTGGACAACACATCGAGCACACCGCACAACATGCTTTTTTATTTGTTTCATATTTTGAACTGTTGGCGTATCCCGAGGAAATATTTTTTGAGTGGATTGCAAGTTAAAGAAATATTTAATGAGCAAATATTGGATGACTGCGTGAGATGAGAGGAGTTCAATTTTCCTTAAATGAAACTAACTGTAATGCAGATCTAGAGCATTCACCCCTATCTGCATATCTCAGAAAATTCATTGTAATAAAGGCTTAGTAGTTGAATGCCTTTAATTTGATAGGATAGGTAGTTGGAAAAAAAACCCTAAGAGTCCTCTTGTATAAATAGATGCTTATGCGCCTAAATGAGGTTGTTGAACTTGATGATGTAGAACATAATGCTTTTGGATAGTTGATAGCTTCATATTAGTATTTTATGAGTTAGTTGTTATTTTCTTGTATCAGTTGTAGCCATTTTACATTTGAATGAAGATAATAGAGGGATATTGATCCAAATGCATGGAAGTGTTGTTGTGTAACTATTCTCTATTATTATGAGTTTTCATGAATGCATGAGTTATACTGTGAATGAATGAATCCGTGAAGGGTTGAATAAGTTTCAATTGTTTCTCTTCCTTGAGCTTATGCAAGGAGTGTGTTTAATAGAGTCTTTTGACTCAAAGATCAGAAGAGATAGTGTGAAACTTTCATATGCAGAGTGTGCATGTCGTACGCAAGGAGTGTGTCCACAGAGTCTTTGACTCAAAAATATCAGGAGGAACAACTTGCATTTTCTCATGAAAGAGTGCGAAGATCTGTTGAAAGGAGTGCACAGATATGATATTCAACTAAGTCTTGAAGAAACCCTCTAAGGAGTCAAAGGGTTTGAGAAAAAAAGCTCAAGAGAGATAGCATGAAGGAATATTTAGAGGGGGAGAAGATCGAAATGTTTAATGAGTTATCAACCAAGATCCCTTCAGGAGGAAGCTGAGTCATTCCAGATTGTCAGATATGGAAGAGTTGCGTGGAAATTAGTTGTGAGCTTCTTTGGAAATCCATGGAGTAACAGAGTCCTTCTGAGTCATCGATTCGAGGGAGGACACGTGGTAGAAATTCATGGAATTTGGGTGAAAGAACTCCAGGAGAAAACGAGGGTGGATTGGCCAAAACTAATGAAGCTTGAATGGACAAAGTGATTTGTAGCCGTCGATATTTGGGAGACATGTGTCGACAGATCATTGACTTCGGGTAAAAGAACTATGGGAGAAAGTGAGTTTGGAGAGGTTGAAACTCCTAAAGCCCGAATAGCCGAAGTGATTTGTAGTCGTCGATCTGTGGGAGACACACATTGACAGATAGTTGACTTCGGGTGAAAGCACTTCAGGAGAAAGTGAGTGTGGAGAGGTTGAAACTCTTGAAGCTCGAATAACTGAAGTGATTTATAGTCATCAATATGTGGGAGACACTTGTCAGCAAATCATGTACTTTGGAAGTGAGGAGAAAGAAATGTCGAAGTCTCGAAGTAAACCAGGATCGTTGATCGGGAAGGACATGTGGCACACGATCTTAACTCTGAAAGAAAATGCTCTAGGAGAGAAGGTTGCAGGAATGTCAGAATTTCTCGAACACTGAAGTAATGAAGTGGACCTGAGACGTTGATTTGGATGAACGCGTGGCGCTTGATCTAGAACTCCAAGGATAGAGTACTGCGAGGAAAAGTGGAGGTTGGAACTTGCAGAACTCCTAGAGCACAGAGTCTCGAAGTAGATCTCGACCGTTGGTTGCGAAGGGGGACGTGGACCATAGATCTAGTCTCAGTTAGAGTCCCAAAGTTGCAAACTACCCAGGAGGTTAAGCCCCGGTCACATGCAAAGAGGGGCTAGGGGGAGGAGATAACGCTCAAATTTCATGTTTATAAAATTTCTAAAGAAGGGGGGGCACGAGTTCCATAAGACCTGTGCCTAAAGACAAAAAGGGGCATGTATAATTTGTTCCAGGGGATACTGAAGGCTTGAAAGAGCCAATTCATCTCATGATATTAATATCCTTGACCAGGAGGTTGTGAAACCCTTAGGAGGGAAGGGGGGTCTACATCAAGTGGTATCAGAGTCTGATTTTGTTTTCAGGTAGCAAAAAAAGAGCTCAAATTTGTACTCTGTGTGTGAGAAATAGTCAACACAATTCCACCAAGGAGATGCCTGGAGCCACCTATAACCAATCACGCTGTAGAAAGAGAAATGAGAGAGCTTCATGCCAGGTTGGAGGCAATGGAGGCAGTGCAAAGGAGAGCACTTGATGTTGGAGACGTTAGTGATGTTGAAAGTTAAGAGACAGAGATCAAACAAGAAGCTATAGGGGAAGATGCAGCCGAAGAACACTTATTGAAAGCTGTTGTGAATTTGGGAGCTAGAGAAAAGATATACATCTCAATGTATGCAAGAAATTTGGATGCTGAAGAGCTGTTGGAATGGATAAGGTCCATGGACAAGTAATTTGATCATGAAGATGTTGATGAGGAGAAGAAGGTGAGACATGTTGTCACCAGGCTAAAAGGACATGCATAACTATGGTGGGATGAATTGTAGGCTGATTGGAGGAGCAAAGGAAAGTAGAAGATAAAGAATTGGGATAGAATGGTAGCCACTCTGAAGGCTAAATTCATACCCAAGTATTATCAGATAAATCTATTCAGGAAGTCGCAGAACCTGAGACAAAAGGGCATGATAGTGAAAGAGTACACAAAGGATTTCTACAAGATGAATATTAGGGCTGGACAAAGAGAGAAAGATGAAGACAAAGTTTCTAGATATATAAATGGCTTGAGATAGGAAATCCATGATGAAATCAACATGATGACAATGAGGACAATGGAGGATGCTTATTAGATTGCACTAAAGGTAGAGGATAAGTTGGCCAGAAAATAGAATCAGCGAATCAGAGGAAAAAATCCGAACAAAGGTAAGGGAGTTGCCCATGACAAGGAACACAAAAACAAGAATGAGACTGAGAAAACACATAGTCACTCAAAAAGAGAAGAAAGTTCCCGAGGGAGACAGAGTGGTGGAAGAAATTCTTCTAGAGGAAGAGGAAAAAGCAGAGGAGGAGAGGTAAGGTGTTATGCCTATGGAAAGACATGACACATGTCTTGGGAATGTCCGGAGAAAAATAAAGAAGGAGGAGGTGAAGCTCACATTTCATAAGCACATAAAAGGAATGTTGAAGTAGAAGGTGCAGAGGATGGAAAATCCCTGATGTTGAGGAAGGTTCTCTTAAAACTAGAACTAGAAATTGAAAATCCAGTGTAGAGGAACCGTTTGTTCAAGACATCTTGCAAGACTAAAGACATAGTATGCAAGGTGATCATTGATAGTGGGATAACTGATAACTTGGTATCAACCGAGATGGTGGATAAATTGGAGCTGGAGACAACTGCACACCCAAATCCATAAAATGTCTCATGGTTGAAAAAAGGACACCAGGTAATGGTAACTAAACAATGCCTTGTTGAATTTAAAATAGGTGGATATGGAGATGAGATTTTGTGTGATGTAATTCTCATGGATGTATGTCATGTTTTGTTTGGAATACCATGGTAGTTTGACATGAATGTCATTCATGATGGGAGAAGGAATACTTACACTTTGGAAAAGAATGGTAGAACACACATGTTGTTGCCAATAAAAGAGAAGAGAGTAAAGGAAGAAGCCAACACAAGAATACTTCTCATGAGTGGGAAGGAACTCCTGAGTGAGGTCAATAAGGAACAGGAGATGTAGTTTGTTGTGGTGAGGAAACCCAGAGTTTTCCTTACAAGTACTTCTATGGATGGTTTTCCTGAAGAAGTTCAAGAGATGTTGGATAATTTTGCTGACATAGTAGTGGATGAGTTTCCTAACTCATTGCCACCCATAAGAACTATCAACCATCATATTGATTTGATACCAGGAGAAAGTCTACCAAACAAAGTAGGATACATATTGACACCTCAAGAGAATGAGGAGGTAAAGAAACAAGTCCAGAATTTATTAGACAAGGGTTTGGTCAGAGAAAGCTTGAGCCCATGCACAATACCAATTGTGTTGAGTCCAAAGAAGGATGGAGGATGGAGGATGTGTATAGACTCAAGAGCCATAAACAAGATCACCATCAGATACAAATTTCCTTTGCCAAGAATGGATGACTTAATGGATTGCTTAAGTGGAGATTTTTTTTTTTCAAAGATAGATTTGAAAAGTGGATATAACCAGATAAGGATAAGAGAAGGTGATGAGTGGAAAAAAACCTTGAAGACAAATGAAGGGTTGTATGAGTGGCTTGTTATGCCGTTTGGATTAAAAAATGCCCCAAGTACTTTTATGAGACTGATGAATGAAGTATTGAAAGATTTAATTGGTAAGTTTGTGATTGTATATCTAGATGATATACTGGTCTTTAGAAAGTCTAAAGAGGAGCATTTGAGACATTTGACATTAGTGATGAGGAGACTACAATAGGAGAAGCTGTTGATTAATATGAAGAACTCCTCTTTCATGAAAACAAAACTCATATATTTGGGCTTTGTGATCTCTTCAAAAGAATTGAAGATGGACCTAGAGAAGGTGAAAGCATTCAAATACTGGCCATCACCAAAGAGTATATTTGAGGTGAGAAGCTCCCATCGATTAACGAGTTTCTATAGGAAGTTCATTAGAAATTTCAGTGGAATTTGTGCACAAATGATGGACATGATGAAGAAAATACACAAGTCTTTCAAATGGACAGAAGAGGTCGAGAGGAGCTTCAATATATTGAAGGAGAAGATAACAAAACAACCAATTATGGTCTTACCAAATTTCGAGAAGACATTTCAAGTGAGATGTGATGCAAATGGGGTTGCAATTAGAGCACTCTTGAGCCAAGATAATAGGACTGTTGCATATTTTAGTGAGAAACTGAATGGGACTAAGAGAAAGCAATCCACATATGATAAAGAATTTTATGCCACAATTCAATATTTGAAGAAGTGGAGGCACTATCTTGTTCCAAAGGAATTTTTCTTGTATAGTGACAATCAAGCTTTACAATTCATAACCAGACAGGAGAAGTTAAACTAGAGACATGCTAAGTGGATAGAATTTATGAAAAATTTTACTTTTTTCATTAAACATATTTCTGGTAATGCTAAAAAAGTTGCTGATGAATTGAGAAGAAGATGTCTAATTCTGCAGGAATTTCAAGTGAAGACCCCAGGGTTTGAATACCTTAAGGATATGTATTGTGATGATCCATATTTTAAAGAAGCATATGAAGCATGTGAAAATCCTGTGCTCAGAGATAGAATCTAGTGAACAAAGTATATGATTCAACAAGGATTGTTGTTTAAAGGTTTCCAATTGTGCATACTGAGGTGCTCGATGAGAGAAAATATGCTAAAGGAAAAACACAGTGGAGGTCTAGCAGGACATTTCGGCCATGAAAATACATTTGCACAGTTGAACAGTTCATACTATTGGCTAGGTATGAGAGCATAGGTGAAGAAGTTTGTGAACAAATGTAAGATTTGCCAGTATGCGAAAGGAAAGAAACATAACACTGGGTTGTATCAGCCATTGCCTATTCTAGATAGGCCTTGGGATGCAATAAGCATGGATTTTGTGTTGGGATTTCCAAGAACCCAGAGGGGAAGTGATTCCACATTTGTTTTGTTTTATAGATTCTAAAATATGGCACAATTTATCCCACGCCAGAAGACTGGTGATGCAACACATGTTGCAAATTTGTTTTTCAAGGAAGTTGTGAGACTTCATGGATTTCCCAGGAGCATTGTCTTGGACAGAGACACTAAATTTGTTGGTCATTTCTGTAGAACATGATGGAAGAAGCTGGGGATAGAGCTATCCTTTATTTCAACGTATCACCCTCAGATAGATGGATAGACTGAGGTGGTAAATAAGAGTTTAGGAGATTTGCTGAGAAGTTTGGTCACTGAACATAATAGCCAGTGAGATCAAATTCTACCACAAGTAGAGTTTGCATATAATGTCTCACCAAACATAAGTACAGGAAAAATCCCATTTCAGATAGTGTATGTAATGAAACCAAGAGGAGTATCATAATTGAGATATCTGGAGCAGAGTGAATTCAGAAGTGCTGGAGCAGAAGACTTTACTGCAGAAATGCAGAAGCTTCATAATCAGATCAAGGAGCAGTTGCAGAGCAGAATTGTAGAATATAAACGAAGGGTTGATCAACCTAGGAGAGAATTTCAGTTTGAAGTTGGATATCAAGTCTTAGCACACATAAGAAATGAAAGGTTCCCAAGGGGAACATATAATAAGTTGAAGCTAAAGAATATTGGACCATGCAAGATCCTAAGAAAGTTTGGTACCAATGCCTATGAGTTAGAGATGCCAGGGGATGTGGGTATATCACCCATATTTAACATTTCATACCTATATCTTTACAGGGAAGATGACACAGAAAGATCATAAGATCAGGAGAAGATTCAGTGGGAGAAGCAGATGCCTGTAGCAGAAAATCCACAGATTGAGAAGATCATTGATCAGAAGATTGGTAAGAAGACTAGGAGAAGGACATATTTTGAATATTTTGTAAAATGGAAGGGACACCCAATAGAATATGACCATTGGGTAAATGAAGATGATATCTAGAGGCATGGAAATTCAGTGAAGGAGCTCATGGATAGGAGTCCATGAATTGTTTCCTAGAAGAGTATGATGGAGGGGCATCGTCATAAAAGCACACATGAACAACACAACGAGCACAACACATAACATGCCTTTTTATTTGTTTTACATTTTGAGCTGTTGGCGTATCCTGAGGAAATATTTTTTGAGTGGATTGCATGTTAAATAAATATTTAATGAATAGAGACTGGATGATTGCATGAGATCAGAGGAGTTCAATTTTCCTTAAATGAAACTGACTGCAATGCAGATCTGGAGCATCCGCTCCTATCTGCATATCTCAGAAAAATCATTGTAACATAGGCTTAGTAGTTGAATGATTTTAATTTGATAGGATAGGTTGTTGGAGAAAAACCCTAAGAGTCCTCTTGTATAAATAGATGCTTATGCGCCTGAATGAGGCTACAGAACCTGATGCTACAAAATATAATGCTATTGAACAATTGATAGCTGCATATTAGTATTTTCTGAGTTAGTTTTTATTTTCTTGTATTAGTTGTAGCCATTTTACATTTGAATGAATATAACAGAGGGATATTGATCCAAATGCATGGAAGTGTTGTTTTGTAACTATTCTCTGTTATTATGAGTTTTCATGAATGCATGAGTTATACTGTGAATGAACAAATCTATGAAGGGTTGAATAAGTTTCAATTGTTTCTCTTCCTCGAGCTTATGCAAGGAATGCATACTATACACAAGGAGTGATTTTAACATATTATTTTGACTCAAATCTTAGAAGAGATAGCGCAAAAACTTCATATGAAGAGTGTGCATGTCATACGTAAGGAGTGCATCGAAAAAGTCTTTGACTCAAAAAGATCAGGAGGAATAGCTTGAATTTTCTTGTGAAAGAGCACGAAGATTTGTTGCAAGGAGTGCACAGATCCTAAATTCAACTAAGTTTTGAAGAAACCCTCTAAATAGTCAAAGGGTTTGAGAAAAAAATCTCAAGAGAGATAGCATGAAGGAATATTCAAAGGGGGAGAAGCTATGAAGGTTTAACGAGTTATTGACCAAGATCCCTTCAGGAGGAAGCAGAGTCATTCCAGAGCATCAGATATGGAAGAGTTGCGAGGTAGTTAGCCATGAGTTTCTTTATAAATCTGTAGAATAACGGAGTCTGTATGAGCCATCGATTCGAGGGAGGAAACACAACGGAAATACGTGGACTTCGGGTGAAATAACTCTGGGAGAAAACTAGGGTGGAGTGGTCAAAACTCCTGAAACCCAAATAGCCTAAGTGATTTGTAGCCATCGATTTGTGGGAGACATGCCTCGACATATCATTGAATTTAGATGAAAGTAGTATGGTAGAAGGCGAGTGTGGAGAGGTTGAAACTCTTGAAGCCTTAATAGCCAAAGTGATTTGTAGTCATCGATTAGTGGGAGACACGCATCGACATATCTTTGACATCGGGTGAAAGCACTCCGGGAGAAAGCGAGTGTGGAGAGGTTGAGACTTCTGAATCCTGAATAACCGAAGTGATTTATATCTGTCGATCTATGGGAGACACACATCAAAAAATCACATACTTCATAAATGAGGAGAAATCAACGCCGAAGTCCCTAAGTAAACCAAGACCGTTGATCAGGAAGGGTGTGTGACGCATGATCCTTAACTCCAGAAGAAAACGCTCTTGGAGAGAAGGCTGCAGGAACGTCCGAAGCTCTCGAACGACGAAGTCCCAAAGTGGACCTGAGCCGTTGATTTCGACGGATGCGTGACACCTGATATAAAACTCCGGGTATGGATTACTCCGAGGAAAAGTGGAGGTTGGAAAATTTGGATCTCCCAGAGCGCGGAGTCTCGAAGTAGATCTTGACCATTGGTTGCGAAGGGGGACATGGACCATAGATCTGGTCCCGGTTAGAGTCCTGAAGTTGTGAAGCACCCAGGAGGTTAAGCCTTGGGTCACAGCCCGAGGTCACATGCAAAGAGGGGCTAGAGGAAGGAGCTAGCGCCTGAATTTCAAGTTTATTAAAGTGCTAAAGAAGGGGGGGGGTGCGGGTTCCATAAGACCTATGCTTAAATACAAAAAGGGGCATGTGTAATTTGTTTTAGGGGCTACTGAAGGCTTGAAAGAGCTAATTCAGCTCAAGAGATTAAGATCCTTGATTGGGAGTTCCCTTAGGAGGGAAGGGGAGTCTCCATCAATAAATTTTATAGGATATGGAAAAATTCTCCATTTGGATAGTGACCTGATCTCTTGAAGAGACATACCTGATCTCTTGAAGAGACAAGGGTTAGTTAAATTTTTTATAGAAGTACACCCCTTATATTTCCCCTTCAAAATTTGGATCTCTAACTAAAGGTCATGTATAATAGAAGCCACAGGAATCCCAAGGATTGGGTGGAAGAAGAGGCCAAAGGTGGAAAACAATTAGGAGATGCAAGAGAAGAGAAAAAGAGAGACATAAATATGCACAGAGGAAGGAGATAAGGAAACACATGAAACACACAGAGGGAGAAAATGAAGAGAATTTGAGGAGAATAACTCACAATAGTGAGTGGGGAGACAAGAGTGTAGTCAACCCAAGAGAGTAACCTAAGGAAGAGAAAGTGAGTAGAAGACTCAAGAACAAATGTTGCGATGAATATAAGTATTCACTTTCACATATCTGAGGAATAGAAGAAATTGGAAATTTGTTCTTGAAGAAAAAAAAATCTTGTCCAAAATATTTTTGATCACCTTGTAATAGAGAAGACCCAGATCCAGACTAGAGCAACAGAGGATTGCATCTTGGTACCTTCTAGAAAGAAATCAACATTGATAAGGGGAGGTCACTGAGGGTATGCATAGTAGAAAAGGGAATCCCTTGTGTATAGGAAATCCAATTGGGAGGGTAAATGATAAACCTATGGATGTCTTAAGCTCTGTGGGAAGAGGGCAACTTTTGTTGTTGTCAGTGGGAGATGAGAGAACCTTCCTGGATCAATTTAAATTTGAGAACCAACTGATTCAATCCCCTTGTGAATTCATGGATTAGAAAAGGGGTGGAATGTTGTAGGAGGGAACTCTACTTCATGGCCTAAGGTTGGGAGGAAAGGTGTCCTCTCTCATTTAATTGGCTACTGAATTTCACTGAACAAATAAATGTTTCCACTTAATATGTTGATGCAAATTTAGCAATGTAAATATGTTTTTTGTGGAATGGGAAATGTGAATGTATGTAAAGAATGGTTGAATTCCTAAGTAAAATGGAATTTTTATGTTTTCTTCCCTTGGTTAATCTGATAGACTCATGAACCCATGAGAATAATATGAGAGTACGGTGTATTCCTATGAAGACTGCAAGTCTTTGAATAGAAATATTGTAATATATAAAGAAAATATTCACCTCGAGCAGACAAAGGATATGTATTAGTGATTGAGGACAATTTCTATGTATATTCCAAGAGCCTCAATTAAGAGGAACCCCTTACTCTTGAGAAGAAATTTTGTAGGATATGGAAAAAATATTCATCTGGACAGTGACAAGAGTGCCTTGGTATTTTGGAAGCCTTGTGTAGGTTAAGGAACCTTAATCCTTGTGAAAATCACTTGTCTTAGATGGAAAGCTTGCAATACATGCAAATATTCATTCAAGTCTCAAATGAAATTCCTTATTTGTCTTGAACATGGATTTTTGAGCCCTTAAGAGTCAGGTAGAATCTTATAAAATACCAAAGGAGGAACCCTGAATTGGTTAAGTCCTAACTCAGACTAACACCATGAAGAAAAACATGTTTAATAAAGAAGTATTCATAGCCATTGGATCAACTTAGCAGGAAGATCCTGATTGTAATTCAAAGGGTGTGATCGTCAGAATGACCTAGTACAATGCTATGTTGGGACTCCAATAAGGAGATCTCTGAGTCAACGACAATCATTGATATATCCGAGAGTGTATCAATGATTCAAATACCATTGATATGAGTCATGAGTATGTCATAGGGAATAATTTCAAATGCTTGGATGGAAGGTTTCAAAGTATTCAGATGACTTGGGAGTTCGAGGGCCATTGATCTAGTGGGAGATGTCCAGTGGGATATCAGCCATTGAATTTTATGTGAATTGATTTGAGGAAGATGGTTCAATAACCTTATTTAGTGAACAATTGTAAGCCCTAAAGTACATGGTATCTTTCTGATAAAATGAACATGGATTGTACGATCTGTTGGAGCGTATGGTCTGAGTGAGCTAGTCATAGTGGTCTGTGACACTAGAGTGGAGATGATCATATGGGGAGAGACTCCAAGAACATAGGTTGACCATTGATCCATGCATGGGAGAGATTTAATCTCAGCCATATATTCCATGGGTCCCATTCATTAGCAAGTAGAATGGGTGTTTAAGTGGAGATAAATCGCTAAGTATGTAGAGGCACCGATGTAGTCATAACCATTGAATTATCTAGTTCGAGGACCATTGGATTCATATGAAAGAACCATTATAATAATGTTTTCGGAGAGGATTTCGGTCTTAGTGATTGTGAAATTCCAATATGAACAAGTATAAATAACTATAGATATTTTATCAGATGGCGAGGAATGATTTTGACCATCTGATTGGGGATGTTTAGGTCCCTATTCACGTTAGTAAACTATATGAAGGGATTTCATTGTTATTGGTAAGATTTAATATAACATATATTGTGATAAGAGAATTCCTCACTTAAACAATTGATGAAATACAAATGCATATCTTGAGGAAAGAAATGAAAACTAAACATCCCACCAGCCTAAGTGATGATTAGGGGGTTGAGTGTGTTACAAAGGCACCTTCATTTTTTCTTCTAGTTTATGAAGATGTTGACTAATATACACCAAGGATTAATATACCATATAACCCTTCACCATAGAACCCTCAGGACGTTGTCTTTGTCTAAAAAAATCCTTCAATGACTTCAAGCACCTCTGCACCATCCACAATGAAATTGTGTGTACAGGTCCACACATTTCAATATCCTCAACTTGGTGTATGAGGTAGTGTTCTTACGCATTGAAAAATGTCGAAGGTAGATACTTTTTCATTTCACACATTGGCCAAGGAATTTCTCTCCTCCAATATTTTATATCCTCTTTGTGGATTTCTTTACATGACAACCACCTACACATGTGATCTAGATTATGCTGAGAACAAAATGAGACAAAAACAAAAATATAGCAGAGAACAAAAAAATACAGTGAAGCCCAACTTCTATTAATGAATAAGTTAGAAAAACACTATAGAACAAAAACTGACATAATGGGGTAGCTCATCTCTGAAAAGAAAGAGATGTTAGCTACACTTCATTCACAACAATATTTACATCACACTCCATTGACTCCTTAAAGGGCCTCCTTCACCTCAATTATATATGAGAGAGTGAGAGGAGAACAATTCCCATGATGCATGTGGGATAAATTAGTCTAAGTTTATAAAATTACATACACATGTAAAATGCTAGGACTTCCCGGGAGGTCACCCATCCCAATACTACTCTAGCTCAAGCATGCTTAACTGCAGAGTTCTAATGGGATTCAATGCATTAACGCTATGTTGTAAGCATGTACATAACACCATGATTTATATAATTAAGAAATGAATATGGAATTACATTCCACTTCCCATCAAAAGGATGAATATCATGTTTTATCAAAATCATATGCATGAAATGTTGATTCAGTGGAAAAGGTGGATGGCTATCGAGATCAACTTGGATCATTCTTCCCATATTAGGAAGCAATGGTCCCCATTGCATCAAGTTCCCTGGGGATATGGAGAAACTTTTGTTGAATCTAAACCTTGGTGAGTCGCTTGCCTTGTTGAAGTAGTTGTCATGCTTGTACTTTTCATGTAGAAGGATGTCATGAACCTATTGGAGGTGTTGGATCCATTCAATAGATCTAGATACATGATCTACCTTGGTATGAGTGTGGGATGACTTTGTCAGTGAATATGAAACAATAAGAGATATATCAATATTGGGGGATAATGATTGGAGCACCAAGCACACTTGAAAAGGGACGTAGCTAATAGAGCTACCCTGAACATATGGAAGAATCTGATTCTCTTTGTTCTCATCTACAATATTGTTGATCTTATTTTTTTGGATATGAACGTATTGGGATGAGGCTATAGTGGTTGTATTGACCTTCTATTCACCTTATGACTGGATCGTGAAGAGGGAAAAATTTGTGGTTTGAGATATTACTTTGCGGCATTGTTTTCTTGAGATAAATGAAGTAGAATTAGTTGGAGCTACCTATGCTACCATGTAGAGTTGGCCTCCCAGAGTAACAATGACACTGCATGGTCGAGACTCATAGAGAGCATGACATTTCCACATATATGGTTTTCCTAAAATAACATCACAGACTTCAAGTGGGGAAACATCACACACTACCTCATCCTTGAAGGGCTTGATTCCATAGGCCATGTGACACTGTTGTCGGACACAAATTTCTTGTCACCGACTAAACCATCTGATGATGTATAGTTGGGGGTGTGGCATCATTGGAAACATCAATATCTTGACAACCTCGGCTGAGCTCACATTATTTTGAATCCCACTGTCAAAATGAAATGCAGTGGGGTCCCCTTTACCCACATCTGTGAGTGGAAGAGGCACTTCCCCTCGTCAAGATCCTTTGGTTCTTCTGGTTGTATTGTTGTGGCTGTGATGGTAACAACGATTTTTTCATCGATGATGTATTTCTATTTATTGTCCTTTGAATCAAATTCCAAGTCAGGTTTTGATTTTTTTTCTTTAATCTTTGCCACCAATGATTGTTTCATGTGACATTCATCGGTGTTGTACCAGGTTTTGTTGTGAAACTCACAACAATTTTCAGTGTCTTTCTTAGAATTCCCATTACCCTTCTTTTCCCGCATCTTGGACTGACTCTCATGAGATTGATATTCCTTTCTCTGTCCTTCTTTCTGTGAGTTAGGGTTTCCTTTTCCATGATTCTGTTGTGGCGTATTTTCAACCCAAAACTCTCGCTTAATCTTCTGCTTGAATTTTTTTCTCAATTTTGACTACATATCGATAAGCAACTCCCGGTGAGGATATGTACAAAAAAACCGTCTCTTTTTGGATGTACTTGTGAAAACCACTGCGATATTTCAAAACCAGGTGTCGCTCAGAGTCTTTGATACCCAACTTTGAGTGTAAGGTATGAAATATGTTAGTGTACTCCATCATCGTCTGATCTCTTTTCTGACGCATAGTCGTCCATCTCATGTACTAGTCATCATAGTTTCTGACAGGGTAGAACTCCTCCTTTAGGGCATATACAAAGGTTTCCCAAGTGGGTTCTCTACTAAATAGTGTAGATTCATTCACAATGTACCTATCCCAATAACCTTCCCACCAAGATCTGACATGGGGTAGGGATTTAAGGAGCATGAAGGTGATATTTTCACTGTTGGAGAAATTTTGGACAGAGTAATAACCTTCTCGCAGATTCAACCATTTTTCTAGAGCATCTTAATTTATCTAGCCTTCAAATAATGGGATATCAAAATTGACTTGTAACTTGAAGGGTGTCACACCTTTGAAATGGTTTCTTTTCAAAGATGCCTTGACCACCACCATCAATAGTATTTTAAGGATCTAAGCGAATTTTTCCATCATCTCATTCCTCTATCGCATTAGGGATTCCTTGAGAAATATCTTGGAAGGATATCCTACTCTGTAATCTCTCTTTTCTTATGCCATGGGAGGTATCTAATCTAGAGAGAAAGGTTGTCTTCAAGAAAAGCTAGCTCGATACCCAAATCTCTATACCCTGACCTTATCGAGGACCTGCTCTGAGAAATGATAAGGAGAAGACTGCTATGATACCACTAATTTGGATTATGCTACAAAATAAATGAGACAAAAACAAAAATATAGAAGAGAACACAAAAATATAGTGAAACCCAACTTCTATTAATGAATAAGATAGAAAAACATTGTAGAACAAAATGGCAGAATATGGTAGCTTATCTCTGAAAAGAAAGAGATGTTGGCTACACTTCATTCACAAAAATCTTTACATCACACTCCATTGCCTCCTTAAAGGGCCTCCTTCACTCCAATTATATGTGAGAGAGTGAGAGGAGAACAATTCCCATGATGCATGTGGGATAAATTAGTCTAAGTTTATAAAATGTCATATGCATCTAAAATACTAGGACTTCTCAGGAGGTCACCCATCCCGGTACTACTCTAGATTGAGCGCAGTTAACTGCAGATTTATAATGGGATCCATTGCATTAACACTATGTTATAATCATGTACATGACACCATGATGTCTGTAATTAACAAATGAAGATGGAATTACATTCCACTCCCCATCAAAAGGGTGAATATCATGGTTTATCAAAACCATATGCTTGAAATGTTGATTCAGTGGAAAAGGTGGATGGCCACCGAGATCCACATGGATCTACATGATACCAAGAAAATAATAGGTTTAAACAACAAAGTATATACATTGCAAGTAAAATAGATGTCAACAAGTTCAACAACAAATATTTTTCATATAAATCATTATTTACCTCTTGTATTTTCCAAGATCATATACAACTTGTTTTACATTGTTGTCAAAGTTATCAGGGAGAGATAGAGGTAGAACACACTATAAAAAAAAGGGATGATCATTATTTTTTTGAAAAGAAAACAAAATTAAAATACTAAAAAGAAGTATTACCAATATAGAAATCTACCAAAATATTTACCTTAATGAAGACATACTAGGAGTTTTCACCCCACCAAATTCACCTTTCTTCGTTAAGACATTCTTTATGTTTGAAGTAAATCCAGTGGGAAATTTAATTTTCTGAATGACCTCTTTTACAACATTTCTTTCCTTCTTTGTAAATAACCATGGAAGACTATTTTCAATGTCCATTGATATTTGATTAAATCACATTTTGCATTGCACGATTGGCTTCCTGAATGTCAGTACAATTTTTGATAATTTTTTCTTTGTCACTCCTTCCATCTAAGATTCTCCACAATGTTTTCGTTACATTCTTCGTGATATGCATTATATCAAACAAATAAGCTATTTGTAGGTTCTCATACTAGGGAAACCTACTAAATTGTATAGGGTAACTTTTCATTCCTCATGGAAGCCCATTAATTCCTTGACAACATTTATAAAAAATAAATGAGAATACAACAATAGTTATTAGATATAATAAAAAATATTCAATACAAATTAAAATTAGAAAAATTTAATATGTATGATACATAGACTAATTTCTTACCTTGATGATTTCTATTATATTCCAACTTCCATAGGTGAGGTGTCATTCTTCGTGGTTTTATTCCAGTTTGTTCTTTCAAATTGAAAATATGTTTTTCTGTAGTTCGATACCTATGGTTCTTATGGATGAAGTTCCTATACTCATAAACCACCTCATTTCCTAAAATTTTTGAATGACGATATTTCATCCTAGGACCACAAACTCAACATGCAAATTCACCATTTGTTTGAAGACCTAGAAGATATGGATTAATGTTAGTATTATTTATGTAACAAGGATTTAATGTTTAAGAAACATGCATCGTATTCTCATAAAATTATATACTATTAAAGTGTAGTGGTATGTTACTTACCACAAAAATGTGTTAGGCCTGGGGCATCATGCATTGTCCATGTAAGTATTCCATGGAATTGAAATTGATTTTTCCTTGTTGGTCTAGAGATGTCATACATAGTGATGCCAAACCATAACTATAGTATCTTTTCAACAGGAGGTTCAATAAATACATTGATATATTTCACTTGGTACTTACATAAGTGGTTGAAAGTACACATAATTACTACATTGTATATATGTAATAAATTATGCAACGAATAAGACAAACAAAATGCGGCATTTAATTTTTTTTTGTAAACAAATACCTAGAACAATCGTTGCCAATCATGTGCTCTCTCTCTTTATTGACATCCAAGAAGGAAAGTTATTGTTTATAACAAAAATAGGGCACATTGAGTAAATAGACCTAAGCTTACAAAATGGATTGACACTATCTGCTTCTAATGAAAGGCTAACATTACGAGGTTCTTCTTTAAAAATCAGTCATATTTCTTTGATGTTGCTAAATGCCGAACCATTTATATGAATTCGAAGAACACCATCTTCATTTTTTTTCCATGCATGGTAATCCATAAATTTTTCTATTCTTTGGCACCTGAATAGCCACTGCAAATGTGGAATTATTGGAATATGACAAAGAACCTTGTGATGCACCTTTTTTTTTACTTGATCGATTCGATATCTACTGATTTTGACATTGCAGACATTTCGTTTCTGATGCATATTTTCCATAATATATAATATGATCATTCAGACATGCATCAATATCCTGATACTCCATTCCAATATCTTTCATATTGGCACACAACTCTCGGTATGTGTGAGGTAAATTATTTTATGGTGGTAAGAAAAATTCACCTAACAATATATAGCATAAAAAATATCTAGTTAATGTAAATAATAGTAATAAAAAATATTGCATCCTTAATTTACACATTAATTGACATTAAAAATAGAGAAAAAAAAGTTGACCTTTATGTATAATATGTGACAAATTATATTATGTAACTTAGTATCTATGTGAGATAAGTGCTTGAAAAACCATTCAATACCTTCAAGTTCACCAACATTATTATAGAAAAGAGAATATTTGTTCTTGAGAATTCATAAAGGGGTTGTGGTGCCTTCTCAAGCAGATGTACATAATGAATATAATCAAAGTTGTCCTCATCATTAGGATCAAAGATACCCTGGATCAATCTATTTGTCCCATCATATGGATCAATAGTATTATTGGTGTCATATTCTTCCATAGGATTGAATTTATATTCAATATACATACTATCTTCCACAACTTGTACAATGGTATTTATACTACTACTAGGCACATAATTATCTGGTGCCACACACCTAGGAGGATTTATCTTTATAATTACAAAAAATCAATAACATTAGTGTATATAACAAATTATATTAAAATGAAAGAAATTTTATAAATACACTTAACACAAAGACATATATAATGAATAACTTACCATGGGATGATATGTATACCCCCCTTCAACTTTCACATACCTCCAACAATGTCTTTCAACCATTTTTCTTGCAAGTCTTCTTCTATTAAATCCCCTACATTGATTACAATGGAAATAACATTTCCCATCACCTTATGCCTTCAATGTCGCCATTAGCCTAGCAAGCATCCTTTCATTCTCTTCAGTTGTAATCCTTGGCATTGGGACTTCCTATTACAACAAAATCCATTGAAGCAATATAAGTACAATATACAAATATATTCTCATGGTACAAATGTCATCAAATATTGACCCCATATGTACTAGAGAATTAAGCCATCGTCGTCATATATTTATTAAAGGTTTCTATCAGTAGTAAAAAATTAATCAAGAAATCAAAACCATACATTTTTATGACATAATATCCAAAGCTTCACTATAAGCGAGTAATAAAATCGAACAATAAAAAGAACTAGACCAAGACAAATTGTATAGTCATTAAATCAAATTGAGTATACATGTTCATATATATTTACTAGGTCACAATTTGTGTCCCCAAATAAAAGAGTGTGCAAGGGTTACAAATCCAATGTGGGTGTTTAAAAGGAGACAAAGAAATATTAAAATTTTCTAACCTTCAAAGTACAAAATCTGAGCTATGCAGATCAATAATTGCATTTGAGGTGAGTAGTCAATGGAAAAAAGACTAATAATTCATGTAACGAACAATGACCAGAAAAATATTTTATAACAATCACAACAATAACAAAATAATCAAAATCACTCACCATCGTCGGTCTTCCGACGAATATTGAATATGACAAAGTTGACCAAGTCAGTGACCATTAAACCATTTTCAAATGGGTAGTTGGTATTTTATAGGTGAGTTGATATCTCGACGAAATATTGTCGCAAGATTGACAGACCTAGAATTTTTTCACAAGTACGATGCACATTAGGGCACCCGAAAAGAAACGATTAAAATTTTAATAATTATGTTGTAATTTGCGACAATGTGATTAATTTTATCCTTATTGTCAGAAGTGTTTGTCAAATATTGACCTCATATATAGTAGTGTTTTGGTGGCTTTCTGTTGGATTTCTACTGGTTTTGTCTTGTAAATATCTTGCATGCATTCTTCATAATATTTCCTTATTCTGAATAGGACCTCCAATTTGGTCCATACTTCATCTAGAGTTGAGAGTGATTCAACATGATACTAAATTTCAGAAGAAATAGACATGCAGATAAGTTTGAAATTTCTCAAGGACACATGCATGTGATATGCACTCTCCTAGTGAGACAAACGAGGTGAAATTACAACTGGTGGTGTTAAAACTGAGGTTTGCATGCATTAGTTGCCTCCACTAGTTTTACCAAAGTATATCTAAGTCAAAACTAAAGAGGAGAGGTTCCCCTGTTTTTTAGGAGACTCCCTATTTTTTAGGAAAAAACTCTATTTTGTACGGAATTTTTGCATCTACCTCAACATTAGACTAGCAAACTTATGATAAAGAATTACTAGGTGAGTGTGTAATATCTCCAACACTCTCATTGTTGGATTGTTAATAGGCTTTAAATTTTTATAAATTATATCTCTCTTTCACCTTACATGTATTTCCATACATTGGAAACAAACCTTTTCAACCCAAGCATTTCCATATTCAAATCGTAACACTTAGATTACAATTATTATAGTATATTTTTAACATCTAGATACATATAATTATTTGGTAATTTATTAGGTAATCATGTTAATTTTATGAAAAAATATTTCCTACCCAATCCCTTTTTATATCACATTAACCATCAATTTTAATCTCAATATTATTGCCCCCTTTGAAACAAAGAAGAAAACACTTTCAATGTCCTTTTAAACCGTCTCTTCAACATCCTAGTTTTCAATATCTGGAACATTTGAAGGATTAACCTTTTCAAATGTCAATTAAATGTGTTATAAGTAGAACAAAATTGAAACCTAAACATTTCATCATTATGTAAACATCACCAGAATTTTAGAATCACTTTAGGTAAACATTTGTTGTCATTAAAAAATATTTAGTTATAGCATCAAAATTAGTTCAGTGTTTATTATCTTTTACATAAAAATGTAGACAAATATACATAGTCACATGATGAAAATGATAAAATAAATGAGAATGAAACCATATTCTCTTTAGGATGTAATGGTTTGTAACAAAAAAACATAATAAATCCTACTTACATCTATGGCATCTTTTAAGTGAGTGTTACATCTATGGCATCTTTTAAGTGAGTGGTTGTGTTTGGTATTTAGTCATGATATATATTAGTGTCAATGGAGGATGGTCTAACAAAAATACTTGGCTCATTGTCCTTGTCCATCCCACTCCACATTACCCTACATCTCCCTTTTCACCTTATTGTTTCATTATTCCATTGAAAAATTGTAGGATGATGTAGATACCATAATGAATACAATGTTGGAGAAAGAAAAACCATTATTGCTCAACTCATTGAAGAATTTGATCCATCACATTTCTCTTACAAAAGAAGCTAGATCTCTTGAATCTTTTCACAAAATCAACATGCTCTTCACTAATTTTCTTGGAGTTTAACAATTTTTAAAGATGTGGGGTGCTCCTTGTGGATTATTCCATTCTTCTTACTTTGAGTGTTCCATTGCAATTTTTGCAATAATTTTGATAGGTAGGTGGTCAAAGATGTGGTCAGACCATAGGAGAAGACCCCATTCATATTTTTTTCAATATCCCTCATCTCATGGTGATTCACAAATGTTGGTTTTTAAGGGCTTGTATGTTGCCAAAAAATATTTGGTCTCTTCCAATGAGTCACCACCATCATCAACTATGTTTGTTGTAGGGTGGTGAATTATGGAAAAATGGGGTCACTAATTTAGGAGGTTTGTGGGTAATAGGATTATCATGGTGCATAGTTAATGGTTAATTAAGTATAAGTGGGCACAAATATAGTGGAGGAGTGGGCTAGGGGTTGGTCATCGATTTGACTAATATGAAGAAGAATGATGGATATGGTCTATATAGTCAATATGAATAACATGGTTCCACCATGTTCAATGGTGGCCAATAATGGTGTAGGGTTAATGACTCACTGGGATCAACAGGTTAGGTAGTTATAATGGATTAGGGGGTTAATGGGTGAGTTTGTGGGTCAAAGGTAGGTGACAATGTAAGATAATATTGTAGCAAAATGAGCCTCTTTTTAGTCACAAATATGATAATAATTCATAATAAATTTAAAGCATGAACAAATTTCTAACATGATCCAATTTATATGCATGGTAGAATGATCCACTTAGGGATTTTCCTTAATTCTCAATTAACTCAAATCACAAAAAAATTAATCAAATTTCTAGGTCAATGAGGAATTTGAATTCTTGTATCATTGGATTTTGATGATCAAAGAGAAGTTTTCTAAAATATTAGATGGCTATGTATAGGATATCGATGTTAACTAATATTAGTATTAGACAACATTGGGACATATAAGATAAAATGTTATGGGGGTGTGAGTTTCTAAATCAACCATGACAGATGATGGTCAACCATGTTCAACTATGATTTCTATTTTGACAAGGTCAACCATGGGAAATAAATATATAGGGTTCCATACCTTGATATTATAGTAACATAACTAGAAAAGAGTGAGAAAGCATCATAGTCCATATGTTTCATTTCCAAATTTGATGAAACAATGAGAAAGGGCAGGGAGAGGTGTTAGAAGATATTCCAAAAATGTGTTTTTGAAACTCTACATAGTATAGTTTCGATACATGACAAGATTGAAACAAACAATGTAACCAATTGTAAGTATAACATAGTAGTAGGGCCTAGAAAAAACATGGATGAGGCTAAAGATTTAGAGAAGTTTCAAACTTTGCTAATTTTGTTCTAAGAAAATAATAGTTCTAGATGTCTAATATACCCAAAAGCATATTATAAATAGTGTTTCTTTTTTCTAATATATATATTTACATCCCGAATAAAAAATAAATCCAGGAACGTATAAACAAACAACATATAATGAGCATTTCAATATTTTTTCTAACCGGTCTATGATTTCTTGCCAACAAATTTCATAACTAGCAATTTCAAATATCTATCTACAAGTTGATGGCACCAAGACCACAATACATAACCATAAATTTCATATATTCTTCATTAACATTATGGCTTCAAGCTAGTGAAATTTATAACCAGTTTCTTAACATGCAGTCTAATAATTGGATGATTGTTCAACACATTACATACATCTTTGGATTCTAAATGTATCCAACAACATAATTTTGTTTGGTTCTAATAGGTTTATAACTAAAGTTTCGTCATACCCATTAACAAATTGATATTTTAGTCCAATAAAATAATAAGCAACCATTTAGTACTATGCATTTAAACTAGACAATGTTGTGGATTCAAGTAGACCATACATAAATAACATTTGTGGATTCAAGTAGACCATACATAAATAACATTTTCATAAATCATCAGTAAATCTATATTTTCAAGCCAACAATAAAAAATCAACATATTCATAAATCCATCAATAAAATTATGGCTTTCAATGAAAAATACATAAACAAACACAATACATAAGAGTATTGTTGCATCGATTTTATCCCAATTGTCAACCAATATCATAACCAAACTTTTATTTTGCAATACAAAAAGGTATACTTTAATAATACCACATCTACATTTGGATAACCTCCCTCATGTCTAAAAATTCAACAATAGTATCGTTAGTAATGCAATATTTCCAACAATAGTCATCGGGCTTCAAGAGAGAAATACACAATCAACATTTTGGAAAATTATTTCAATAATTCTATGGCTTCTTTCCCACAAATTCATAACCAGCTATTTCAAATATCTATCCACAATACAAAGCCATGGCATGAAGCCAACAATACAAAAGCCAATAATTTCATATATTTATCATTAAGACCCTGGCTTCATGCCCATCAAATTCATAAACAAATCGTTAGTATGTTCAACAACAAAACAATGGGTCAACCCATTAAATACATATCCATCTCTGTGATGTGTCCAACAATAAAATTTTGTATCTAGACAACAAGCCCAACATTTTTATAAATTCATTAGTAGAACTATAAATTGAAGCCAACAACAAATAAGCAACATATCCATAAATGCATCAACAAAATTATAGATTCCAACTAACAATACATAAACAAACACAATGAATAACATTATTGTTGTATTGAGTTTGACCCAAGTGTCAACTAACGCCATGAACAAACTTTTATTTTTCCATACAAAATTGTGTACTTCAATAAAACCAAATTGTTATTTGGATAACTTACAACAGGTTTAAAAATTCAATACTTGCATCATCAACAATGCAATATTTCCAATAAAAGTTCATAGCTTCAAGTGAGAAATTCTATGGCTTCTTTCCCTCAAATTCATAACCAAGATTTTTTAAATATCTATCCACAAGATCATGGCCACAAGCCAACAATAAATTGTCAAAAATTTCATATATCTATCATTAAGAATATGATGAGGCTATTTTTAGAAAGATAGTGTTTCTTTCTTTAGACAACAAAGAAGATACAAGGACTTGCACATCCAACCTTTTAATAAAACAAATATATAATAGGCTTACACATCCAACCCTCTTACCCTATCTCAAAAATTTTGCATTGAAATGATACAATTGATGGCATACTTTTTCTAAAACCCCTGGAGACTGCAGTACCTCACATAGCTTTTAAAAATTTAAATAATCAAAATAATAAGATAGTTTCCATAGCTTGTCTACTATAGAAAGAAAATTGTAATATAATGATAAACATGATAGAGGTTAGTGAGACACACAATTCCTCCATATAATATTTCTCTTAAGAAAATGAAAGTAGCGAACCAACTCATATCTTCCTTCTACTAGAGGGGTTCAATAGCACAAGCTATGAAGTTTTATAACTTGCGTTGTCAAAAGGACAAGTGCTACTAAACTACACTAAATGAAATACCTAGCTATAAAAATAGTCAATAGTAGAAATATTAGCAAGCAACTTGAGAAGGGAACCCCTTCTTAACATTTAGTAATCATTCAACATTTAAAACTTGCATCATCTTTCAAAATGAAAGAAGAAACCCCATAAATATGCCCCACCTTCCAAGCACAAAAACATAATCACATTCTATATTAAAGGAGTTAATTATTTATAACTATTTCATTATTGATAAACAACTCATGAGCATAAATAAAATAAAACTAATGACCTTCTAATATCATAACAAAATTCAACCTGTAATTTTTGCAAGAATGGAGATTGGTCCTTCATAATATACAAGTTCAACAACTAAAAAATGTTACAAAATTGTAAGTATAAATATGGCATGATTTACAATAAATGTCTTTGTTCTTTTCCAATAGAGAGTAATGGAAACTAGGTTCTACAATTAGTATCACAATACAGGTTCAAGTTGGCATGGCATAGGAAAAACTAATATTGTCAAAGATAAGAGTCCAAGGATGGGTTACAACAAATGCCATAACAACCATGAAAATAAAAATATGTTTGATACCAATCAAACTACAAAATTAGAAATATCCTCTCGTAGGATTCAATAAAAAAAACATAATGTTGCAAACATTTCAGTGCAGTGTAGGGATTTTAGTGAAAGGGACATTGTAGCATCTTGCTCTAGATGTTGTGACTAACACTTTCCATTTTCTAGATACTGAATCTACTTATGAAAGATGCTCTACCTTAAGGAATTGTTGCATGTGTCTCATAACTATATTCACATAGGTTATAGGTGAAAACACACATCATCATATAAATAATGATGAGGTCATATTCATTTGATAGATGACATTTCAAATGTAACAAAAATCCTTACTGACATTATTAGAAAACACCACATATTAAAATTCACCATTTACGTCAATTCAAGGAAAAATCCTTGAAATTGAATGTGAGAATCGTGTGAAACATCCACCCCAATAATAATTTTTGGTATCATGAATATATTTTTTATCCTATGCGAAAATTCCACAACTCAAAGATGAGGTCGCCAACCTGAAGGAAAAAAAAATAGTTCCATAAATATCAACATACAAGAGAAAGGGGCTTGTGTGAAAAGGAAAAGGTACACCCAATGAAATTTATACACGAAAAGCTACCTTTTCATTTATTTTGAAAGCCACATTTTTTAAACATTGATCATTGACCTTCTTCACATTAAAGGAACAAAAACATTGATTAATGACTCATAAGATAAACAATGACTTCTTCTTCCAAGGCCCTAAATTAGAGAATACGTCAAGTCCTCCTCCATCATCTCCATCAATCCCTAGTGACATCGTGGGCTATAAGGATGATGTCCAAGCCTCCAAAGGCTAGTTTCCAAGTGGAGAGTGATGGGAGTTGGTCTCCTAGCCATGCTAGAGTGCCTCCAAAGGAAACAACCTCATTCTTCACTGTCCAAGTGATGATCACAAGCTTTCCCCGGACGTGGGGTCTCTACATCCATCCTTGGCCTCCAAATCCCTGATGAAGATCTGAACAAATCATCTCCTCATGAATACTTGTCCACCAGGAAAGGTCATGCAAAGGAAAATAGGCATGCCCTCCAAGGGTCCATAAGTCACAAGAATCATTCCCATTAATCCACATATAAAAATAGAACCACCCAAACATGAGCATCAAACCCCCCTTTTCAAACTAAACTAATGCTCAAAGAACTTATACAATTTGTCAAAATTAGGTGTGAGAGGGGTGCCAAGATATCCCATTGGGCCAATCAATTCCCAAGTCAAAGGTGTTTCCCAGGAAAATCCTATCTAAGCCATGTGTGGGTATGATGTGGAGTGGGGTAAGAATTATCGGCATGGGGTTCATTACATACAAGGGCTCATATTGTTTCATTTATGGGTGCATGTGTAGAGGGCGTGTTGCCTTTTGTCTGTGATGCAACATTTTTCCAAGCCCTTTTTTTCCATTAATTAATTAAAGTCTAAAACAATTGGGTAATATAAGACATGGAAAGAAAAGAGTATTGCAATGTCACTTGAATCTTAGGTACACCGAGTTCCATATTCATGGGAATAAAAGGACACCACATAAATTCACCTCCTTGACAATCAGGACATTTATATAATGTGAGTTTGCTTTTGCAGGTATTTCAATTCTTTAGGAGAAGCACTTCATTGTTATCAAGACCTCTTGTATGATCATATTGAAGGTTTATTATTGGATTTTATATTTTGTAAGATACATTTCCCTCTAGGCCTTCAACCCCTTCTTCCCATGAAATGAGGTACAATCCCTTCTTGGGTCAGTGCACCTGAAAATCCCAAAAGATGAGGAAATGAAATTGAATAATAATGGAAGATGATAAGTGTGATAGGGAGTGGTATGATGACACTTCAAGGAACCCCCCAGTAGCAACCTATTCCCAAGAGTGACCAACTTACTAGGACAAAATGACACCCACCAAGATTAAATGAGGAAAAGAGTATAAATTCCAAGAAATTTTTTTACAATCAAGAAAGAATTGTTTGCAACATATTCAAATGCTTCAATTATTAGAGTGTCACTTACCATGATATTGGACTTATTACCTCATGAAGAAGGACTCACTGTCCTCTGGGGCCAGGCTAGTGTGATGGATGTTTCTATGCTGTTGGTGATGTATGGTGGTGCATTAATGAATAGGAGGGGCCTCACAATGTTATGTTAGTCAATTTGTGTCTCATCACTCCATGTCTGCTACATGTGGGCCGCGAGACATGATCTCCTTAGTTACCTCTAGAATGAGGGGTAAAATAAGGCTCCTACTTGAGACATGTGCTCACCTTAGAGTGCATGAGAACCTCAACATCTCTGGTATGAATTGTTCCTACACACTCAAGAAAAATTGTTAGAGTGCTTAAGGTGGTGCTATCACCCCTTGTTATTATGAAAATTATCAAAATCCAAAGCAAATGCTGAATTTTTTTTTCTATTCTAACATGTTAATGAAAACATATAAATATGACATAGAAATGATGCAATGTGAAAAGAAAATAACATGTAAATCATACACATCTATGTGGATTAATGAAAACTATACTACCATGATATGCAATATACAACATATACACAATGAAATGCAAGCTAAAAATGGCTACCTACATACTAATAAGTATTAGTATAAATGCTAGGTATAATCATTAAACCAATGAAAACATCTTAGCAATGCATCATAATATCTACCTTTGTGATTCATCATAAACCAAAACAAGCATAAGTGATCATAAAATATAACTCATTGGTGATCATAAATTCTAACTCATGGAGGCAGGAGGGAGGGAGAAAATCATGCCAGGTCACATATCCACATGAATGCTCAATCCATATCTGAAAAAGGTCGTGAGAGGGTGAAGACTCGATAGGCTGACTAGGAGGCTCAGAAGGTTGACTACCACTTCCTGAGGTTTGAGACAGGATGAACAAGAATATAGAGGATTATTGAAAACTTCTCAGAGAATGGTTGAAAGATTGAGGTACCATACTTGTTCTCAAAAAGTTCAATATACCTTTACATTCCAAGAGAAATATTTGCCCTATAAAACACCTAGGACAAGGGGCATGTTTCCCAGCTACATCCTTAGTAACATAGAAAGATGAAGGAAAAGAAAAATACAAGGAAAATAACTTTTAGCGGAGGTTTCTAGTGTTACAAAATTGGAAAAAATTGTCAAAAAAACCTACACTACAACATCCATTTTTGATAGTGAATGTTTTTGTAGATACTATAACGAAACTTGACTATAACTAAAAGAGTATGGTTAACCGAATGTGTTAGCGGATGTTTATAAATCCATGCAATTTTATGAGGTACAAGCATCAATGCATACATACACATACTGCACCGGTGTGGTACACTTAACGTCAAGCACTGTGGCAGTAAAATATTTAAGCATCAGGGTGTTTGTCTTATAATCATCAGGGATTTAACAGTAAAATGCATCGGGAGAGTTAAAAATAATTAAGCATTAGGGCTCTCTGCTTAGAACACATTGGTTTTTTATTAATAAAAATGTACAAATGATGTATAAAATAATATGCACCAGTGCCTCACCTGGAAAAATAAACCCTAATGCATTAAAAATAGAAAGAATCAGTGCTTTTTAGTAACAAAAAAGTGATGGTTCTTATCAATAACAAAAAAGCACCGATGTGTATTGATAACTAAAATGCATTGATGCTTACTAATAATCATAAATAATTGATGCTTATTAATAACACAAAAGCATCGGTGCTTCGTATACGCTAAATGCACCGAAGGCCAATTTTTTAATGTAATTTTGTGGTATTAAATAAATATTGAAACCAGTGCTAATTGATTACATAAAAGCACCAGTGCACATTTATTATGAAACACATCAGTGCGTTGTAATATTAAACACACTGATGAGATTAATAATTAAAATACACTGAGAAACATCGACCTGCGATACTTGTTATAGTCCAAAATGCCTTATATGCACATACAAGACCTTGGCCTTTCCATTTGCACACTTTGCCAAAATAATATTAAGACTTCCTTTTAAAAAACTATTTTTTTGAGATTTTGCGTGCCCTGTTGAACTAATATCCCGCATACACACGCATGTTGCATGCTAGTTTTCCCATGTACACATGCATGGTGCATGCTGGATAGCCCGCATTTACCTCTAAAAGTTGCAAAAATATAAAATTGCATGAAATTCGACAGAGTTTATGGGCTATGGATGGTTTCCTAACCATTTTACCCCTTGTATCTCATCCCCAAACTGAATAACCATCCTTTTCTCATACAAAAATAGGTCTTGGGGAGTCATTTATGAACATAAGCAAGAGAATAAGAAAACTTTGCCAAAATCCCTTTCCTTTCTTAGCGCAAGATTTTCATCCCATTATGAGTTTTAACCTCAGCCTTCCCCTCCAACCTTTCTCCTTATGCAACCCCTCCTCCTTCACTTGGTGATATGTTGGTTGTGAGAAGCTAATGTGGGATTAATGCACATGGATCCATGACAGAGGATCCTAGACTTGGTTCATGGAGCAGTTGCCAACAAAGGTTGAAATCCCTTTTATCTTGCAATTGAATTAAATAATTCATCCTTGTCCCAAAACCCTATGTTTACATGATTTTGTTAATTTGTGCATTTATATCTATGTCTAAACTTTTAAAGTCATCAGTAGGGATTTCATATATTGTTTCATTGTATTCCTAATCTTTTGCAGGTCAGATTTGGGAGGAGATCCATAATCTAGGAGGCGACAACAAGTGAAAGATGCCTACAACAACCGCAAGTACTAAAGGTGCATTCATTAACTCTCTTTCCTTTATCTCTTGTCACTTTGTTTAGATGGTTTTTTGGTATCTTAAGGGTAGATCGATATTTTAAGGGAATTCATCGCTCTGCCTTTACCTTAGACCGAGTATAGGGGGATTTTCCACGTAGCAGAATTGACGACTCCACTAGGGAGTCTCTCTAAGGTCTTAGTGGGATATTTTGGTTTGATTTGTTTTCTTCAATTTATTTCTGAGTTTTCCAAGTTACTGAGTCAGTTAGGATCTCTGGTCACCTTCCAGGTGCCTACCATGCTTCCTTTCCCAGTTGGATATCCAAAACATTTTCTTTTTTGAAATTTTAAGAGGAGTATGCGCCTTGTCCTCTGTATAGTGTGCGTACATATGCGGTATGCATAGTATACAACCCACATACATATGCAGACTGCTTGTGCTCATCACACATCTCTGTGTTTTGGAAGGTTTTAAAAAAAAAAGACTTTTTCTTTCCTAGCAAGAAGATTTGTGCTTCTCAGGCCTTCTTGAGATCTTTATGGACTCTATTAATTGTATTTGGTTGGGTTAAAGACTCGGTTTATCTTGCACTTTGTAAATAACCCTTGTTGTTTCTTTATTTTCTTTTGTTTTCTTTGAAGGTTTAGGGTGAAATTATAACCGTTATATCCTCCTATGGATTCCAATGAATCCCTCTGTTTAAGCAATGGTTTAGGGTCTGTGTTAGTCTTGGGTTTATTTTCTATTTACCTTGTTTTCACTTTCAAAAAATGAAAAGTATCATTTACTTGTGATTTTCTTTTCTAATCATTTCAAAAAAATAAAAATAAAAATGTTTCTAAAGTTCCTTCTTTGATATTTCCTTGAAAGTTTAGTAGTTTTCATATACATTGTAAAATGAAAAGTGCATTCTAGGATTTTTTTTGCATTTTAGTATCTTGGACTACTTTACTTCGAAAATCTTACATTTGCGAAGATTTTAAAGCCATTTTTCAATAGCAGAACCGAGTTTGCTTCTGTACAGATGCTCTAAAGTTTTTATTTCTTCTCTTTCATCTCTTGTAAGCACCATAAGTTTCACATACATACCCTTTTGAGTAAATAAATCCAATTAAAATCATCGATTAACACTTAAAATCAACTAAACTTTTGATTGTAGGGTGCACCAAGTAGTCTAGGATCTAGGGCCTTGAAATAAGTGTGGAGAGGAAACTCTTCAAGGATGCTTAAACAAACATAAGAGTCTGTGATAGGGAGTTTCATTGTTTAGTTTCGTAAGAGTCAACATGGAACCCCCTCTAACATAGGGGATAAACACGAGGTTGTGTGAGAAAACATAGAGGAGATAACCCCTCCAAAGCCGGACCAAGCATAGTGGGGATTATATATTGAGGGTCGTTCTTCATAATTACGTTGATCACATTTGACTATGGAACCTCGTGGACCTCGAATCCGATCGATATCCTTATATTTATTTCAAACCATTTTCCTTCGGTACCCTTGAAAGGCTTCGAACTTTGTTATCCTTCTCATTACGATTAGCCCGACTGTCGACTGAACCCGCCTGGTGATTGACTGCGACCTGGAAACCTAGTTGCCTGTTTTTATGGGATTACACGTGTGGTTGCGGGGGTATACCACAATACCTAGGGAATACATTAGATTGTGATTTGAAGAGTATTCCCAGATGGTGTTTCCGTGTTCGAGTTACACTTGCACCGGTAAGTTTTTCTAGTGTCGATTGGCGTAACTGTTGTTCCTTCCAGTCAATTATTTTCTTGATTTGTCGTTAGGAACCTTTTAGTGTGTGTTATTTGTTTCTTTCTAGCTTAAACTTAGAGTTTTGTTTGATCATTTCACAAGGTGGAATATCAACAACTTTGTCATTCACGTAGGCATCAAGGCCTTCCACCGGTTACTTTGGAGCCACCTCTGCCATCGCTAAGGCGCAGGCTAGATCAAGAGGGTTCACTTGAAGTGACCGAGACACATGAAAGTGTACCTGATCCAGATCCTAGATAAGACTTTCCTGCACTGGAGGAGTCCATCATTTATGACCTTTAAGCTGAAGGATTCATCCCCACAAACCCTCCAATCACTAACTTATCGAATACGCTTCTTATTCAGATAGTCCTGCTTATGGTGACTTCACTTGAATGTTAGTTTGTTAAAATACTAATGATGGAAGAAAATAGTGCTACTTATGTTGGGAGTCCTCATACTCCGATATTGGATGTCATAGGAGTAGGTGTAGTTCCTCCTCCCCCACCTCCACCTATTAGGACTACAACTTTCCAGACACCCACTACTTCGAGTAGTGAAAAAATCCCTTCAATGAATTTGACCACTATTCCCTCTATCCAGAACGTGTTTGGTGCTCCCTTTTCATATGGGATGTCACGTTTTGACTCTAGTTCGGTCCTAACCTACTCTACTCTAAAGACTATTGGTATGGGGGCATGGAGCTCTAATGATCCCTTACAAGGATTTGTCATGGGCACCATTTTCCCATTCAACGCTGTCCCTTACAGTGAGGGCCATATCCCTCCTTCATCCCCTTCGCTCAGAGGTGTTTTCCAACAACCGATCGGGCCTAACACCAACTCTAGTTTGTTCACTAGGGGGATTAATCGACCTCAATCCTACACGACTCCAGTAGGATCTATGATTTTTTCTTTGTTCGACACTTTTGGAAATAACACTTTCTTGTCGTCCACTTTCTCAGTAGGGGGAAACCATTTTTTTGGTTAACCAAACCCTATGCAAGGTTTCATTCCTTCACAAGGAGCGATGACGAGAGTTTGCTCCTCACAAGGTCTTGGAAATCCCTGGAAAGGATTGTTTCCTTTGCAAGGAATGTCGATAGGGGGAAACCAATCCCACACTCAGTGGAACCTGGGGAAGGGTTAAATACCTATGCCAGGAGGGTTGGATGGGGGAATTCCCAACCAAGGTCCTTGGAATACTGTGCAAGGATAAATCCCTACACAAGGCATGCCATCCAACTATGGGAATCATCCAATGATGGATAATCAAACACAAACTCATTTTAATGGATAGGGCCACCATGGTTTCTACCAAAAACCTCCCTAGTATCCAAAATTTTCTTGGCAACCTAGTGGCAACCAAAATCTAGGGCCCTCTTTTTGTTTGAATCTATCACAACCTAGACTACCTTTCCTGACAAATCTGCATTTTTGAGACTTTTCGAGACTATTGAATGACCCGATATGTCATGATCCATGTTGGCCCCCCATGTCGACTAAGTTTCCCTCAGTCATCCCTAAGTTCGAAGGCAATCCTGTAGAGGATCCAAGTGATCATGTTAGGAAATTTCATTGATGGTGCTCATCAAGCTCATTAAAGGATGATTTAGTTCGGTTTCATTTGTTTCAACACACTCTTATTGGGGGTGTCATGAAATGGTATATCAATATTGATAACTCGAAGTATTCTTACTTTAATGACTTGACTATGGTATTCTTAAACCATTTCTAGTTACTGGTAAGATACGATGCCGACACCGAGTTGCTGACCAACTTCGAGCAAACAAAATCCAACCATATCTCGGATCACATTCAATAATGGTGATGAAGAAAGAGTTTGATCAAAGTTAAGGTTCCTCCCACTTTTTTACTCGAGTGGTTCCTAAATTCCTTGGTGCCTTGTGTATCCAAATACACTGCGATGTCTAGGTTTTTTTCCAAATTAGAGGCTGTCATGAGAGCCCAACAAATGGAGTTGATTTACTCTCAATCCGGTATTCTATAAGAGATCCTGCCTGATGCACCATAGTCGAATTTGGACAATACCAAACAAAATTTTGGACCTCATGCCAATGGCATAGTAGGCTCAACATAAAGCATTTCCATAGATCAATTGACAAATCAATTACAACAATTATTGATTCAACAGACTGTGGCCAACCAAATTCCTAGTTCAGCTACCCCTGTAACCCAAACATTATATGTAGATAGTATTCAATCGACGAATCCTAAGGGTAAACAACAAACCGAGAGAAAGAATAAATATGAAAGAAAGAAGGGTAAGGGGGATAAGAAGGCTGGGAATAATGTCGCCGAGGGAAAAAACAAAAAGAGGAAAGTGAATTTTCCATGTAATCTTTTCATGGAGGACCACTTGACTCATCAATTCCCTCATCTTGAGGAAGCTCAAAATATATTGGCACAATAATAGCCTGATGTGTTAACCAACCCTTTTCCAAAAGGGAAATTTTTTCCTCAAGATTCCTCATCAACGAATGCGCTTGGGGGAAATCAGGGATCCCCCACATATAATTCTAACAACGAAGTAAAAAATGTTCATATGATGAAGTCTGAAGCTCATCTATAGACCAGGGCTCATAATTATGGAACACCAGAATATGTTGAGAAGGTTAAATAATCCTCCAACCCACTGCCTCCTCTTCAAATTGAGAAGATCGTGGGAGAAATTATGACTTGCATCCCTAAGGGTGTGTTTAAAAAGGTTTCTCACAACCCAAATGCAAGGGTTTCTCAGAATTAATCCATCGTGGAGGATCTGACACAAACTCCTTGTGCAATGTATGCTCTGGAAGTCCTCCAGAGTTTCCCCTCATAGAGGAAAGCATTGTTATCTACCTTGGGAGCTACCGAGACTAATAACTCAGGAATTATTGTTTTTGACCTTACAGATTATAAACCTCGTCTTTCTCAGCATGTCACTTTTTAGATAGTAGTGGTGTATGCCACAAAATTGTTGACACAAAACATTTTCCGTACAGTGGTTGATGAGGGTGTCTCAACTTGTGTGATTTCGTTGGCATGTTGGAAGGCCATTGGACAACCTGAGTTGTATTTGTCGCCCACGTTTCTAACTATGTTTGACAGTTGATCTTTTATACCACATGGCATAATTCTCTCCTTCCCCATGTAGTTGGAGGGAAACATTGTGTGCGTCGAAGTAGAAGTAGTCGATGCACCTCTCAACTACAATATTTTGTTAGGGAAGAGTTGGAGCTATGCTATGACAATGGTTGTATCCACCATTTTTTGGGTCTTATGTTTTCCTCACGAAGGCCGAATCATAACTGTTGATCAATTATCCTTCTCCCGCCATGACCCTTCATCGAGGGCGTCCACGATCCTAATGATTGATAACCTGCAACCAGGTACTATCAACCTAGGTGCCAGATTGTTTCCATTTTTAATGGGGACTTTTGATTATCCACTGCCTACTAATGATGTCAAGTTTATTTTGGCTTTCCTAGACCAGCCGAAGGTTGCGATATTTCAAGTCGCATCTTTTAGAATGATTTACTTTAATGATCTATGGAATTTACCTTCCCCATCCACTTTGATGGAAGGGGTAGGGAACCCTGGAATGGATATGCCCTTATCCACTACCTATGTTGCATATAGTATTGTCTAGCAAGCCTTGACCAACCCTGATCCAATGCCCCCACAGGAACTAGATCCCGTTCTCAAACCTATTTGGGATCAAGAATCTCTTGCCACTTACGATCCTTTGGACTGAGTCCTGCCCTTTGACGAGGTGATTTTGGAAGCAATGACTGGGCCAGAAAGAGCTTGGGATGATCTTCACCAAATATCTTATTTCTTATCTAGGTTGAAGAGAATAGAGGCAGAAGAGTTCATTACAATCGTGACTAGAGATGACCCTTGTCCATTTAACCATTTGGCCACGCACAGAATATATGCTGAGGGAAACATGGAAAGTATAGGTGAAACAATTCCTATCGACATCTCTAGAACCCCTGGCGTCATGGAAAATGTCTTCATCAGAGAATATTGCTCCCTCAAAGAGATTCAAATATACACTGAATTATTTAAAGTGTTTCATGACGTCTTTTCCTGGACTTATGAGGAGATGTTAGGAATTGAACTACATATCATTAAACATGAGATCACAAATTACCCCTATGTTAATCATGTCCGACAGAATCTTTTCCCAGTCAATCCTCGCAAGGTAGTGACGATCAAGGTTGAGGTAGAGAAACTCATCAAGGATGGTTTCATCTATCTTGTGCAATTGACAGAATGGGTGTCAAACCATGTTCCTTTCAACAAAAATCAAGGTATGATCTGCGTATGTATATATTTTCGTGATTTGAACAAATATTTCCCGAAAGATAATTTTCCAACCCCATTCATTGACTAGATTGTCGATCAATGTGAAGGTTGTGAGGTATTTTCTTTTATGGACCGTTTTTTTGGGTACAACCAAATTCATATCAACATAAAATGAAATTTATTTGTCCTTGGGGTACATTCACGTACAAGAAAATTCCTTTTTTCCTTAAGAATGATGGATCCACTTTTCAGTGGGCCATGTCGTTTGCTTTCCACGACCTCAAACACATAATCGAGGCACATCTTGATGATATGGCATCACATTCTCGTAGGATATCCAATCATCCCACCCATTTATGACTTATCTTTGAGAGGTGTCACTACTATCGGATTCTCCCGAATCCAAATAAGTGTAGTTTTTGTGTGACATCAGGACGCTTGTTAGGTTTTATCGTGTCAGCTAAAGGGATCATGTTCGATCCTCTGAAGGTTGAGGAAATAGTTCAATTTCCTCCCCCAGGTATAATCCCCTAGCTTCAAATTCTATAAAGGAAAGATAACTTTCTTCGGCATTTTGTTGCCAACTATGCCGAGATTTATAAAGGCTTTATGCATCTCTTAAAAATGGGGGCCCATTCTTTTGGGATGAAGTGGCTCAATGCTATTTCGAAGAATTGAAACGTGCTATGACATCTATCCCTCTGCTCAGTCCTCCATATTATGAAAATGATTTCTTGTTGTATTTGGTTGCCATAGAGTCTACTATTGGCATCGTCTTGGTCCAAGAGGATGACGTGCTCAAAGAGCATGTTATCTACTATCTTAGCTGAGGCTTGGTAGGACCTAAACTCAACTATACACATGTTGAGAAAATTTCTTTGGAAAATGTTCATTCTATCCAATGTTTCAGTCATTACATCTTACTTTGCAATACCATCATCGTTGCTGTCATGAACCCTTTTAAATATATTTTAACACGATGGGTCATTGGTGGCAAAATCAATCGATGGATAGTCATCCTGTAGGAATTTGACTTGGATTTGGTTTCAGAAAAATATAAAAAGTATTTGGTCTTTGATAAACTAATCTCGGAACTTCCATTTGAGAGTGGTATTAATTTTACTGAAGAGTCACTGATTAATGGGGATCTTTTCCTTATTCCATCATCGGACCCTTGGTGTGGAGATATACTTGTGTATATTCATAATTTGAAGTTCCCATCTTCTGCTTCTCGCGATGAGCATCGGTGAATACACCATCAATAATAGAACTATCTTATCCTCAATAATAATTTATATCATTGAGGAGTGGATTGCATTCTCTATCGATGTCTCACTCATGAAGAGGCAAAACTTGCGTTAAATGATTGTCACATAGAAGCATATGGAGGTCACCTGTCTGGGTTGGAAACAACCCAAGATATTATTCATGATAGATACTTTTGGCCCTCATTGATCAAAGATTGTGTAGAGGTAGTCAGAAAGTGTTACCCATGCTAGATCTTCTCTCAGAAGATGTGGGCACACCCAACTCCCATGTTCCAAGTTATTGTTGGTGGTCCCTTTCCCAAGTGGGGGATTGATTTTAATACATGCCACCTAGTTTTATCTAGGGGGCATTGCTATATTATCGTAGTATTAGACTACTTTAATAAGTGGGTCGAAGCTATGCTAACATTCAACAATGATTGAGAAACAACTGCACTTTTTTCATTTTTAACCATATTGTAGCCAGGTTCGGTATTCCAAAGGAGGTTTTTACAGATCATGCCATTCAGTTCTAGAACAAGATGATGTTTGCTTTAACATCAAAACTAGGGTTTAAATAGGAACATTTGTTATCATGTTATCCATAGTCGAATGGTCAAGTGGAGGTTGTTAATAAGTCTCTCAAGATTATTCTTCAACGAACAATCAATTCGTCCACGTCAAATTGACATTTGATGTTGTACTCGTCACTTTGGTCTTATCAAACCTCAGTCAAGATTGCTAACAATTTCTCTCCTTTCCAACTTGTTTACGGGATGGAGACAATCTTTCCCATAGAATTTCAAATCCCTTCTCTTAAGTTGGCAGTGGAAATATTGCCCGACACTACACCACTTGGGGAGCATATTTTATATCTCGAGCATCGTCGAGATGTAGCCTTGGCCAATGAGGCTCACAAAAAATGTGTCAAGTGTCAATATGATTGGTCTGTCTGCCCTCAAAATTTCTTCGAAGGCGATCTTGTATTGGTCTATGACCAAGATAAATATCCCTTTGGGGAAGTAAAGTTAAAACTCATGTGGTTCAGACTGTTCATTGTTAAGAAGGTTTTAGAAAAGGGTGACTATCAACAAGTTGATTTCGAGGGTAACTCTTTATCGAAGCCTAGAAATGGGCTCTACCTTAATAAGTATTATGCTTAGATTGGTCTCCTAAGTGTGATTTCTTGTATATAATGTATAAATTTATTTATATCATCTTTTCTTTTTGTTTTATGGATGTGTAGTTTATTGTGTTTCTTTTCACTGTGGCAGATATCAAGTAAATCTGAGGTCTATGTTGGGTTTGCATATGGTGATAGCTGATGTTCGACAACACAGGTATTCCAATCAGAGAACGAACACCTTCAGTAACCACTCACATAACCAGATCAAATATCAACACACCAATGTTTTCACGTGGTAAAACCCCTACAGGGAAGCATCCACGGCCCCAACCAACGTGGCCACTTGGAGCAGTTTATTAATGCAAAGAAAAAGATTACAGAGAGATTTACAAGAGAGTTTCTCACAATCGATCATCGGCAAATGACCCTCCATGCTCTTTAAATAGAGATCATGGACCAATCGGGTGTTAAGCCATAGATCAATGGCCGTTAAGATCGAGGAGAGTATGAACTGTCAGATCACTCTATGTCGGGAACATATCGTGACCATCGGATTTCCTAATTGCAAATGCATACTAAAGAAACATAGTTTTACCTAACAACATATTAGACCAAGTAGATCTTAACTAACTCCTAAGTGTCTAAATATCCTAACATCCCCCCTTAAGAACAACTTGGGATAGGATTGAAGGATTTACAATAATGACACAATAGGAGAAGGAAGGAGGCATT
>ML777579.1:583855-618749 GCA_009831015.1 Picea engelmannii
ATAGAAGACATCACAACGACTATAGTAGAAAAAAAAAACATTGGAAAAAAATTAAACATTTGTAAGAAAAAAAATAGAAAAATTACACATCGATGAAAAAAAATTAAAAACATTATGTGACAACATTTTCCATGTTGTTTAGATGAGAAAAATCGACGATATTTTTTTTTGTGCACCATATTTTCTAATTAAAAACAAAAATCCTGGCTTTATCGGTGCTCCATAGACATAAACGCACTGGTGCTTTTCTGTCGAAATGATACACCAAAAATTCAGAAAATGTTTTAAAAAAACGTCAAATCGGAAACCATTTAAAAAAAAAAAAGTCAGAGGGTAAACTTCGTTTGGGATCTGATGCAATAAGTGGTCCCTTTGAATCACATGCCAAACACTTATATATAGAAAAAAAAAACATTAGATCTAAAATGCCTATAACAAAAATCCCTAATTTTGAAGTGATAGAGGGAGTTAAACCCTAGGGGGGAATTTTTCATTCATGTAAGAGAAAAAAAGAAAGGGTTTAAGATAAGTATGATTTAAAAAAAAAATTAAAATCCAAATAGGAATACAATTTGTAAACAAATTTATTATCAAAATCAATAGTAAAATTTAAAATTTTTACTATGTACAGTTTTGAGTGAATCACCATACCCTTCAAATCCCGATTTTCTAAATATTTATGTTGTTTCAAAGTATTCTTTTGCTCCACAATGCTCCCCAATTTGTCTTTCTTCCAAATCCGTCTCCTGTAAATTTTGGCAAAATAATGAAAATATTGAAGACCTTCTTAATATTTAAATTTTTTTATGAAAAGGGTTTAGAGTAAATCACCATATCCTTCAAATTCTCATATTCTGAATAATATTGTGGTTCCAAAGTATTCTTCTCCTCCACAATGTTCCTCCATATGTCTCTCTTGCAAGTCTCTTCCCTACAAATTTTTTCAAAATAATGAAATAGTGAATAGATTTTTAGTATTTAAAGGACTTTATGAAATTCGATTCCTGCTCTTTTTTTAATTGTTTAAAAAAAATCATCTTTTTTTTTTAACTTTTTCGGCCTGACGGTGCGTTTATGTCATACACATTAGTGCATCCATATTCTGTCTGACACACCGAAGTGTCCATATTACATTACACACTAGTGCATCCATATTATATTACACATCGATAACATATAATTATTTTTTATTAACAAAATCTTGAAATACAATGTGGTTAATTTTTCAACGCATCAGTGCTTATTAATAATATGTGCATCGATGCTTTTGTGGTTTATAAGCACACCGATGTGTTTGTGGTTTATAAGCACACCATAATGATTTTAAAGTTATTTGAAATTTTATTTACATATAAAATAGTATATTCATCTCAAATTATCTTTTAGTATGAATTTACATGACTTACAATACTTTAGTAAACATTTTATGTCACCTTATTCTTAAAAAATAGTTTCAAAACTATATTCAAACTCAGATTGTGGTATGGTTCTAGAAATTTATTTTAGATATGTACAGAAAACATTATTGCTAATTTTCCTGAAATGCAGGGAGAGAACCTTATAATATGATCAAATGGCCAATTCTTCAAATTTCAGCCCGTTCCATATTGCTCAAAGTCCATCGCGGAGTTCTCCCTTTACATATCCAATAAGTTTAACTTATTTTATTTATGTTTCAATTATATAATTGAAATTTTTTAATCCATGTCAATCTGAATAAAAATGTATCCAAATTTATAGGATCCTGATTCAGAATCGAGTTCAAATGCAAAAAATATTCTAGTATCGATTCAAAAATGTTGGAAGGTCTTATCATGAGAAACATACCGCAATAAGTTGGTAGATGAAAATGGACAATCGCTTTACCCTACCAATTTTGGCATTCCATCTTCCATCTGCAATCCTGGGTCGATGATTGTAATAATTGTTTGTTATAATGTAATTTGAACAAACAAATTATTGCATTGTGCTTACTAGTATCATCGAAATACTAATGTTAAATATTTTTGAAATTAGGATTTTGATGATGATCGACCTATCTACCATCTTTCGTTGCGCCCCCAAAAAATGTCAACTCGAGAGAATACTGCAATGAGAGCACCACTCGGAGAGGAAGTGTACAAAGAATGGTTGAATCAACCACCTATTCAATTCCCACTATGTCTAGATTCACCAGTTAGGAATGACTACAACAATAGTAGTTCTTCACAAGTTGGCAATGGAGACAATAAAAAAGAGGTTGGTATGGATGACTACTTATGGGATACGACTTCCATGGAGACAATGTTGTTAGATGCATTCTAGAACGATGAGCTAGAGGATGATGCTCATATCAACGATACCATTTCCGAAAGCCTGAAATCTGCTTCCACCACCCCTTTATTTGGACCCAGTGCCCGATCAAAGTCTACCCAACTTGGGACAACAATTGTACTGTACAACTTGAAAGAAAAGTTTGGCATGTCAAACACATGTTTTTTGGTAATATTTAGGTAATTGACCATCAATTCCCTTATATTTTGAGAAATCGTGTCACTCAATCAACATAAAAAACGGTCGATTTTATGAACGTTAAATGACATTGTACATTTCTATTGTGCAATAATTGCAAGTTATTCAAATATAATGTTCTTGCGAGTGATAATGTTTTTCCCGGTAGATGCGAAGAGGAAAATAAGTTGTTGAAAATGTTGGGTGTTGAGTATATATCATATCATGCATGTCTGAATGATTGTATTCTATATAGAGGATAATATGATGACAAAGAGATATGCTCGAAACGTGGGCATGACAGGTACCATAAATCAAATAAAAATAGTAAATCGCATGGTCCTCCTCATAAGATATTGAGGAATATGCCTATAATCCCAAGGATTCAAAGGCTCTTTCATTGCAAATAATTAGCTATGTTGCAGGGATGACATGCCTCACACAAAAGTGAGTTGGGAGTTATGTGAATCCCAACAGATTCATTAGCCATGAAGTATATAGAGGATACATGGCCAGAAAAATTCAAGGATGAAGTACGAAGTCTATGACTCAGCATAGCAATGGATGGCGTGAACCCATATTCCCTCCAAAACACCAACTATTATGTTTGTCATGTAGTAGTGATTAATAGCAATACCCCCCCATGGTTTTCCATGAAGAATTAACATCTTATGTTAGCTCTTATAGTTTTAGTAGAAGAAAAGTGAAGAATATGGATGTTTACCTATAACCATTGGTAGATGAATTGAAGGAATTAGGGGAAGGGATACATGTATACGATGTATCAAGACCCATCGCAACAGTTAGGAGTTTTATGTTGTATGACATACGTGCTTACACGACACATGATTATCCAGGCTTAGGATTTTTCTATGGTAATTAACATGTTTATTGATTTTTTTATATACGTAACAATATTTATTTGCATATTTAACTCGCTATGATTGATGTTCTATTCTTAAACACTAATGTTCTATGTATACAATAATTTTGCAAGTCTTGTAACTAAAGGCTATCATGTATTAAATGTTGTGTACCTTCTCTGAAGGCTAGGTGGTCTAAGCACCTATGAAAGCTAGTGTATGACTGCTCAAGGGTATTCCTCCTATAAGAACACCCTTATAGAAGAGCAACATCCTCTCTCAATGGTAAACCAAAGAGAACCCAAAGGCCTGCAATAATGACACCAACAAAATGGCTTAGAGCATATGAGAGAGAGAAGGATAAGAAGATTACAATATTTTTTTTATTCAAATGGGGAGCCTATGTTCGATGAACGATAATTCTTCGACACCTATGTTGATAAATTTCGCATTGGGATGAAAAGGGAATCTATATTTTATGAGCTTCATATTGAGAGCATCTTAAGATTGAGCACTTACTATATCCCATGCATATATTTAAAAATGTTTCATATTTTTTATGGAGGCACATATCATTGAAAGAAAGTGACACATTGGCTATGAGGAGAGATCTTATTTCTTCAAAATCTAAAAAGAAACATTGGTCAAGACAAGAAAGTAGAGGAGAGGCTGGTTCCTCTTGGTATTTCAAAGAAGGTGATGTCCCATGGATTTTGAAGAAAGAAGATCTTTCTTTGGCAAAGGAAGTTATGTTGGGTGTGAAGGTGCCCTCTTTATATGGGTCTTCCCTATGATGTTGCTTCACCGTGCATCAATACCATTTGTTGGGGTTGAAATCACATGAGAATTTGAACCTTCTAAAGGTATGACATGTTTCAAAAATATGATTTTATTATTTGTAATTTTTATCTTTATGCCATGGGATAAAACATAATTAATTTTGTGTGTATTTACTTTGTAGTGTCATTATCCTCTTCTCATGTGTGGGTATGTGCACCATGATTTTCCCTAGGACCTAAGACATGCCATATATAAATTATCTGCATTTGTACGTTGGATCACATCAAAGGAGATTCATATGGCTAACATTCCATGGTGGCATCAAGATATAGTTAATATTTCTTGTATGCTTGAGAAGGAACTACTGTCGATTTTCATGGACTTGCAAGTTCATCTTCTAATTCACCTATTATATGAGGTTGAATTAGTTAGGGTGGTCTCCTGTCATTGGAAGTTCTTCTTAGAGAGGTGCATGCAGAAATTGAAAGGATTTGTTCGTCAAAGGGAAAAACCCTAGGGGTTTATGACAGAGGGGTACATATCATATGGGTATTTATATTATTCCAATGAGTACATAAAGTATATTGACAACACACTAGGTGCAATGATTTGGGATGACGAAAGGGATGAAGAAAAAAGAGAAGGGGAGCTTCTCCAAATGAATAGAAAAAGGTGCTTGATAAAGAGTAAGTGACTTGTCGTTTGTCAAATTTCTACACAGTAACTATTCACATTGAACTTCATAATGTGTATTTTCATGATCTCATAAGTACTATACATTGGTTTGATTTCATAAATACATCAACGAATTCAGAAATTGATGCCATCAAAAAATTCATTCTTTACAATTCGGAGGCAACACATTTGTGGGTTGCATTGTACGAACAAAAGAGGAGGAAATGGGAAAGTGACAGGAAAGAATTCAGACAGTTGAATGGTAGAAGAATGCCTTATCTTGTTCATTTAAATGAAAATATGGCAATGATATGCCCCAACAATTGGGTTGTTGACTAAGTTAGAGAGAAATATGGTGCATTCGGTCATTACCCGCGTGAAGAAGAGGATGCACTAAACATAGGGATTGGTTGCAACAACTCGATAATAATCTCTTTGTGTACACTTTTAAATTTGTAATGCACATTTGAATTGTAATTACATCTATATTATTTTATATTTTAATGGTCGGGTTATTAGACACATATTGACACTGTGATTTGTTCACTTTTTTTAGGTGCATTTGTTCCCATGCATGTGGGCATATGGACTTCATTTTTGCATGGAGGATGTTGATGATGGGCACATGACACAAGATTGTGGAGTGGAATTCGAGTTATACCAATCTAGTCGTGTTAGCCACCACGATCAAAACATAATACATGGGAATTTAGGTTACGTCGTAAAGATACAAGAGATCATTCGAGTGGACTTCTCTTCTTTCCAATGTGTTATTTTTAGGTGCAAGTGGTGGGACACCTTTGATCAGAATAATGTAAAAGAATATTGTGATAGTGGGATGATATGTATCAACTCTAAAAAATGTGGGATGAAGCTAAGGAGCCTTATGTTTTCCCAAAACACTACAACCAAGTGTTTTTTTACCTAGATGTGTTGGATATGGATTGGTGGTTTGTATTAAGACATGACCCTAGATCAAAAAATATTTTTGAGAACAATAGTGTTATCATGTCAATTGAGGAAGATAATCAGAGCGATGACAATGGAGAGTGATATATTATACATGTTTTATTCTTTAATTACTTACTTTTATGTTTTCAAATCTATAGTGGATTTAATAATTTGATTATTAAATTTATAATGTTTTTAGTATTTAATATTTCATATGAAATATTATTAATTTTTTGAATGGATGATATAATTAAATGTTATGTGTAAATGATATAAATAATTTTCCATTGTAAATCTAGATGATATTTGAACTTTTGGTATTTTAATTTGAACTTTTACTTTAAAAAACAATATATTATTGTATTGTAAATATTAAATATTTTATATCATAATTTTAAAATGTATTTTTGTTATCCACCATTTCATATCATTATCATATTGTATTAGTTTTTAATTTTGAGTTCATACATACTAACTAGGGGAATAATCTAAAATGAGCCTCCTCAGTAAGTTTTACAAAAAACCATCATTGTCCTTAAATAACTAATGCATGTGTCCCTCTCTAAACCCATATAATAATATATACTTAAGATATTACATAAAAATCAAATACATAATATATTATGTTATATATTAATTTTATATTATAAATATAATAATATAATATAATATATAATAAATAAATTTAATATATTATATTATATAATAATTTTATATTACATATAATATATAATTAAAAATTGAATTAGCAATTGAATTAAACATGTAGATAATACCATTTTTTTATCCCCTATCTTGTATATTTATCCCCTCTTTTTATTTGTGGGTAAGAAATTTTACGGCTCCTAATAGCTAATTGGATATACATTTTACTACTTCTAACATATAACATAGGATATCAGAAAATGACATAAAAGTTAAATACATGTAATTAACCCACTTAAGAAAATTATTTAAAGAAAATAATTCATACAAATTAAAATATTTAATATTCTTAATATTTTTTTGTTTTTGTACATGTTTCTTGGTTAAGGTTGACATTCATGCATCCTTATAATATAGTAAAAAAATGTCGAATTAGAGATTTTGAGACTTGTATTAATTATGGGAATATTGAGACTTGTATTAATTAGAGATTTTGTCTTTTAGTAATTCTTGTCTAGTCACTACAGAATGATGACTTTAAGTTTTCTAATTTTTCTTAGGATGTTGTTGAAGAGTATATATTTATGGAATTTGGGAAGTCATATGATTCTAGTATTATGTAATCCTCTTTATAGTTTTGAATTGGTATTAGTTTCAGAATATTCTGAAGTAAATATGAAGGCTTATATATATGAGACAGTCCAAGTCATATCTTATGAATGTGATGTCTTTAAATTCTTTGTAAAGTTTCATTTGATTCACAATGAATAGCAATGGAACTTCTTTTTCCTGGGGAAAAAAAAAAAATGACCAAATTACAATTAAGAGGAAGTTAAAATATCACAAAGATTTTATGAATGTTAATTGAGCTTATCATAACTATTTTTAATTCTTCATTGTGAACTTATGAACAAACGCGATATTCTCAAAATGAGGACCAATTCTCACATCGTACTTTCAAGTAAACTAGTTTGTAAAGTTGTGTTACAAAGTAAGGTTGAAGATTAATATAATTTACTTTTAACTTGCCCAAACTTTAATTAATAACATGAGACATATCTTTACCCATTTTTATAACTTATTTACTTTTCAAGACCTCTTAACTACAAAAACATGATAAACTTGGTATTTTCATTTTCATCATGTTTAACTATAAAAATGACAACATAACAACTTAAGAACTGTTGTAATCTACCATATTTAAATCTATCATTTGTACTATATACAATTAATACATAAAAATAAATCTAAAAGGTAGGTATAAGCAACTTTGTTGCTAATTGCACTTGTTTTAGACATGAGTACTTTATTTTAGATATATTCAAAAATAAATAAATTAATTAATAATACTTTACTTTATGGAGAAAATTATATAACATGACCTAACATCAACATCAACATCAACATCAACATATAAATTAAGTACATCAAAATCAACATCAACATGCACAAAAAAATGTTATCTATATATATATATGAACAAGTCAAATAATTGTTATAATGTACACATCTGGTCAACAACACAAATAACTATTATAATGTACATATCTGGTCAACACGTATCACCACCCTAATCAACATCACCACCCGGAGGAGGAGGAGGAGGTACTGAAGCAAAAGCGCCATCACCACTGTTAGAATATAATGGATGTGCTCATTTTACCATTGACAATATCTCTATTGTCACCCAGCCATAGGTCAAATCCACCCTCTAAGCACCTTAACCTTGACAAAGAATCACTCCGGAAGAAAACCCTAGGCTAGATAGCCAAACAAAGGGTAGCACACCTTTCCCCAAGGATAGTGTACCAACAAGAGCTGATCAGATGTTCCAAACCCTAACCAAGAGATAGTCCAAGTCAAATGTGATATGCTAGTTGCAGTAGTTTCAATGGAAGCTCTCCTCAAACCTTTGCACAAGACTGGGCACTGCAGTGCGCACAAGTTGTTGCTCTGCAATTCTAAGACTGCCTACCAGAATGAGAACTGACCTCCTGTATTTATACTAATTATGGCTAACTTCCTGGGCCGACTTCTCATTCTGGGTATCTGTCTATTCAGTATATATTATTATTTTTGGCCAACTTTTTCTCTTAGAGGCTAATAACCTAATATAAATTATCTTCTTGAGCCGACAATTCTTCTAGGGTTATTAGCCAACTTATTAGGGTTTCTTCTTGCTTCCCAGAGTATTCTATCCTTGTCAGGTTTACACGTGGAGTTAAATACCTCCTGCAAATACCATAATATCAACACTCCCTCCTAGCTAGGGAGGTATTACAGATAATGGTCTTGAGCACAAAAACATACCATTCACCTGGTAGCATCAACATAGTTGTATAGACTAGATCATGAATATATCATGAGCATAATCATCATCATCAGTTTCATCAGTTGCATCATCTCTCGAAATCATACTCTATCTGAGTAATCAGACATGATGCTCACTCCATAGAGTGATACAGGAGCCATTCTTCTAATCTAGAAGAGTAAATGTTCTGAACCATTTTTTGTCTGGGAAATCTCTGTCCTTTGATTATCCATCTAAATGATGATCATTTCCAATACTGTTGATAGTATTCAAGGCAATCGAAACAAAATAGAAAACAATTGTGTCTATCCATAGTAGTACATAACTACAATCCAGTGGTACACTACCACACCAAGTAACACACAAGTACTTGATCAACAACGTATAGTCACAAATAGTGGAACACATCCACCACAATAGTATACATCTATTGTCATACAGTATTCGTAACAATCATTTGATATCAATCTGCACAGAAACAATGTTATGATATAAACTGAATCATCTGGGCCAATCTTTCACTCACATCTATGAGATCTGAAAGAATATCTTCCCTCAAAGTAGAACAATGAGATATCTGGACTATTCTTCTCAAGAAAAGAAGAATAATTGTTATGTATTATGAACTTGGACCATTCCCCACCCTGGGTCATTCTTTCTACACTAATCAAAGTGCACCCTGGAGAGAATGTATAAACCCTAAGGAATGCATGTCCCTGACTACTGAGCCTGAACCATTCCCCACCCTGGGACATTCCTCCTACACTAATTAAAGTGCACCCTAGAGAGAATGTATAAACCCTAAGGAATGATTGTCCGAGCCATTTCCTCTATTAACCATAAGAGGAAAATATTGTTCTACATCAACCTCCAAAACGGACCATTCCTCATGTTAACCACAATGAGAAATTGATGTCCGAAGAGATGGGCTAGTCTTCTTGAGTAACCCTCAATAAGAGAGACTACCCTAGACCACTCCCCATGTTAACCACAATGGGAAGTCATTGTCTATGATACATCAGAAATATGGACCATTTCCCATGTTAACCACAATGGAAAATCATTGTTCGTCAGAAATCTCAATCCACTTTCCAAACAGGAAAGAATCTGTCCAAGCTGGGCTATTTTTCAATGAATATATTCAATAATATTTTTTTAGTGATCCCTCCCAACCTGGGATTCATCTCTTCCTTTTTCAATAAGGAAGTCTTCTCCACAAGCTCCAGCTTGAGTACACAAACTCTTTCATCTTTTACCAAAATGTTTGCTTATTTTCTCATCTGTGGAGATATGTATTGGAGAACCACTTTCTCCTTTCTGGACTTTATCATGGATAATGTAATGCTTGATTTCAAATGTACTTTAGTCTGGAACATTGATTTTCTGTGAAGGCTTCATGTAGCTCTAAACAATAAAGTATATCATTGTTGGAAAACTGGAACATATCCATGTGGAACTTCTTCTATCATCATGAGATCTGATCTATTGAGTAATCATCTTGATACAATATCTATGTTATAGAAAATCTTCACCACACTTCTACTGTGCACTGGAGGTTCTCCACCAAGTTGTCTTTTTCCATCTACATACAAGGGTATCTTTATGGTGTGCCTCAAAGTCTTGAGCTTTCTCTTCATACACTTTTTGTTAAATTAGTCTTTGCATTTATCTGATGTAGAACTCCAACTCGTGGATGTTGCGGATGACATAATGACTCATGTAGATATGTTTGGTTTACTGGAACAAATAATCATCATAGTCTTCTCCCTCCATATGGGAGAACCCCTAGTTCTGGATCTTGCAATACTTGCATATATACATTTTTCTTCACCACAACTTTCAGTTCATCTTCTTGATTGCTTTTATTGAGTTCATATCAGGCTGGTAATCTTGTGATTCTTAATATAATGACTGGTTGTTTTGGCTTCTCTTTCTTTCTTGGAATCTTCATGTTCTTCCTAATGTTTTTCTTTAGCTCTTGGGTCCATGGAGTTTATTATAGATTCCATTTCTTTCTTTCATCATAGGATCATGGATGTGGATGGACAACCAGGGATACTTTAAGGTTTCTCTTTGAAGAAGACTTCTTTTGTGGTTGAACTGAAAATGTACTTTCTTTCATGGCTACTACCATACTTCATTATTTTTAATGGATCATAGGATTAGATCCCTCCTAATCCTTGCTTCATGTATGAGTGCATATAATCCTTATTGTCTTTTGCAATATATAATTGGCTCTCTTTGTCTAACAGAGTCCACGCTTCTATCTTGTTTTCTTCTATAAAAATGTTATAATTCTTTCTCTGACTTATTTCTATCTTTGCTTCTTCTGAGTCTCTTCATGATTGATTTGGCATATTTCATCCTTTCATGTGTATTATCTAATGATATCAATCCTTATCTTTTTGTTCTTCCATAGGTATAGTTCTTCTTGGAATACATTATCTTTCAAGGGATAGATATACAAGATATGTACAGAGACGATACAAATGAGATATGTACAAGAAATAAGAAGAGTATTGTTACCTTTAGAAGAAGAAGTCTCTTTCATCCTGCTTAGTCTTCTTTGTAGGTTCCTTTTCTTCGTCAACTGATGCTTCATGTTTCTCCTTCCTTTTCATTAGCTTGGGACAAATATTCTTGTAGTGACCATACTTTTGACAGTTGAAGCATTATATTTCTGAAGTGTATTTCCCTTGATTTGGCTTCCTCCTTGAGCCAAACTTCCTTTTGTTCCTGAAGTTCTTGAATCTTGTTGTGAAGGCTTGATCATCGTACTTCTTTTGGGGTTTCTCTTTTGCACTTATCCTTGATTCCTCTTGAGCACAACAAGTCCAAAGTTCTTCAAATGTTGGATACTCCTTTCTTGTGTTCATGCTTGCAGAAAATGCATCCCACATCTGGGGAAGAACATTGAGTACTATGTTTACCAATTCATTTTCTGAAATGATCTCTTCAATAGCTTGTAGTTGATCTCTTAACTGAGATATTCTCACAAAGTATGATGATATGTTGTCATCAACATTCATCTTCATGTCACGAAGCTCGAACTTTAGACTCATGACTTGTCCAATGTTTTTGACTAAGAAAAGGTTTGTTAGGGCATCGTACATATTCTTCGATGAGTCAATATGAGAGATGTAGGGTATCAAGTGGTATTTTATAGAGTCCGATATGATACTCATGGCATTGATGTCACTGTCTTTGAACTTCTCCATAACTGCAACATTCTGTGGTTCCTTCTCTTTTCCTTCTTCAAACACTGGTTCCATGATATTTCCTTTCATGATATCCAACACTTTATTCTTGTCAAGGATGAGTTCAATCCTTGTCTTCCACACTCTGAATTTAGAGGCTCCATCTAACTTGTTCTTTAACTTCATAGAATAATTCATTGCTTCTTTGACTTGGTCAAACCCTAGATTTGACCAAAAGCTCAAACTTGACGTCTTGGCTTTCTAAGAGTACCAGGAGATGCGCTAGGCTAGGACACACTGATCTATCTAGAGATTAGGTCAATCTCTTCACTTAAGGTGCCTCAATGAGAGTTTTAGGGTTTCTGCAACTGCACCTGCTAGTAACCCTAGCGGTAGTGCTATGGTGACTACTCCTGCTAGAAACCCTAGCGACAGTTCTTCAACGAGCTTAATATCCTTACGACTATGTTTCCTTCCAGCAGTTAGAATGAATGAAGGAGGTGTGGGCCCATAACTTGTTAGAATATAATGGATGTGCTCATTTTACCATTGACAATGTCTCTATTGTCACCCAACCATAGGCTGAAGCCACCCTCTGAGCACCTTAACCTTGACAGAGAAATACTCTAGAAGAAAACCCTAGGCTAGATATACAAAAAAAGGGTAGTGCACCTTTCCCCAAGGATAGCATACTAACAAAAGCTGATCAAATGTTCCAAACCCTAACCAAAAGATGGTCCAAGCCAAACGTGATCTGCTAGCTACAACAGCTGCAATGGCAGCTCTCCTCAAACTTGCTCACAAGACTTGACACTGCAGTGTGCATAAGTTGTTGCTCTGCAATTCTGAGACTACCTGCCATAATAAGAACTGGCCTCCTATATTTATACTAATTCTGGTTAACTTCCTGGGCCAACTTCTCATTTTGGGTATCTGTCTATTTAGTATATATTATTATTTCTGGCTGACTTTTTCTCTTGGAGGCTAATAACCTAATATAAATTATCTTCTTGACACAACAAGTCTTCTAGGGTTATTAGCCAACTCATTAGGGTTTCTTCTTTGTTCCCATAGTATTCTATCCTTGTCAAGTTTACACGTAGAGGTAAATACCTCCCGCGACTACCATAATATCAACAACCACCCTAATCAACATCATTACTTGGAGGAGGGGAGGAGGTTCTAAACTAGAAGTGATATGATCAAAAACTTGATCAACATCACTACCTGAAGGAGGAGGAGGAGGAGGAAGAGGTACTGAAGAAAAAGTTCCATCACCACCCTCATCATCATCAGTACTTGAGGATGCTCCATCCCTCAATCCTACAAGTAACCTGACAAATCCAATGATATGAATCATAAGAGACATCACATCACACGGAAAGTCCATATAGAGATGCAAGAGATCAGGTTCAACCTTGATGTCTCTCATCTAGACATGGTGGACTCCCACACCAACCAAAACTGAAGTCAGATTTCACACGCCTCCATCCTGTATCCGATATCGGGCCTACATCACATGTTGGGTAGTATATGTGGTTGAGGACATTCACCCGCCACAACCTCAACCATCTCCTCACATGTATTAGGTAGCCAGGGAGGAGGCATATCCCAAACAAATGTGCCAACATCTGCAAAATATAACACAAGTTAATAATTAGTTGACAATTTCATCAAACAATTTAATAAAAAATGTTAAAGAACATGCTAGAATAAAAAATAAGTGAATTAAGTAAGACAATAAAAAGAAAGTACAATATTAATTTAAATCTTACCTCGATGATCATGTGGCTCATTCGGTGTGAAGAGGATGTTGGGACATCCTCACCAATCCATCCCCACGTAAGGGTAAGACACAATCAAGAACACGTGATCTGCCTCACTGGCTAATAGTCGAAGTGCCTCCTTGGAAATCCTAGTTGGAAAATTGAGCATGCCCATATTGGGCATCATCTCGCCCCACATGTGCATCCTCACCTTAGTCATCGTCCTAGGAAGACGATGGAAAAAAGTAGGTCTCGTCTCTAGAAACCTCTAAAAAAAAAAAAAAACTCTAAAGAAAATGGGAATTTTTCCTTCTCATCTATCATAGCACAAAATCTATCTAGTGCTATACAAAACTGCCACAAGAAATGGAATACCACCTAATAATTCATGGCCTCTGTATCAAAGAATCAACATGATACAAAAGATCACAACTAATGTGCTGACCATCACCAATGGAGTGTGCAATGGTCGATAGTAACAATGAGAGGCACCTAACGTCCTCTGCACCGAACGAGGTGATCTGTAACTATCCACCAACCACCTAAAAATAACACCGAGAATGTATATTTCACACAATATACCTCTGAGAGTAGGAAAGATGAATCTCAGTTGAAACACCCACTGGGACATTAGGAAACTAGGAAAAATCTTCCCCTCTCCTAGATATCCCAATGATAAAATAAATATCCTCCTCAGTGGGATGGTACCACTAATGAGGATTGACATTGAATTCCTACTGATGGGCATCCCATCAATAGATCGGTTGCACAAGAAAGGAGGAATTCTTCTTCAGGGATATAGCCTCCTCGTAGTACTTGAGGAGGCCTACATTCCTCAAGAGGAGCCACGTGGTTGTAGTAATAGGTTGAGGGTACAAATCCCTCTCCCTCTCTTTGGCCTCCCACTCCCAAACCATATTGTATTGTTCAAATTTTTGTTGCTACTCCTCCATGCGATGATGTCTTTTCATAGATAACATATAAATTACATCAACATCATACATAAAAATATAACTTTTTTTCAGTAAATGAGAAATTTATTTAAAAATATGCAAACATAATTTTTTTTCAAAAAAAAAAAAATTAACCTTTGGTGTGCCTTCAAAATACTAAAGCATCGCCCATGGTGTGCACACATATGTTACACACCACATTTTCAATGTGATTTATTTTAGGGGTTTCCTAGTAATTATCAACTCACCATTGCTCCCCATTGTATACAACACATCGCGAAAGCACAGTGCCTCTTTAAAGTAGTGCGTCTAGATACTGCGACACCTCGGTGTGTTCCATTCATCATGACACACTACTTAAAATAGACACTCATTTTAAAAGGTGCGTCGAATCCATGTTTTCACATCAGTCTATTCTGTATAATCCATGCACCGATTGAAAAACACAAAAAATTCCACGGTGCATAGTTTATTGTGTACGCATCGGTGCGTTCACTACAAAGGATGCACTGATTGAACTCCTATCTATTTTCAATGGTGTGCATATTATTATGAACTCACTGGTGCGTTCACTATAATCAACACACCATTTAATGGAAACTATATATTTTCGACCGTGTGTCATTTATTATGAACGTACCGGTGCATCGTTTATAAGTATGCACCAATGTGTTATGTATTACAACTCACCGACAAAAATGAACTATACATTTTCGATGCACCTTGTAAAATTTATAGGGTGCACCGCACATAGTGTGAGATGAACGAAACAAACGCACCACGCATAATTTGTTTTTTGAAAAACAATGAAAAATTTACTTGATTCTTCCCTGACAATGACGCCAAAAATGTTATTGCACAATTTGTACTTAGGCCAAAGCCCCACAAAAGCAACTCAAATTGGCATAACAACAGGATGACCCACCACTATCACCTTAGTGGGAAATCCCCACTTTTAGGGATGGATGAGGTGAAACCTAGGAGAGGCTTCCTTGGTAACATAAAGGGCTAGGAAAGCTAAAGATATGATCAATATATACACCCCTCTCACTGGTTACCCAAGTCAAAGGTCTATGTTTGAGGAATTGAGACAAATAAAGAGAGTTTGTCTACCTACACAAAACAAGAACACTATAGCATATATAGAAGTTTCAAGTACCAATATGATAGTACAACCTCAACATACAATAGGCAATGAAAATATATGGTGGTTCAAGTAAAAATGCAGCAAGTTATCAGTTTAAAAAAACAATTAGTCTTTTGTAACAACCACAAGAAATACAACTCAGAATAACATGAAAGTACAATGAAAAATTAGCATTTATTTAACAGATCAATTAACACTTTTTGAAAGTAATTTCTAAGCATGTTAAGCTAATGTTAGAATAGTGTATGCAGAAAATTACAAGGTTTTAGATGGTTGTAGCAATGTTTTGTAACAACAACAACAAAATTAGTAGATTTGTCTAAGCTAGGGTTAGTAATAGTTAGTAGAATCTTAGGAGAATATAATGTAAGAGTAGTTTGACCAATTCCATCATAACATAGAGCAAGTAGAAAAGTGAATTTGGGGCTATGGAGTCATTTACTACAACAAAAACAACTTGGAGAAAATAAATTATAATTATATTGTCTAAGGATGGAGAGATAAAGTCTTGAGGTGTCAACACTTCAAGGCCTCAATTTTTGAATCTCAAAGATGAAATTTTGGCTAGAGTGCAAGATCCTTTGGTCTCTAGAAAATTCTTCTTCTCCTTGGACACTTGAATGTATATTTGCAACAAGATAATAGAATAGGAATCCTAAAGTGCTAGCACTTTAGGGCTTTAGAAACCTAATCTAGACAATATCCTCTCGACAATTCAATAAGTGGAAAGAAATAGAGAGAAGAAGAAACATCTTATGTCCCTCTTGATGCAGGAGCATCACCAACATCAAGTGACCCAACGTGGAAGCAAAAGACAGCTGGACAAGCACCAGCACAAATTTTGAAATTACCTTGGAATTGTTGCACAATATTAAATGAAGTCAATAAGAAAGAGCGCACTTGTATGATGTAAATGGACCTTGAGAGATTTGCTCTCGTCCTTAGTAGGTAGAAGGCATTTAAAGTAGTTAATGCAGGTAGATAGAATTCAATTCTAGATTAAACAGTTTTAGAGCAAAAGAGGGAAACAGGATATAGACACCCTCATTGTGTATTGTAACATTAGATCAGGAAGAAGCAACATTGTAAGAAAGAGCATGCAGAGAGCTGTGTAAGAACACCCATGTACAGATATTTGGATTAATAGAAAAGGTTGATTCAAATTCATGGTTTTGTGTTGTTCTCTGTGTATTGATGTTGAATGATATGCTCATGAATGTTTGCTTCCTGTTATACATTTGCTTTATATGTTGTGTATATGATTTCATGTTTTGAGTTTGAATTCTGAAAGGAAGATGGAATGAGTTTCAATTGTTTCTCTATCTGAGTAAGAATTCCTGCAAGGAGTGCAGTTGAAGTGTCTGCAAGGAGTGCATTGACAAGAATTCAGGGTTGCGTCTCTGAAGCTCAGATAGTTTTACTTTTGTTCTCATTTTCTCAAAAGTGAATTTGAGCACAGGAGTCGTGCAAGGAGTGTGCAGGCCAAGTGAAGTCTTAGGGTTGCGAACCTGAATGAAGTGTTTTGAGACTGTTGCTGCAGGTGTGCACAGAGTCGAAAGGAATTCAACACTTAGAAGTGTCTGAAGGTTGCCACAAGGAGTGCGCGCAAGAGTCTTTTCCAAGGCACAGAGTTATAAGAAATCTCAGGAAGGATAAGGCCTTCGAAACCGTCAAAGGATAGTGTAGGGAAGTCATGACTTGAAGTTTGTAAGAAGCGTCGCAAGTTTGTGTGCAGGTGGACGAGTTCCACGGAGGAAGACTTAGTCATTTCGCAGATTTCATTAGGAGGAACGGACGGTTTGTATTCTCTGAGGAGGATTCGTGACATCCCGTGAGCCATCAGATCTCACAGAGGAGTAGGGGAGATACGGTGAAGTATTCCCAACCAGTTCAAAGCTCGGGAGGGGCAGGACCGTAAATCTGAGCCATAAGGGCCGTCGGATTTACACGAGATTGGCCATACCAAGATTTCGTGGGTTGAAGTCCCGTAGACGTTGCAACAGGAACTGTAAAATCATGAAACACGATATCCTGATGGCTAATAGAACAATGTGGGGCCATAGGAGTCAATCAGTGGATAGGTGACACGCTATTTTCGGGGTTTCGCGGTGAGAAGTCCCGAATAATTGCATCAAAATTTGTGATATTGCGAACTTTGAAATGATGATGAGGTGAAGCGTTGAAAAGTCAACTCACGAAGTATATCAGAGTTTCGGCATATCGGGATTCGGGAGTCAGGGAACCGAGTTCTTCGACATCGCGAGTGCCGAAATCACGATAGGGAAAATCCCGAAGGAGACGAGAAAGGTCAGCGTTGAATGTTGTCGGGTCTCGGGGATTCGAGAGTACAATGCTCGACCATTGACCTCATGAAGTTACGAAGTCTGATCCCCCGAGTGTAAAGAGGGGATCCCATGAGGATTGATGTGGGTGCAGATTTCCCGATAGGGAAATAGAAGAGTGTTAGAGTTCTTCGGGCCGTGTGAAAGGAAATATTCTATGAGTGCGCGAACCTTCTGACCTGCGGGTGTGGGGAGCGTGCGTGTGCATCAATTTGGTATCAGAGCACATAAAGGTTCTTTTCTTTCTGTAGCAGAGAGATAGACAATCACCTGATCCAGAGGATAGGGAAATGCCAAGGAGAAGAGGCAGGCAGATGACAGATCCAGTTATGGAGAGAGAAATGCGTGATCTATGAGCTAGACTCGAAGACATGGAGACAACACAAAGACGCACAGTTAGTGCTGGGGATCTGAGTGATTCTGAAAGCGAAGTTGAGGCTGAACGTGAAGAAGAAATTACAGTTGAAGATGCATCAAACAAGCGTTTGATCAAAGCTATTGCAAGGATGGGTGCAAGAGTGAAGATGGACATTCCAGTTTATGAGGGAAACTTGGATGCAGAGGAGCTTCTGGACTAGATTAGAGCTCTAGACACATACTTCGACTACGAAGATGTCGAAGAGGACAAGAAAGTCAAGCATGCTGTCACAAGATTGAAAGGACATGCAGCATTGTGGTGGGATGAACTATAAGCTGACAGACGCTGCAAGGGCAAGTAGAAGATCAAGAGCTGGGATCGAATGATCATGAAGCTTAAGGTGGAATTCATCCCCATGGATTACCAAATTACTCTGTTCAAGAGGATGCAGAACCTGAGACAGAAGCTGATGACAGTAAAAGAATACACTGAGGAATTCTATAAACTGAACATCAGGGTAGGTCATCGGGAAAGCGATGATGAAAAAGTTGCCAGATACATGAATGGCCTGAGATATGACATCCAGGATGAGATGAGCATGGTAACCATCCGAACGGTGGAAGATTCTTATCAGATGGCTCTGAAAGCTGAAGAGAAGCCGAGCCGAAAGCAGAGTCAAAGAGGCCGAGGCAGAAGTCATCCCAGAGGCAAGTCAGTTGCCCAGGATAAATATCAGAAGCCCAAGGAGGTCTGGAAGAAACCTCAGACTCGAACAGAGAGAGGTGGAACCTCACAGCGAGGGCAGCAATATGCTGAACAACGAGGAAAACATATTGAGTAGAGGGGAGATTATGCTGACAACAACACTTTTCCTCGTACTAGAGGTAGAGGAAGAGGAAGAGGTGGAGTAATAACATGCTTCACATGTGGAAAGAATGGGCACAAGTCTTATGAGTGTCCAGATAAGAAGAAGGACATTGGGGAAGCTCACATCACCGAAGCACAGAGGCAGGATGTTGAAGCAGAAGATGTTGAAGGCGGAAGATCGTTGATGATGCGAAAAGTCCTTTTGACACTCGAGAAGGAGGTGGAGAGTTCAGTCCAAAGGACTAGACTTTTTAGGACTACTTGCAAGACCAAGGATAGGGTATGCAAGGTCATTATAGACAGTGGCAGCACAGATAATCTTGTTTCTATAGAGATGGTAGAGAATCTGGAGCTGGAGACGATCGATCACCCAAGTCCATACAGAGTTTTGTGGCTACAAAAAGGGCACCAGGTAACTGTCACTAAACAATGTTTAGTTGAATTTAAGATAGGAGGATATAACAATAAGATATTGTGTGATGTCATTCCTATGGATGTTTGTCATCTATTTCTAGGTAGACCATGGAAATATGACATGAATGTGATTCATGATGGGAGAATGAACACATACACCCTAGAGAAGAATGGGAGGACACACATGTTGCTTCCAATTAAGGATAAGGAGGTGAAGCCGGAAGTAAGCAACACAATACTTCTCATGAGTGGGAAGGAACTTCTTACAAAGGTTAAGAAGAAGGAAGATCCATAGTTTATAGTGGTCAGAAAGCCAAAGATTGTTTTGACTAGCACGAGGGTGGATGATTTTCCAGAGGAGATTCAGGGACTACTGGAAGAGTTTGCTGACATCATAGTGGACGAACTACCTCATTCGTTGCCACCAATCAGAAGTGTGAGTCATCATATTGATCTCATACCAAGAGCCAGTTTGCCAAATAAAGCCGCGTACAGATTGACGCCACAAGAGAATGAAGAGGTTAAGAGGCAAGTCCAGGAGTTATTGGACAAAGGTTTGGTTAGGGAAAGCTTGAGTCCATGTGATGTTCCAACAATACTCAGTCCGCAGAAAGACGGAGGCTGGAAGATGTGTATTGACTCGAGGCCGATCAATAAGATAACCATCAGGTACATATTTCCATTGCTGAGGATGGATGATCTGATGGATTGCTTGAGTGGAGCAAAGTATTTTTCAAAGATTGATTTGAAAAGTGGTTATCACCAGATTTGCATGAGAGAAGGTGATGAATGGAAAACAACATTCAAAACCAACGAAGGGTTGTATGAATGGCTTGTTATGTCGTTCGGCTTAATAAATGCACCAAGCACCTTCATGAGATTGATGAACGAAGTCCTGAGGGAGTTCATCGAAAAATATGTCATTGTGTATTTGGATGACATACTGGTTTACAGTAAAACAATGGCAGAGCATATGAAGCATTTGGCTATAGTGATGCAGAAATTGCAGCAGGAGAGGCTATTGATAAATATGAAGAAATCCTCATTCATGAAGACAGAGCTCATTTACTTGGGGTTTGTTATTTCAGAAAATGAGTTGAGGATGGATCCAGATAAGGTGGAGGTAATCAAGAATTGGCCATCACCGAAGAATATTTTTGAGGTGAGAAGTTTTCACGGATTGGCTAGTTTCTACCGAAAATTCATCAGGAATTTCAGTGGGATTAGCGCAGCAATGATGGATACAGTGAAGAAAAGACACAAATATTTTCACTGGACTGTAGAAGCTGAGAAAAGTTTTAATCTGTTGAAGAGGAAGATTACAGAACAACCAGTTTTAGTGTTGCTGGATTTCCAGAAGACATTTCAAGTGAAATGCGATGCAAGTGGGTTTGCAATCGGGGCAGTCTTGAGTCAAGAAAACAGGTTGATAGCATACTTCAGTGAGAAGATGAACAAAGAAAAAGTGAAGTACTCCACTTACGACAAGGAGTTTTATGCTATCATCCAGGCATTGAAGAAGTGGAGGAATTACTTGATCCCGAAAGAGTTTGTCTTATACAGTGACAATCATGCATTGCAGTTTGTGACTCAACAGGAAAAGTTGAATCAGAAACATGTCAAATGGGTTGAGTACATGAAGAATTTCACTTTTGTGATTAAACATATTTTTGGTACTGCTAACAAAGTTGTTGATGCTTTGAGCAGGAAGTGTTTGCTGTTGTAGGAGTTCAAAGTCAAAACGTTGGGTTTTGATGATCTCAGGGACATGTATGCAGATGATCAGGATTTCAAGGAGGCGTATGAAGCAATTGAGAATCCAATTCTCATGGATAGAATCCAATGGATAGAGTATATGATCCAAGAAGGATTATTGTTTAGAGGTAATCAACTGTGTATTCCGAAATGCTCCATGAGGGAGAATCTGCTGAAGGAGAAACACAATGGAGGATTGGCAAGGCACTTTGGTCACGACACGACGTTTGCAAAGATGAATGAGTCATATTTTTGGCTGGGAATGCGAGCATATGTCAAGAGATTCATGGACATGTGTAGAATTTGCCAACATTTGAAGGGAAGAAGGCTGAATGCAGGGTTTTATCAACCATTGCCCATACCAGAGAGGCCGTGGGATGTAGTTAGCATGGATTTTGTATTGGGGTTGCCAAGAACACAAAGAGGTTTTGATTCAATCTTTGTGGTGGTGGATAGATTTTCCAAGATGGCACACTTCATTCCATGTCAGAAGACCAGTGACGCAACTCACATTGCGAACCTATTTTTCAAGGAGGTCATTCGACTTCATGGGTTGTCGAAGAGTATAGTTTCGGATCGAGATACAAAATTCATAGGGAATTTTTGGAGGACCTTATGGAAGAAGCTGGGAACTAACTTGTCATTTAGTTCAGCTTATCATCCTTAGACAGATGGACATATAGAGGTGGTGAACAAAAGTTTGGGAGACTTGCTGAGAAGCTTGGTGACAGAACACCACAGCCAGTGGGACAACATATTACCACATGTAGAGTTTGCTTATAACGACTCAGTTAACAAGAGCACAGGGAAAAGTCCATTTCAGATTGTCTATGGCATGCAGCCGAGGGGAATTTTTGAGCTAAGGGATTCAGAACATACTGCGAGTAGGAGTGCTAGTGCATAAGATTTTGCAGAGGCGATGAAAGAACTTCACAGCCAGGTGAAGGAGCGATTGCAAAATTCAAGCCAGGAATACAAGCGCAGAGCAGATCAACATCGAAGACAACTTTAATTTGAGGTTGGTGACCTGATTTTGGCACATTTGAGGAAAGAAAGGTTCCCGAGAGGAACATATAATAAGCTGAAGATGAAGAAAATCGGACCATGCAGGGTCTTGAAGAAATTTGGGGCGAATGCTTATGAGATTGAATTACCCGATGGGATCGGAATTTCTCCGATATTCAATATCTTGGATTTGTACCCATATAGAGATGAGGAAACAGAGACTGGAGATGAGAAGCCAGTGATCTAGTGGACAAAGCAGATGCCAGTTGCAGATAAGCCACAGATGGAGTGCATACTGGATAAAAGAGTGAGCAAGAGGACCAGGCGAAAGCAATACTTTGAGTATCTGGTCAAGTGGAAGAACCATCCAGTTGAAGATGCTAGCTGGGAGAATGAAGAAGAGATACAGAAGCATGGACACACCATGCACGAGCTCATGGACAGGAGCCCATGAAATTTTTCAAGCCAGGGAGTATGATGCAGGAGCATCACCAACATCAAGCGAGCCAGCGCGGAAGCAAAAGACAACTGGACAAGCACCAGCACAAATTTTGAAATTACCTTGGAATTGTTGCGCAATCTTAAATGAAGTCATTAAGAAAGAGAACACTTGTATGATGTAAATGGACCTTGAGCAATTTTCTCTCGTCCTAAGTAGGTAGAAGGAATTTAAAGTAGTTAATGTAGGTAGATAGAATTCAATTCTAGATTAGACAGTTTTAGAGCACAAGAGGGAAACGGGATATAGACACCCTCATTGTGTATTGTAACATTAGATCAGGAAGAAGCAACATTGTAAGAAAGAGCATGCAGAGAGCTGTGTAAGAACACCCATGTACAGATATTTGGATTAATAGAAAAGGTTGATTCAAATTCATGGTTTTGTGTTGTTCTCTATGTATTGATGTTGAATGATATGCTCATGAATGTTTGCTTCCTGTTATACATTTGCTTTATATGATGTGTATATGATTTCATGTTTTGAGTTTGAAGTCTGAAAGGAAGATGGAATGAGTTTCAATTGTTTCTCTATCTGAGTAAGAATTCCTGCAAGGAGTGCAGTTGAAGTGTCCGTAAGGAGTGTGTCGACAATAATTCAGGGTTGCGTCTCTGAAGCTCAGATAGTTTTACTTTTGTTCTCATTTTCTCAAAAGTGCAGTTGAGCACATGAGACATGCAAGGAGTGTGCAGGCCAAGTGAAGTCTCAGGGTTGCGAACCTGAATGAAGTGTTTTGAGACTGCTGCTGCAGGTGTGTGCAGAGTCGAAAGGAATTCAACACTTAGAAGTTTCTGAAGGTTGCCGCAAGGAGTGCACGCAAGAGTCTTTTCTAAGGAACAGAGTTATAAGAAAGCTCAGGAAGGATAAGGCCTTTGAAACTGTCGAAGGACAGTGCAGGGAAGTCACGACTTGAAGTTTGTAAGAAGCATCGCAAGTTTGTGTGCAGGTGGACGAGTTCCGTGGAGGAACACTTAGTCATTTCACAGATTTCATCAGGAGGAACGGACAGTTGGTATTCTCCGAGGAGGATTCGCGACATCCTGTGAGCCGTTAGATCTCATAGAGGAGCAGGGGAGATATGGCGAAGTATTCCCAACCGGTTCAAATCTCAGGAGGGGTAGGACCATAGATCCGAGCTGTAAGGGTCGTCGGATTTACACGAGATTGGCCATATCGGGGTTTCGTGGGTTGAAGTCCCATAGACGTTGCAACAAGAACCACAAAATCATGAAACGCGATATGCCAACAACTAATAGAATAGTGTGGGGCCACAGGAGTCAATCAGTGGATAGGTGACATGCTATTTTCAGGGTTTCGTAGCGAGAAGTCTCGAATAATTGCATCAGAATTCACGATATTGCAAACTCTGAAATGCCGATGAGGTGAAGTGTTGAAAAGTCAACTCGTGAAGTATATCAGAGTTTCGGCATATCGGGATTCGAGAGTCAGGGAATCGAGTTGTTCGACATCGTGAGTGCTGAAGTTGCGATAGGGAAAATCCCGAAGGAGACGGGAAAGGTCAGCGTGGACTGTTGTCGAGTCTCGGGGATTCGAGGGTACAACGCTCGACCACTGACCTCGCAAAGTTATGAAGTCCGATCCTCTGAGTGTGAAGAGTGGATCCCATGAGGATTGCTGTGGGTGCAGATTTCCCAATAGGGAAATAGAATAGCGTTAGAGTTCTTCAGGCCGTATGAAAGGAAAGATCCTGCGAGCGCACAGACCTTCCGACCTGCGGGTGTGGGGATCGTGCGTGTGCTTCACCTCTCCTAGGGTTTAAAGAAAGCAATATCATAATCTTCAACATGAACAAGTGAAATTTACCATAACCATTTAAAGCATGAAAAGAAATTGCAGATTTTGCTTACCAAGAATAATCAAGCATAAAACACCTAGTTGCAGAAATTTCCACCAAAAAATCATAAAGAAACATCCAAAGAATATACTCCAAGAGGTGTGCACTAGTAAATTTCATCCAATGAGCCACTAGGAAGAAAATTTCATACTTGTATCCTCTTGTGAGGACATGTTATGTGTTAAAATGATTCTCCAAAGGTGTATTTATATCACCTTTTTGCTTAAAAAATGTCAATGTCAAAATAGAAGGGTCGACCTTACAAAATTTCCCTCAAAATTTAATTTTAATAAAATTACATCAAAATATTCCTCAAAAGGGTGACATCATGTCCTCCTAAGGTGATGTTGGGCTCCAAAAGTGAATTGTTGGAGAAGGGAAGTGAAATGTTAGGCCTCCAGAGGCCCTCCATCATGCCACATGTGTCAAAATGTCACATCAAGTCCTCCTCTATCGTCTTGATCAAGCGCTAGTGATGTCATGGGCTATAAGGATGACATCCAAGCATCCAAAGGATAGCATCCAACTAGAGAGGAATGGGATATGGTATCCTAGCCATGTCAGAGTGCCTCCAAAGGAAACAACCTCCTTCTTCATTATGCAAGTGATGATCACAATATTTCCCCAGACGTGGGGTCTCTACATCCATCGTTTGGCTCCAAAACCCCCATTAAGGTCCAAACAAGTCATCTCCTCATGAATACCTATCCACTAGGAAAGGTCTTGGAAAGACAAACAAGTATTCCATCCAAGTTTCCATAAGTCACAATAATCATGCCAAGTAAGCCAAATATAATAATATAACCACCCAACCATGAGCATCAAAACCCCCTTTTCAAACTAAACAAATGCTCAAAGACCTTATACAATTTGTCAAATTTAGGTATGGGAGGGGTGTCAAGGTATCCTATTGGGCCAATCATACCCCAAGTCAAAGGTGTTTCCCCTGGAAATACTATCTAAGCCATGTGTTGGTATGAGGTGGAGTGGGGTAATACTCATGGGCATGGGGTTCATGACATACAAGGGTTCGTATTGTCTCATTTGTGGGTTCCTTTATAGAGAGTGTGCTACCCTTCGTCTGTGATGCAACATTTTTCCAAGCCCATTTTTTTCATTAATTAATTAAAGTTCGAAACAATTGGGTACTATAAGACATGGAAAGAAAATAGTACCGCAATGCCACTTGAAGCTTAGGTACATCGAGTTCCATATGCATGGAAAGAAAAGGACACCGCATATATGCACCTGCTTAACAAGTGGGACATATATATAATGTGAGTTTTCTTTTGCAGGTCTTTCAATTCTTTAAGGGAAACACTTCATTGTTCTCAATACCTCTTGGGCTAGCATCTTGAAGGTTTATTATTATCTTTTGTCTTTTTCCAACTACATTTCCCTCTAGGCATTTAGCCCCTTCTTCCCATGAAATGAGGTACAATATCCTAGATTAATAATTAATAATATAATTATTGATTATTAAATAATATATATAATAAGTAATAATAATAATAAATAGTTATTTATTATTCAAGGGATGCATCCTTTCATGGATGGTCACCATATGTTCTCTATATATGGAACAATCATCATTGTAATAATATGTCGATTATATCTCATCTCATATGAAAAATAAACATGGTATCAGATGAAGCTTGTTTCAATGTGTTGATGTGGTGGTTACCATGATGTTGTGTGCTTTAGAAAGTGGACAGTGGTTGTGTGCTACTACGGTGGTTGTGTACCACTGGAGGAGACTATGTGTCTATGGATAGTAGTTGTGTGCTACTAGAAGTGGTTGTGTATCACTAGCGGTGATTGCGTATCACTGGACAATAGTTGTGTACTAATATGGATTGGCACATTCATGTTCTATTTGATGGAATTGTAGTAGGTGTATGCTACTAGATGATTTCTATGGACACTACCAGATCACTTGGAAGTAGTTGTGTGCTACTAATTGATTGTAGAGTATTCAGTGGACTACTAGATGAAAACACCATGGAAAGACACCTTCCTAGTAGGAGGGAATGTGAACTTCATCCTGACATGCCTCAGATGGTCAGATGAAGGAACCAAGACATTGGTTTCATGAGGAAACCTCGATATGTCTAGGGGAAAATTGGTTCCATGAGGGAACCTTGATGTGTCCTAAAGAAGACATCGACTCCATAAGGGAACCTAGATATGTCTTAGACATGTATTCCACAAGGGAACTATGAGATGTCTAGTATGGACACAGTTCATGACACTAGTACATATTGTAAAAATTTCGACGTTCTATTTGTGGTCTTATAGACAAAATTGGCCATACTGTCGAAAAATAGAGGAATTTTTTTTTTTTTTTTTCCGTATTGCTTGATAACGTCGCTATTGCCACGTTGTCGTCTCTCTTGCCACATTTTCCACATAGTCGTCTCTCTTGCCATATTTGTGACATAGTCGTCTCTCTTGCCACATTTGTGAAGATATTTGTCGCAGTTGTGACATTGTGGAAACTAGGTTTTCCCCCTCCAACGGTCACCCAGTATTTTGACCAAGTCAACTTTGATTTGGTCAATGATCATCGGAATTGTGATGTTATAAAATCTATAAATATGTTGCATTTTACGAATGTTGCGACAAGTTTGCTATAATAATGACACTTCAAAAAGGGTTTGTGGGTCTTCTCGACTAGAGTACAACTATTAAAATACATTGTACTAGGGATCTTCTCGTTTCATTTTAATTTTCTGATTGGTCAAATTTTAAAGGAAGCAACTATTAAAAGACATTGTACTAGGGCTAGAGTAGATGATGGAAAACGATGACCTGTGAATGGGGCCAACGTTGAAATTTTTTCAAAATGTTTTTGTATGACATCATACATCCTTGAGTCTTGAAACCCTCTCATATCATCAAGGCATGTGTATAGTCTAACCATGGAAAATTTCGATGCATACAAGCACATATTGAATAAATTTCAACATTGGCCCCATTCACTTCTCACTATGTGGGGTCGGTGCATGACATTTTTGGTGGTTGAATTGGAAGTTCCATGACATTTCAAGGGAGTTCCAAAAAATATTCTATAGATGGAAACAATGACATTTGATAATGAGACGCCCATTATGAACATTGTTGCAAACATGGATGATCTCAAAGATTATGTGGTCAAGACATCATACATCCTTGAGTCTTGAAGCCCTACCATACTGTCAAGGCATGTGTCTAGTCTAACCATGTCAAATTTCGATGCATACAAGAACATATTGAATAAATTTCAACATTGTCCCCATTCACTAGTGCTCATTATCTGGGGTTGGTGCATGACATTTGTGGTGGTTGAATTGGAAGTTCCATGAAATTTCAAGAGAGTTCCAACAAATATTCTACAGATGGAAACACTGACATTTGACAAATATGAGATGCCCCATGATGAACGTTGTTACAAACATGGACAACCTCAAAGATTATGTGTCCAGGACATCAAACATCCTTGAGTCTTGAAACCCTCCCATACCGTCAAGGCATGCGTCTAGTCTAACCATCTCAAATTTCGATGCATACAGGCACATATTGAAGAAATTTCAACGTTGGCCCCATTAACTAGTTCTCACTATGTAGGGTCGGTGCATGACATTTGTGGTAGTTTAATTGGAATTTCCATGACATTTCAAGAGAGTTCCAATAAAGATTCTACAGATGGAAACAATGACATTTGATAAATATGAGATGCCCCATTATGAACGTTGTTGCAAACATGGTTGATTTCAAAAATTATGTGGCTAGGACATTAGACATATTCCTTGAGTCTTGAAACCCTCCCATGCCATCAAGGCATGTGTCTAGTCCAACCATGTGAAATTTCGACACATACATGCACAGTTTGAAGAAATTTCAATGGTGGCCCCATTCACTGCTCAATATGCAGGGTCAATGGAAGAAATTTCACTATGCTAATTAACCTTCAAGGCAGGCCCCATTCACTATGCTCACTATGAGACATCCATTATATTGAACGTTGATGCAAACATGGATGATCTCAAATATTATGCGGGGACATCAAACATCCTTAAGTATTGAAACCCTCCCATACCTTCAAGGCAACTATCTAGTTTAACCATGTCAAATTTTGATGCATATGGGCACGGACTGAAAACATTTCAACATTGGCCCCATTCACTGCTCATTGTGCGGGGTTAGTGGAAGAAATTTGTGATGGGTGTATTTGAATTTCCATGACAAATTTCAAGATAGTTCCAACAATGATTCTATATAAGGGAATGACAAATTATGACAATGAGAGGTGCAACATGATGAACATTGATGCAAATGTGGACAATCTCAAATATTATGTGGGGAAATCATACATCCTTGAGTATTGAAACCCTCCCATATCGCCAAGCCATGTGTCTAGTCTAACCATGTCAAATTTTGATGCATATATGCACAGTTTGAAGAAATTTCAACGTTGTCCCCATTCACTGCTCACTATGCGGGGTCGGTGCAAGATGACATTTGTGGTGGGTGAATGAAAGTAGTAATAAACATGATGAGATGATGACATCATCCTCTGAATAATATGTGAGTGAATATGATGAGTTGATGACATCGTTCTCACCAACATATGTCCACTTAGTCGCAATGACACATCTTTGATATCCTCCAACATTAAAGAAATCCCCACATCAATAGGGAGTTTAAACATTTTCAATAAGTGTGAGTCATTCATGCATTCTACTACCTCATGGAAATTATCTTGTGATGATTCTCACCATTATTCACATAACCCCCACACTATATTCCCCATAGGTACTCAATAATCCAAATTTAGAAATGACCAAAACTAATGCAACAATGATAGAATAAAAAACCTTGGAAGAGATGTAGATGGTTGTATATAAGGATAGAGACAAGGAAAATTAGAAAACCTTTAACCCCATGCCCATGAAATAGTCTCTTATTAATTATTTAAGAGCTAAGGCAATACTCCACTAGGTTTCCCATAAAGAAATCAATGGTCAGTGCAAGATGACATTGGTGGGTGAATTGAAACTTCTGTGACATCAACTTGACTTGGTAATTCAATAATCAAACCATCCTTAAGTATTATGCAGTGACATCAAACATCCTTAAGTATCGAAACCCTCCCATACCTTAACCCCATGCCTTTAGAAAAATTATAAAACCTTTAACCAAGTATCTAGTTAGTGATAGTTGGAATAAATTAGAGTGGCGTTGTTGGCCCTTGGTTATGGAAGAAAGCAAAGATCGAGGAAGAAAAGGGAGAATGCAAATTGCATGGAAGACATGGTGACTGTTATTGGGTTGAAGTGAACAAAAGAGCATAAAATATGGAGTGAAGCCCAAGAAAGAAATTAGTTGGATGAGGAGATCAAGGATAACATATAAGCAAGGAAGAAGGATTGTGGACAGGTCAGCAAGTGGAAAAATCCATCGTTGGATGCTTTGGAGCACCGTGAGAGAAGAAAGGAAAGACAGGTTGGCGAAGCCCTGAAAATATGGGTCAAGTTTACCTAGGGTCTTAGACACCTAGTCTTTTGGTATCTAGGGTTTTGGACACCTAGGTTTTGAGCTAATGCTGTCAGTGAGCTATTGTAATGTATAAATAAAGGTCTAAAGGACCTTGGTCGAGTCAGTACTTTTAGGTTGGTACGATATTGCTATTGATCTAGTTGTATTGTTGATGTGAGTGAGTATTGTATCGAGAGAGAGAAGTGCTAAGAGTGAGAGCCTTCTGGTATTGTAAGATCTTCAGCTGGGTATGAAGATCGACCCTGTAGCTGGGTGCGAAGATTGACCCTGCAGCTGGGTGCGTAGGGAGGGGAGAGAAACGAAGGAGAAGAAAGAAGATCTACTAGCTAAGAGTGCAGATAAGAACTGTATTCTTTACTTAAATATAATATAGCACAGTTATGTGGACATAGCCCTAGAGAGAGGGTGAACCACATATATTTTGTGTTATGTGTGATTGATCTTCTATCTCTATCATTGATATACTGTGATTGTATTACTATTTTAGATCTGATAAGTAGATGTGCATAATAGATCTAAGTTTATAAGTGATATATGAATGTTGTGGTGTTCTTGTGTTAGATCCACTTGATATTCCATTTGGTTGTAGACATCTCTGTCCTGTAACCCCCTCATAACTGCTTCGGGTGAGACTGCATCTGCTTCGCAGGTGTTGCCGAAAGGGCCAATAGTTAGGGCTTGTTGGTGTGATCTTGGAGCTGAACCCTGGGTCTGCCCCCGTGCCAACAGGTGTTGTGATGATCTAACTAAATACAAAAGTGTACCTCATTACAAATTGAAAGTATCTTGCCACCAAACTACTCATCCACAAGAGAAAATTGTCGTTGAGTTGCTCATCCAATGGAGGAGGGTAAGAATACATATCCTTTTGATATTGTGCACCCACTGGAAGAGTAGTACCATGACATATCAAATATGATCCCCGTTATGCCCATTATGAACTTTGTTGCAAACATGGATGATCTCAAAGATTATGTGTTCAGGACATCATACCTCCTTGAGTCTTGAAACCCTCCCATACCGTCAAGGCATGTGTCTAGTCTAACCATGTCAAATTTCGATGCATACAAGCACATATTGAAGAAATTTCAACGCTGGCCCTATTCACTAGTGCTCATTATACGGGGTCAGTGCATGACATTTGTGGTGGTTGAATTGGAAGTTCCATAACATTTCAAGAGAGTTCCAAAAAAGATTCTACGGATGGAAACACCGACATTTGACAAATACGAGACACCCCATTATGAACATTGTTGCAAACATGGATGATATCAAATATTATGTGGTTGGGACATCAAACATCCTTGAGTATTGAAACCCTCCCATACCGTCAAGCCACGTGTCTAGTCTAACCGTATCAAATTTCGATGCATACAGGCACATATTGAAGAAATTTCAACGTTGGCCCAATTCATTAGTGCCTCTCTAATGAAGAAGATTGTGCCTCTCTAATGAGTGTGAGGCATTTTAATGTGTCACACTCATTAGAAAGGCACAATCCTCATATATGGTGGTCATTTAGGAACATAGAAAGGAAAGTGGGACTTGTGTGATGGCCCAAATCCTAATGCATGACTTTTTTGAAGCATATAAAGTAAATTGTATTTCTCAATTCCCTAGATTTTAGCCTTTGACCATGCAATAGGCCCTAACAACCATCCATGGTGTACCAATCCTTGAAATTATAACCATATGTCACTCATGGGTTAAATATTATAGGGCCCTAGATATGGAACATTAACCCGATAATTTAATGTAGTTGTTGCAAGTTTTAGAAATTTACATCACATTATGGCAAAGTATATCAAAACAGTTTATCATACTCTAGACTTAGTTTAGTTAATTTTGGAAATGAGAGTACATTTTAATCATTTATTGAGTTATTTTTGGCAATGGGAGTACTTATTCTAATTTTACTCATTTTACCCATCAGTGCACTACCTCTACCAGTCGACGACGCAGTGGGAAATCTAGGAACCCCACCAATTTCCCCTCGGGACACCCAAATATACTCAGTTTTATTCATTCAACCTTAGATGGTAGGAGATATGGGTCCATCCCATGAAATACCTACTTCCTTTTTCCCATAGATCTTCTCCTATGGTACATCTCATCATCAGATAAGGTCTTTGAATTTGGGGTCAAGGATTCTTCATGCCTCAAAGTAGATATCACTCTCTACTACTCTAACTTGGATGCCACAAATCTTCCCACAAGCAAAAATACAACTCTTCCCACAGGCCTGTGGGCATAGTTTCATCTACAAATAATGTGAATAAATGTTGATTTTGAAGGGGCTCAAGCACATGTCGAAAATATTAATGTTGAAGCTTGGGATAAGGCTAGGGTGCATGCAAAAAATGCATCTATGGAACTTGATGCTCAAGCATGTGTTGTGTCCACAAATGTTTACATGGAATATTTTTCCCAAGGGTGATGCAGGAGCATCCACGAGAGCATCCACAAACCATCAACCGAGCAGCGCGTGGAGAAAAAGGAACAGCTGGAAAGCGCCAACATCCAAGATTTTGAACCATTGTAATATATGGCTGCGCCAAGCATTAATGTTTTGATGTGATGAAGCGCACTGTACATTGTAACGGACCTTGAGCGGATAAGCTCTCGTCCTTAGGTAGCTGAGGCATTTACTTAGAATTAATGCAGGTAGATAGAATAATTAACTGTAGATTAGACAGCTTTAGTTTAGAGAGGGAAAACGGAATATAGACACCCTCCTTTGTATCATTGAATTTTTTTTTTTCATTCATACAGGAGCAAGAGAGAGCAGAGAAGAGAGCTTGTGAAGAAACCTCCATGTACAACTATTGAATTAATAGGAAGAGCCTGATTCAATTCCATGGACGCGTTTGACCTCTGTGTATTGCTGATATTGTGTCTTTGTATGTTTGCATCTTTTTATGCGTATTTGTTATATGCTGCTTATGTGATTGCATATCAGGTTCGCAACCAGAGAGAGTGAAGGAATGGGTTTCCATTGTTTCTCTGTTTAGGCCAGGAGATTCCTGCACAAGAGGCAGTTGAATTCCTCCGCATAGAGTGCGTCGAGGAGGCTAAACAGTTGAACCTTGGTTCTCGTTCGCCCAGAGTTGAGTTGGGTTACTCGAGCCATGCAGGGGAGTGCAGGTCGAGGGTGAACCTCAGTGGAAAGTCTGAGGAGAGGAAAGGGTGAACTGTTGCAGGAGTGAATGCACAGGGACCTAGAAGACTTCAACACTTAGGGAAGTGATTGAAGATCAAGCACAGGGAGCAGGTTCAAGAATTCCTTGAAGGGTTCGAGCTAGTGAAAGCTCAGGAGGGATATCTCCTTTCGTTCGCTGAAGAAATCCGCCCAGTGGAGCTGCACGGGATGAAGGTGGCGGAGCGGAAGTCTCTTCATAGAGGAAGAGGATCGACGAGCTAAATCATCGCGCATATTCGTGAAGTCCCGAGGATCGTTGGGTCTGGGAGAAGAAGCGAGGAGGTTAACCCTCAGGCAGCGAAGGACCCTTGGCCATCGCATATCGGAGAATCGGGGTTGGTGAGTGCAAGAGTCACATGCACATTGAAATCGCGAAGTGCGATTTCCCGATACGATAGGGGTCGTCGATTCGAGCACGGACAGGTGGCACAGATCCGAGAACATCGGGGTCTCGGCCTTCGGGGTTTCCAGCAACAAGGAAACTTTGCATTGTGGGTTCGCGATCCGCGAAACCCCGAGGTTGACGTGGCAGAGTGGGACCCGGAGGCATAGTCGGGTACAGGTGGTGTTGTAGCGAGAACTCGGCACCACGGCATTTGGGGTTTGGAGAGTCAAGTGATTGGGCATCGTCAGTGGCGATATCTCGATAGATAAAAGCCCGATACCCGAGCGTTGACCGTTGACTATCGGGAGATCGGGGATCGGGGTTTGAAGAGGTAAAGGAACGAGGCTGCGAGACTCGCGATATCGCGAGGTCCGAACTCCCGAGTCCCGAAGGGAGAATCGTGCGGAAGTATATCTGTGGGTACATCATTCCCGAGGGGAATAGGAAGGGCTTGGACCCTTCGGGCCTAAGCGTGAGGAGGTCCTGGTGGAGCAACCGCGCCAGTGAGGGCAGGTTGCGTCAGAGTGGTATCAGAGCGCGAAATTGGAATTCCTTTTGTTCAGAAAGCAGGAGGAAGGAGATACACAATGCCGCCCAGAAGAGAGAGACAGTCACCTGATCGTGAGGACAGGGATGGCTGGAGAAGGGGTAGGCACGCAGGAAATCCGGCAGGAAATGCTGAGATGGAACGTCAGATTTGAGATCTCAGGGCGAGACTCGAGGATATGGAGACTACCCAAAGGCGTGGAGCCGACACAGAGGAGTTCAGCGATCCTGAGATTGAGGAGGAAGCTGGACATGATGAAGGGGAAGTCTCAGCAGAGGATGCTGCAACCGAAAGGTTGATTAGAGCCATTTCGAGGATGAGCTCGAAGACGAAGATGGACATCCCGACTTAT
>ML777579.1:620752-658191 GCA_009831015.1 Picea engelmannii
TGATTAATTTGAAGAAATGCTCGTTCATGCAGACAGAGCTCATATACCTGGGTTTTGTGATTTCGGTGAATGAATTGAAGATGGATCCTGAGAAGGTGGATGTAATCAGGAAGTGGCCATCGCCGAGAAATGTTTTTGAGGTAAGGAGCTTCCATGGTTTAGCAAGCTTCTACAGGAAATTCATATGGAATTTTAGCGGAATCAACGCAGCGATGATGGACACTGTGAAAAAATGGCATAAGATTTTTCAGTGGACAGCCGAGGCTGAGAAAAGCTTCAATCTGTTGAAGCGGAAGATAACTGAGCAGCCAATTCTGGTGCTGCCAGATTTTCAGAAAACCTTCCAGGTGAAATGTGATGCCAGTGGGTATGCTGTTGGAGGAGTGATGAGTCAGGATGACAGACCTGTGGCATACTACAGCGAGAAGCTGGATGATGTGAAATTAAAGTACTCCACGTACGATAAAGAGTTCTATGCCATTATCCAGGCATTGAAGAAGTGGAGGCACTATCTTATACCCAAAGAATTTGTGCTGTACAGTGATAATCACGCATTGCAGTTTGTAAGTCAGCAGGAGAAGCTGAACCAGAAGCATGCGAAATGGGTAGAGTATATGCAAAATTTCACGTTTGTGATCAAGCATATTTCAGGGACTGCGAACAAGGTAGCTGATTCCTTGAGCAGGAAGTGCTTGTTGCTGCAGGATTTCAGGATCAAAACCTTAGGTTTTGAAAATTTAAAAGACATGTATGCAGGTGATGCTGATTTTGGGGAAGCTTATGAAGCCGCTGAGAACCTGGTTCTCAGAGACAGGAGTCTGTGGATTGACTACCTGATACAGGATGGATTGCTTTTTAAAGGCAACCAACTGTGCATTCCAGATTGCTCTATGAGAGAGAATTTGCTGAAGGAGAAGCACAACGGGGGCTTACCAGGTCATTTTGGACATGACAAAATGTACGCCAAACTGAGCGAGTCATATTTTTGGCCGGGCATGCGTGCATATGTGAAGCGTTTTGTTGACAGGTGCCGGGTATGTCAACACGCGAAGGGCCGAAAGCAGAATGCTGGGTTATATCAACCTTTGCCCATACCAGAGAGGCCATGGGAAGCCATCAATATGGATTTTGTGTTGGGCTTGCCGAGAACACAAAGAGGAGTTGATTCCATCTTTGTTGTGGTGGACAGGTTCTCGAAGATGGCACATTTTCTTCCGTGTCATAAGACCAGCGATGCCACACACATCGCCAACTTGTTTTTTAAAGAGATCGTGCGATTGCATGGATTTCCGAGAAGCATAGTCTCGGATCGGGATACGAAGTTCATAGGTCATTTTTGGAGGACGCTATGGAAGAAGCTGGGTACTGACTTAGCTTTCAGTTCTGCTTACCATCCCCAGACAGATGGGCAGACTGAAGTAGTCAACAGAAGCTTGGGGGATCTGTTGAGGAGCCTGGTGACAGAGCATCACGGCAGTTGGGATCAGATCTTACCACAGGCCGATTTTGCGTATAACGATTCGGTGAACCGGAGTACAGGTAAGAGTCCATTTCAGATTTTATATGGGACGCAGCCGAGAGGAGTATCTGAGCTCAGGGAGCCAGAACAGGCTGAGACAAGCAGCGCAAGGGCTGAAGAATTCGCTGAGGCGATGAAAGAACTTCACACGGAGGTGAAGCAGCGATTGCAGAAGACCAACCAAGAGTATAAGCGCAGAGCCGACCAGAGGAAGAGACAACTTCAGTTTGAAGTTGGAGATATGGTTCTGGCGCACCTAAGAAAAGAAAGGTTCCCAAGAGGAACATACAACAAGCTCAAAATGAAGAAGATCGGGCCATGCCGAATTCTGAGAAAATTCGGAGAGAATGCATATGAGCTTGGGTTGCCCGAGGGCATCGGGATATCTCYGATTTTYAACATWTCRGAWTTATACCCGTACAAAAYTGATGGAGMMRACACTRGRACTGAKGAACYAGTRATCCAGTGGMAAAARCARTTACCAGTTGCACAGAAGCCTGAAATGGAGTGCATACTGGATAAGCGAGCAGGTAAGAAGACCAGGAGGAAGCAATATTTTGAGTACCTGGTGAAGTGGAAGAATCACCCAGTGGAGGATGCCAGCTGGGAGACAGAGGCAATTATACAAAAACATGGGCAGACTATACAGGAGCTCATGAGCAGGAGCCCATGAAATCTTTTTGAGCCGAGGAGTATGATGCAGGAGCATCCATGAGAGCATCCACAAACCATCAACCGAGCAGCACGTGGAGAAAAAGGAACAGCTGGAAAGCGCCAACATCCAAGATTTTGAACCATTGTAATATATGGCTGCGCCAAGCATTAATGTTTTGATGTGATGAAGCGCACTGTACATTGTAACGGACCTTGAGCAGATAAGCTCTCGTCCTTAGGTAGCTAAGGCATTTACTTAGAATTAATGCAGGTAGATAGAATAATTAACTGTAGATTAGACAGCTTTAGTTTAGAGAGGGAAAACGGAATATAGACACCCTCCTTTGTATCATTGAATTTTTTTTTTTCATTCATACAGGAGCAAGAGAGAGCAGAGCAGAGAGCTTGTGAAGAAACCTCCATGTACAGCTATTGAATTAATAGGAAGAGCCTGATTCAATTCCATGGACGCGTTTGACCTCTGTGTATTGTTGATATTGTGCCTTTGTATGTTTGCATCTTTTTATGCGTATTTGTTATATGCTGCTTATGTGATTGCATATCAGGTTCGCAACCAGAGAGAGTGAAGGAATGGGTTTCCATTGTTTCTCTGTTTAGGCCAAGAGATTCCTGCACAAGAGGCAGTTGAATTCCTCCGCATAGAGTGCGTCGAGGAGGCTAAACAGTTGAACCTTGGTTCTCGTTTGCCCAGAGTTGAGTTGGGTTACTCGAGCCGTGCAGGGGAGTGCAGGTCGAGGGTGAACCTCAGTGGCAAGTCTGAGGAGAGGAAAGGGTGAACTGTTGCAGGAGTGAATGCACAGGGACCTAGAAGACTTCAACACTTAGGGAAGTGATTGAAGATCAAGCACAGGGAGCAGGTTCGAGAATTCCTTGAAGGGTTCGAGCTAGTGAAAGCTCAGGAGGGATAGCTCCTTTCGTTCGCTGAAGAAATCCGCCCAGTGGAGCCGCACAGGATGAAGGTGGCGGAGCGGAAGTCTCTTCATAGAGGAAGAGGATCGACGAGCTAAATCGTCGCGCATATTCGCAAAGTCCCGAGGATCGTTGGGTCTGGGAGAAGAAGCGAGGAGGTTAACCCTCAGGCAGCGAAGGACCCTTGGCCATCGCGTATCGGAGAATCGGGGTTGGTGAGTGCAAGAGTCACATGCACGTTGAAATCGCGAAGTGCGATTTCCCGATACGATAGGGGCCGTCGATTCGAGCACGGACAGGTGGCACAGATCTGAGAACATCGGGGTCTCGGCCTTCAGGGTTTCCAGCAACAAGGAAACTTTGCATTGTGGGTTCGCGATCCGCGAAACCCCGAGGTTGACGTGGCAGAGTGGGATCCGGAGGCATAGTCGGGTACAGGTGGCGTTGTAGCGAGAACTCGGCACCGCGGCATTCGGGGTTTGGAGAGTCAAGTGATCGGGCATCGTCAGTGGCGATATCCCGATAGATAAAAGCCTGATACCCGAGCATTGACCGTTGACTATCGGGAGATCGGGGATCGGGGTTTGAAGAGGTAAAGGAACGAGGCTGCGAGACTCGCGATATCGCGAGGTCCGAACTCCCGAGTCCCGAAGGGAGAATCGTGCAGAAGTATATCTGTGGGTACATCATTCCCGAGGGGAATAGGAAGGGCTTGGACCCTTCGGGCCTAAGCGTGAGGAGGTCCTGGTGGAGCGACCGCGCCAGTGAGGGCAGGTTGCGTCAAAGGGCCATTACAAAGGGTGGATTGAGTGTCAATAATGTTGATATGGGAGCACCCAATGAGGGGATTATTGATATTTTTCCAGAGGGATACCAAATAACATGCTTCATAATTGGGAATTATTCAATGTTGAGTGACGTCCAATACATCGGTTGTCTCAATGGAGAGATTGAGACAATGTTTTCGATAATGGTATCCACATGTTAAACAATTGTTCATTAGGTTGAGGATTGAAAGGGAGTCTATTGTTATTGATAATATTACTCATGGTCAAATCTGTTTTAATCAATTTTTTATGTTGGGTTGAAGTCATTGTCTAATGAACACTAACATAAAACATAGAGGAAGTTCATTGAGAGGAATAAATATGACCGAACCCAATTTATCATTGATAATATCTTGATCCATGTACTAGGGTGTGAGAAATTATGCATTCTTGCAGATATTCCAAGGAAATGTGAGATAGTTAAGCTGCAACATGTATTATGAACTTTTTCATTACAAATATTTGTAGAGTTTGTTAGAGGAATGGAGGTTGATTATTGGTGTTCTCCACATGCCACTAAGGTAATGTTTAAAGGATACACAATATTTCACCTCTACTAGGAGAAAACAACAACATGACATGAGACATGGTTCCTAAACAAAATGGCCACATGAGATACTTCATGACAACATGTTACCCCTCCAAATGTACACATGCTAAATCAAGCCCTTTGCATGTACAACATTTAGAATTGGGTACCACTGATGAGAGGACTACAACATGTGACACAGAGAAGATTGTTTGATTGGTGTGTAAGATAAAACAATCTCATTAGGATGTAGAGTAGATTTCTCAGTTGGAAAATGAGTTGCAGCAGTCTCATTAGTGTGAACAATAGTTGTAACAATGACATAATTTCAAGTTCATCACTAACCTAAACCTAAAAGAGCACCAAGAAGATATCATATATAGATAACTAATACTAGATAAATCACATTACTATAATGTTCCTCTATTATTAACTTCAGGGATCTTGTCTCATGTTTCCACACCAACTCCTTCAAATTTTGAGCTTTGTGTTTTCACAACAACTCCTACAAATTTTGACCAATTTATTTTCACAACTCCTTCAAATTTCAATTTGTGTGTCATATGCACATAAGTTTTAAGCTTTTTGAATGTTTCTTACCATTATTGATCATGTTAAAATTAGTTAAGTTTTAGGTTATTTTAATGGGACATGGACATAAATTCCATCTCATTTGTAAAATCAATTTTTATTATGAACATGTGTGCTAGTCTTGTTGAGCATTTGCATACAATAAAGCATATAGTATGTTTCAAATTAATTTTCACATGCCCTCCAATTTCCAACCTCTAAAGAGTTGTAGAGAGTTGTAGATGCTACTACTCTGCCCATAGGCTTGTCGAAAGAGTTTCATCTACAAATCATGTGAAGAAATATTGATGTCGAAGGGGCTCAAGCACATGTAGAAAACATTAGTGTTGAAGCTTGGGATAAGGTTGAGGTGAATGAAAAAACAACATCTATGGAACTTGATACTCAAGAACATGTGGGGTCCACAAATTTTGACATGGAATGTTTTCCCAAGGGTCATCGCAAAGGGTGGGTTGAGTGTCAATTTTGATATGGAAGCAACCAATGAGGGGCTTATTGATACTTTTCTAAAGGGATACCAAATAAAATGATGAATAATTAAGTAGTATTCAATGTTGAGTGAGGTCCAATACATCAACTAGATCAATGGAGGAATTGAGTTAATGTTTGAGATAATGGTCTCCACATGTTAAACAATTGTTCACTCAGTTGAGGATTGCAAGGGAATTTGTTTCTATTGATAATACTACTCATGGTCAAATTAGTTTTGATCATTTTTTTTTTATGTTGGGTTGAAGTCAATGTTTAATGAACACCAGTATAAAACATAGAGGAATTTCAGCGTGAGGAATAAATATGACCAGACCCAATTTATCATTGATAATATCTTGATATGTGTGTGAGGGTGTGAGAAATTGTGCATTCTTACAGATATTCCAAGGAAATGGGAGATGGTCAAACCACAACATGTATCGTGAACTTTTTCGCCACAAATCTTTGTAGAGTTTGTTAGAGGAATGGAGGTTGATTATTGGTGTTCTCCACATGAAATTGAGCTAATGTTGGAACACTACACAATATTCTACCTCAACAAGAGAAAACAACAACATGATATGAGACATGGTTCCTAAACAAAATGGCCACACAAGATACTTTATGACAACATGTTACCCCTCCAAAGTTGAACCTGTTACCCCTCCAAATCTTCCTTCCCCTAGTTATTTCTTCCTCTTGATCTAAAAAAATGAATCGATATCAATCGTTCCCAATTTTAAAGGGTATAGTCCATGGGATTTGACTTCCCCACCAACCATGGAGAAACCCAATTCTTGATGCAGGGCTATCATGCCCTGCACTGAAACTCCTTTTTAATCTTATGAGTTTCAGTCTACGTCTACACCTACAGAATAAACACAACACAAATAACTCACATAAGAGACCCATACACAAGAATCTGTGCATGCAATTGTACTTCCTATGAATCTGTGAAAGGTTGTTGAAAAAGCATTGATGATGGTACTACTGTTGCATTAAAATATGGTAATGTTGATAACTGCATGATACATGATGATGTAAATTGTGGGATGATATCAAGAAGATCTGTACGCGAAGGTTTTTGTTCCTGTCTAGCCCCAATTTTAGATGAATGTCTCCCTAACATGACTGATGTATTGTAGATAGTGGCCATAGAGCATAAACTTACCACTTTACTATCACCAGATTTCTTGTCATGACTTGTAGACTTCTTGTCTGACTCCATAACAATATTTGCATGAATTCTTTTCTCTCCACTAGACAGAGGTTTAGCTTTAGCTTCAACAAAGTTAGAACTGCCTTCCTGGAGTATTGAAATTGTATCAGGGATAGAAGAATTAACATTATCATTTGCCTTTTTTTGAAAAGCTTCAACTTGACCTTTCCTAGTTTGGCATGCTGCAGGAGGCTTGTTTTGTGTAGCAAATCCAATAAAAATAAGACAATTTCAATAAACACCTTGTTTGTAAGTCTGGAAAGCTAAATAAAGGACACACTCCAACCCAGTACAACCAATGAACTAAAAATGAATAAGACTCGTGCGATGAAATAATCGAAATATTTAACAAAAAGAAAAGGACTCTAGGTTCAATCACCACAAGCATATTCAAGCATTCCAAACGAAATTGTAATGAACCTTGAAGGGAGGTGGCCCAAAAATTACATCCATCAGTTTCATCCCCAATATGAGAAAGAAGAAGAATTTCTTTTCCTTTTGTGGAAGTAGTTTTGACCAGGTTTTCAATGTCTTTTGTTGGTAAATCATATCTTAATGATGTATCTTTTCTTTCATTTTCTTGGTCTTGAGAAGCATTGACAGAAGATAGTTTTTCAAGAGCATGAGACGAATGACTCCCATATCCTTGCACATCCACAAATTCATTTCGAGTCATGTCACTATTAGCTTCCAAGAACTTCTCTGAGCCATTTTCACCTAATTTTCCTGTCACGTCATGGGCAAGTTTCTCCCCAGGATTTACCAATGAAGCATTCTAATTTTGATCATCTTGAAAGGAAACAAGGTTGAGGGATTCCACACCTTGAGTTTCAACATTTTTATGTTGCATTACTGGAGTGCTCCCCTTTTCAATGGTTAATTTTAAATCAGATGAAGTATGATCAATGTGGCTAGAAGGTGCATTAGAAGCTGGTATAGAGGACTTGATTCCTAAACTGGTCATCACCCCCTCTAAATCTTTAACCTTATTGTCTGACTCAACTTATATAGTTATGAATCCCACACTACCAGTTCTAATTAAATTATCATCTGAACACTTTTCTTCAGTCTTTGGGCCATTTTCTTTCTTCTCCTGGGTCTTTTCTTGTAAAGAAACACTAGTTTCCAGTAAGTGTTTATCACTGGCCAACGTGATTTCCTCACCTCCATTCTTGTCTTTCTCCACATTACAAGCCTGTGAAAGACTCTTTGGTGAGGCCTCAATGACATGTTTCCCTCCACCATGCTCATCACCTTCTTCTAATGAGGAATATGGAATTCCTTGCATTTTTACTAATACAATGTCGTTGCAAGAAAAATCCTTAGCATCCCTCTCTACATTATCCTGCCTGATTACACCCCTCATCAAATGGTTTAGTCCATGGGATTTGACTTCCCCACCAACCATGGAGAAACCCAATTCTTGATGCAGGGCTATCAAGCCTTGCACTAAAACTCCTTTTTAATATTATGAGTTTCAGTCTACATTTGCACTTGCAATTACATCTTATGAGTTATTTGTACTTTTCATTGTTGAAGTGATCTGTTCTATTTTTTTCCAAGGATAATCTTGTGGGAAAACCCAAGGGATGCTTCCCCACATTTGTATATGGCATCCCTAGTAGTAACTTGTCAACGTAGAATATTGTGCCTCACCTAAGGGGATTCGAACAGGGCACGTGATTGCACGGAACTAGACAAATGCCCAGTAACACTAGTTTCGAAAAATTTCTTTGTTTTGGTTTGGTGTAGTAATTTGAACTAAGGTTATTGCATCAAATGTTTGGCTGCCTTTTTTCCACAATTTGATGTTTGGAGTAAACTAAGACGACTTGATCTATGTGCTTTCTCTAAAGTTATATTCGATCTACTACATTCACTAACTATAGTGTATTCCAATTTGTCAAATTTTCTTTTTTTATTTAATCTTAGCATTTGATGACTTTTATTTTTAAATTTTGTTAAACATTTATTTCATTTGATTTATTTGCATTTTCTCTTCACATAATTGGGCATGGTTTCTTCATATTGTTGAATAAGTCTTAGTTGTTGAAGTGTCGATAGATAATGTAACATGCACTTTTATTTTAATTTTAGAAGAATCTTTGTCTAAGATGATGCATTTTTTTTGTTGAGATTTTAATGGACTTCATTCCTTGGGCAATGTTTAATCAACCATTAGCCTATTTGACTCAATAGTATTGAGTCTTGAAACAATTCTTTATCTGTTGTATCTCATGTTTGGGTGAGTAAATACTAAAATCTGTGGTAGAGCATATTTTCAAACCTTAAGTCAAATTGAACATCAGATAACTCTTTTGAGGTCAATTAAACCTTGTTTACCTCACACCTATTAGGGATTTCGATATGCAATATTGCATTCCAGTTGCTCCATATGTGCATGATGGATGGAATGTCCTTAGAAATTCAGAATCATGTATCTGCAGTTAGAATTCACTATTTCATCATTCTTGCAATAATTCCTCTTGGTGGTGGAAATCCTCTAATCCATAGTGCACATGTTGAGCATAACCCAACCAACCATAATGGTTTATACAAAATCCAGCTTGTTGTAACCCTAATGAAATTCACTAGCAAGGAGACCCTCTGAGAACCTTTGTAAAGAAAAATAAAAGTTCATCATCTACCACTAAGAACCTAAGAGAACTTTTCCATATTACTATGATCTTTTAGGTTTGAATCTTTTTCTTTTTATTGAAATCCCCACCCATACTCACATAGCGATTTTGGGTAGTGAGATATATGTATTTAAATGGTATTTGTGTAAATGCGTGCAACAAGAGAGAGTTGTAAATGAAACATTAAAAATGGGGAAAGGGACATGAATGCAACTAGCTCTACCATGTCCCAATGGTCCAATCCTCTTTATTTAGCAATGTGTGGAGGTTATCCTAGAAAAATACTATCACAGAAACATAGCAATAGTTTCTCAAATTTTGAACCTTGGATTAAAATATAATTACAATGCATTAACCCCCACCCTTTGGGTGAGGGAAGAAGCTTAATTGAAGATTCACCTCCTTCTTTTTGGGATAACCCCTTTTATCTCCTTATGCATTAGGCTATATATATCACCTGTTCGCACAGAGGGGAAGAACCAGATTTCAATGCTCAAGAGCGCACCAACAAAACCCTAACTACCGGCCCTTTCGGCAACACCTGCAAAGCAAATGAAGACTCACCCAAGGTAGAGGCAGGGGTGGTTGCAAGAATCAGGTGTTTGCAACCTTAGGTGGGACACAGATCTGTGATTATACTACTTACAATGCACTTAGCATCAGTCAACCATTAATATCCAACCCTTATTCTACTTCGTAGATAGCACATAGCATCGCAATATTCACTTAGATCTACATTATCTCAACACTTATCAACAATAATACATGAGGTCCTGCATATCATCACTAATCACTCGCATATACATCAGATCTAACAATCATATATATATATAAGAAGCACAAAGCATAAGTGAATATATCAAAATCACATAGCATAAGGAGAGATAAACACAATGAATCAAAGAATGAAGCGTTACACACAGATTTACGTGGTTCACCCCCACCCTGGGGCTACGTCCACCAAATCTTCTTCTTTATTAGTATCTTCAATCGTCAGTTACAACACAGATCACAAAAACCCTTTTTTGCAAAGGACAAAAGATCTACACAACTTTCTAGATCCTTTTTCCTTACACTTCAGCACAAAGCCTTTTACAACAACTTGCACTTATCCTTGCAATCTTCTTATGATCATGCATAGAGCATTTACAATGCACTTTCGATCACACAGATCTAACTATTAGCACTAAGTCATCTTCCATACACCACATAGATGCACTGCTACTTCTATCTAGCCTAAGCATCTATTTATACATTACAAAAGTGGGCCTAAGCATGGGTAAACCCATGGTCCGACATCCCTTTCCCATTACATTAACCCAAAAACCCTAATAGGGGCCCAAAAGTGGACCGATATGCTTCGCTTGGCAGTCCTTATTTGACTAGCTATCGCAGTTACAAAATAGGTCAAAATGAACCAGGTTATCCCAAAACTTGGTCAAGGGCCAACAAGCCCCCAACACTCACCTGTGACCCATCCTGAGTCACTCCGGTCTATGCAATTCTACTTTGAAGGCCTCGAGCTTGGATCGAGATTCTTTGACCTTCTGCTTCGATGTGGCCTCCTGCTAGGTGAATTCCAGGATCACTGTGTTGTTTACTGGTCCTTCCAGGTGTTGTTCTGCAGTGATGACGACTTGCTTAAGCTCTACTCCCTGGATTTTGATCTCAGCAAATAATATGCATGCCTTGTCTTGCATCGGTTGGAGTTTCTATGTGACTTCCATCACTTTTCTCTGGATCATATGTATTTGTTTTTTAGTTGTGCATTGTTCATGAGATCATTTTATTCTATCCATTGCAGACAAACCCTTCAATTGTTCCTGTAATTTATCTGCATGCTTCTTTGCTTCCTAGAGTTACGACTCCAGCGCCTGTAACTCTAAATTCTCTGTAAGGTTCTCATAGATTTGGGCACTCTGGTTACTAAGTTTCTTGCACTCTGAGGAAAGAGATTTCAATCAGTCAACTGTGCTCCAAGCAGTTGCTTCTTGTTGGTATCTTATCTCCTAGGGGTCTTAGGCACAACGCAGAGTTCTAGATCAACAATGCATTGTTGCATCTTCTGTATAATGTCTTCAAGCTGGGCCACCTTATGTGGAACTCTCTCTTTAGCTGGTACTTCGATAACAGTCACAGAGTGGAGTGCTCTGTCGACTAGTTCCTTTACTTCAAGCTGCTCTGTGAGCAACTATTCCTTGATTTGTTGTAGCTATGCTTTCTCTTTATCCCACTGTACTTGAAGAGAAAGTTTTTCTCTTTCAGTAGCACTGTGCTGCTCGACAAGTACTCCCTGTACCTGTGTCAGAGCCTGGGTGGTTCATGTTGTGTCTTCTTGATCTTGTCAAAGGTGAGCTTCGACCATGTCAGCAATCTGGTGAAGTCGGGCTGGTTCGTCTCCTAGTTCTACTGTCTCTGCTGTCAGAGACGTAGTGTGTATTGTGCGGATGAACTGGAGTGCCTGCTGAACTCCTTGGAGTTTGATATATATACGGTTATACATACGCTCCTTCTTCACCTCCTGCTTCTCTACTATCTCCTTTAAAGAATAATTCACTATTGCAATGATGAAATCAAAATCATTCAATGTGAGGGCAGTTCGCATCTTGGTTATAAGGGTCCTAGGCTTCTTTCGGGAGGATGCTTTCAGAGGTGAGACCTTCCTTTTCTTTGACGATTCTTCTTCATCCCTAGGTAGTGGTACTTCACGTTTCTATTGTTCAATTTTTGCGCCTTCTATCTCTTCATCATCACCTCCTTTGTTTGGTGTGATAGAGGTAGTCCTTACAGATGAACTGTCTACTTTGTGAACCTCTTCAGGCTTCTTTGTTTTACTTGGTTCTAGTGTGTCTAGTACAGACTCTGGGCTATCAACATCAGACAACTCTGTGGGGTTCACTGGAATGAGAAGGTCTGTTGACCAATCCTTGGTGATCTCTTCGAGGTCTTCTTCAGTCAACTTGTAATAAGACTGCAACTATTTCTTATGTTCATTAGCTCGCGCTGTTATATACATGAAGTGTCGATCGGCCTTGAACTTCATTAAAGGTCTAAATCCATGGAGAATATTTGGGGTAATGCAAGGCATAGCTTGGATGGTGGTATTCAGTTGGTTGTAGTATACGTGGAAGAAGACATTCGACTACCATTGCTTGTTCATATCAATCGACTACCACAGGGTACTAAACCTCGCATCCAAAGGTTCAAAATGGCTCGGTCTCTAGAAAAGTGGCACCCTCTGAAATATACCATGCTATGAAGGTGATCAATATGAGAAGCCAAATGAAATGGAACTCATACCTTTGGTCTTGCACTTCCCTTCAATCCAGTTCAAGTTGATTCACTAAGTACTTCACCCAATTCATTTGAAGTCCTTCTGCGCACTTCCCTGCGAGATTGACTATGAATCTAGTTACTTGGGTGGGCCAGTTATTGCGGACTGGATTACCTACGATTAGCTGATAGGAAAGGTGCACTATGCCACTCTAAATAGAGGCTATCTTATAGCCTCATGTGCCCTTCTCGACATCGCCATAGGTTTCTTTGATTCTCGCTGCTAGTGCTCTGTCGGTGGTCTTTCTAGGATAGAACTCTTTTGGATCAGTTCCTTGCATGCTAAGTCCCGTGATCTGATTAATCAAGGTGGGATCCACTGTGACACAACATTTCAACTACAAGTAGCCTCCATGATAGCAATACAGAAGTAGCTTTACACACGCACTCACCTCTTGGTGTCTGCCAAAGTGCGGGATCTTCATGACATTCAACAATGTTGACTGCGTGAGGTTCTGGGTCCAAGACTACGGGACAATCTTTGAGTTGTTTCCCTTCGTCTTTGTTAGATACTTGTGCGGAGTGATCATGCTATATACTTTCCTGTCGTTGAGGTTGAAGTCGCTAAATTTCAATTCTGAGAGCTTGTCCTGATCGACACGAACTGCGCGCACCCCTTTTGGCAGGTACGCAGTAACCATAGCATACTTGAATTCTCGAGGCACACTGTCATGGTTGATTTCACCACGTAGAGGGGGTAGGTAAGCATGCAAAATGCTCGGAATTAGTTTAGCGTTCTCCAAACTATCTCTATGTTTAGTACGCTTCTCATCGACCCATTGAGACGATCCTACTCGGGCAGTGGATGGAGAAACTGCTACTCCTCTTGTCGATGATGCTTGGATTCCAATGGACATTCCTCTTTTCGAAATGACTCTCTCAGTCATTAAATCAAGTAGAACTTTTGTGACAGACTCTTCGACTGCAAGGATTTCGTCGGACATACGCACATGGAATAAATAATCAGGGTCACAATGATCAGTTGGAAAAAGTGTTATTCAGGCATGGCGCGATGAGATAAATAGGTAATATCAGCAAAGGTATTCTTGCAATGGGTATGGGGCCTTCATTAACTCTTTTCTATCTGTTCTGGCGTTGTCCAATGGTCTAGTGGTGATCCTTTAATGTTTTTATGTCTGTCTGGGGTGGAATTCGAACGGGTATATCGGCTTCCAACGGATATATTGCTTTGCCATGGAAAAGTGACCCATGTTGTTGTTCTGATATCTTGGCGAAGATCAAATTCTACGAAGTTCCTTTTTGCGATGTTCCATCTGGAATCTCATGCAATTTCACGCTCTTCTTATTTAACTTTCTAGATTTCTTTCCAATGAGCTTCGTCTCAGTAGTTCTTTTCCCATTATGATTCCTATTTTCTTTGGATATAGTCACTTCGCACTGCTGAGGTTCTTTCTTAGGGTTCAGGTATAACATCTCTTCTTTATCTGAGATAGAAACTTCATTCTTCTGTGAGTCCTCTGGCGTTCTAATAACTTCGACGTCTGGGTTCCTAGTGTGATATGGCTTCGATCTGTTCTCATGTTCTTCAATCCACTATGCAATCCTTCTGGTCATGAAGTCTTTTAATTCTTGTCTCTACTGTTATAAAACATTTTCATCTTCCTTATTTCTAGCTTGATCTCTTTCAATCCAAGGATTTCCAAGTAACATAGTAAACGAGGTGTTGCCCTCAATGAATTTGATAATATCAAAATATTCCTCTGTTGAAGTTCCATTGGCATTCAGAGATATCTGAGTGAGCCTTCCACATAGGTTTACCAGTTTTCCTCTGAATAACCCTATTCCTCATAGAGATGGAGTCATAGTAGGCCTCCCTATAACTTCCCAAGTTTTTTCTGTCATAGCATTCACCTATGTTTCCTCATCCAAAACACAGTCAATGTCGAAGTCTCCTATTCTTACCCTGATGCATTCTTTTTCTTTAAAGATCTCTGCTAATCTAACATGTCGGTGGTCACTCAAGGTATCTTTCATCTGTAGTAACATATTCTTTGATTCTTTCTAGGGTTTTGCTATTTATGGATCTGCTTTATGGTTTTCTTCATGCATATTCATTTTTACAAGCTTAGCAATCATTCTAGGGAAATCCAATACTTCGTGATCTAGAGATTTGGGTCCTCCACCAGGGAATTCTTTAGCTATATGTCTCGGTCTTCTGCAAATTTAACAGAGGGTTAATCCTATTTTTCTTGTAATTGATCCCCAACCTCTTCTGTACTTTGCACCAGGATCATAGGGGTCAATCTGCAATAAATTCTTTCTAGGATCTTGCATCCATTTGTTATTCCAAACATTCTTTCTCTACATAGGTATAACATATCTATCATCATACTTATGAGATCTATTCATATCAAACTTTCTTTCATCTAACAATGCCCTAGTTTTCAAGCTAGGATAGAATCTACCAATAATACCTAAATCCATGCTTTTAGAAACAAAAATTTCTACTAGTATTACTTTTTCAGAGCACAAAGCTTTCAGATCTAGAACTTTCTTACCTTTATCAGAGCACAGAACTTACAGATCTTACCTCTTTCTTTCATATATGACCTCTTTTCTTTAGGAGCTTCCACTTTTACTTTTTTTAGATCACAAAGCATTCATATTTGGCTTCTTTTCTTCAGTATCAACCTCTTTTCTTGCAGATTTGACCTCTTCTCTTCAGATCTGACCTTTCTTTCTTGTCACAAAGCTTCACAGGTCAAGCAGGACACTGTGCACTAGGGAAATAGATCTATGCACAGAGCTTAGTTTGCACAAAGCTTATTCTTCTCTAGTTCCCAACAAACACAGTTTCATGTCCCGATACTGTGCACTTTAGCAGTAAATCTATGCACATAGCTTCTCTTTTCTTTACTTCAGTTCCTAGCAATCATAGTTTCAGGCCCTGGAAATGGAACCATTTGTTCGCATAGAGGGGAAGAACCAGATTTCAATTCTCAAGAGCGCACCAACAAAACCCTAACTACCGGCCCTTTCGGCAACACCTGCAAAGCAAATGAAGTCTCACCCAAGGTAGAGGCAGGAGTGGTTGCAAGAATCAGGTGTTTGCAACCTTAGGTGGGACACAGATCTGTGATTATACTACTTACAATGCACTTAGCATCAGTCAACCATTAATATCCAACCCTTATTCTACTTCGTAGATAACACATAGCATCGCAATATTCACTTAGATCTACAGTATCTCAACACTTATCAACAATAATACATGAGGTCCTGCAGATCAACACTAAGCACTCGCATATACATCAGATCTAACAATCATATATATATAAGAAGCACAAAGTATAAGTGAATATATCAAAAGCACATAGCATAAGCAGAGATAAACACAATGAATCAAAGAATGAAGCGTTACACACAGATTTACATGGTTCACCCCCACCCTGGGGCTACATCCACCAACTCTTCTTCTTTATTAGTATCTTCAATCATCTGTTACAACACAGATCACAAAAACCCTTCTTTGCAAAGGACAGAAGATCTACACAGCTTTCTAGATCCTTCTTCCTTACACTTTAGCACAAAGCCTCTTGCAACAACTTGGACTTAGCCTTGCAAGCTTCTTATGATCATGCACAGAGAATTTACAATCCACTTCTGATCACACAGATCTAACTATTAGCACTAAGCCGTCTTCCATACATCACCATAGATGCACTACAACTTTTATCTAGCCTAAGAATCTATTTATACGTTACAAAAGTGGGCCTAAGCATGGGTAAACCCACAAGACGACATACCTTTCCCATTACATTAACCCAAAAACCCTAATAGGGGCCCAAAAGTGGACCGATATGCTTTTCTTGGAGGTCCTTCTTTGACTAGCTGTCGCAGTTCCAAAATAGGTCAAAATGACCCAGGTTATCCAAAAACTTGGTCAAGGGCCAACATAACCTAAGTAATCTTCCTGGAACACGTGTACCATTTGCATTTTTAGTGTCCCTCGAACTATATAACACCCACCATAGATAGAACGTAGATGCAACATCCCCTGGTGAGGAACCATAATATCTTACCCGTGACTCCTTCACTTACCAATTTACTAATCACTATGCAATGATAGATAGATAGGGCTTGAAATTGGCTTGGGTATAATACAATATGAAGCAAATAATCTCTACTATTAGAATTTCACCGCTTCTCATGTACCTTCAGTCGCTTCATTCATGCATTAAATTAAGGAGGTATTTGACTTGCTAAGAAAATCAAAATTATCAATACCTTTCATGGGATAAAAGAGTATCTTTGGTATTGTTCGCATGAATACCCACTATGTTAGCAGGAGTGCCACAAGCCACTAAAATTGCTATAACAATGATTTGTAGGTTAATTTACAAATTACTCGTTACTTTACAAATTACTCATCCTAACACGCACATATCATGATACCCTATCATTATCAGATCTAGTGTTCTCTTCATAATGCTTTCACGTATTTATGAATCATGGATTGCTTTCACAATGCTAACAGTGAATGGAACAACATAGCATGGGGATATAAGTCTCATCATTGTTTGATCCATGATAGATGACATATTTATCTGAGGTAAAAGGTGGCTTTGAACATAGTGCCCTTATTGGGGGAGTAGTAAAAAATAATGTCTTTTAACACAAGCATAGCTAGTTCAATGCCAAATTAAATTCTATTCCCATTTTGGGTTGAATTTATATTTTCAGATCTGATAATCATTACCTTATGATTTCAAACATAATTTTATGCCATTGTTATCATAGAATAATTAGACACTGAAAATATCAACGAAAAATAACTGCAAAAAAAACAACAAAATCACAGAAAGATAGCCATGCACAGTAGACAAAAGAGTTTACCCTAGGAAACCCAACCTTTGGAGAAAACCCAACAACTTTTCTTAAGAATAAATCCAACCAATAAGTACATCAGCATCAATATGAAGAAACCCAATACATAATTTTTTTTTCCCTTGTATGAGTAATAACCCTCAAATATAGTGAACCCTAGACAAGACAACGAATCCTAGACAAGATAGCACACCTCAAATTTGCGCAACTAGCAACTGCAATTGTAACTGGAAATTGCAACTGCAAATGGAAACTGCAATTGTAACTGCAACTGACAATTGTGCACTTGATGAGAAGATATGTTTTTTGATGTGAAAATGAAATGATCAAGCCTCTTATTTATAGTAATCAAGTCACCTTTAATTTCCTTTTGGGCATGACTTCTTCTTTTGTCATTAATATCTTCTTGAATTTCTTTCTGGGGTTTCTTCAATGGTTTGTCTTGTCTTCTTGGCATTTATTCTTTAGTAGAAATGTTTTCCATGAGCCTTGTTGATGTATCATCTCCTCATATGAACGCCTAATTAATATAGGGCTCTAATGTTGATTAGATTCACCGAGAATCTCCTCGTCACAAGGTGTCTCTTGAGCCTACATCTTCAACATTAGACTAGACTTGTAAACAAGTCAAAACTTCCCTATAAAAAAATAGATCACTCCATCCTGGAGTAGGCAATGTGAGTGCATCTCGAGTCTTTATCACTCCTCATCAAATCAACATGACTACTAGGAGAAAGACTACACCTGGGCCATTCACCACTAGCCAAATCAACATGGCCTTGTGAGTGAATGTATCATTCTCCCTTGGTCAAATCAACATGACCAATCTGGGAGAATGTATGTCCGATGCTACTAATTGGAGAAACATAAATATCCCAACCCATTCACCACTGGCCAAATCAGCATGGCCTCGTGAGTGAATGTATCATTCTCCCTTGGTCAAATCAACATGACTAATCTAGGAGAATGTCTTCCTGATGCTACTAACTAGAGAAACATCGACATCATGGTCCATTCACCACTAGCCAAATCAACATGGGCCCGTGAGTGAATTTATCATCTTCCCTTGGTCAAATAAGCATGACCAATCTGGGATAATGCCTGCTTGATGCTTAAACATCAACATTTTGGGCATCGTGAGTTGTAAAAGTGCCACCACCCAATGTGTGAATATGTTACACTCACCATGCCCAAACTAGGAATAGAATTTAATAGTGTTGAAATATCTATGTTGAAGAAGGGTTTTTTTCAAAGTGCCTTCCACGATAACCCTAGCCTAAAAATACAACTCATATGCCCCATGAAAAAACTTTAGGAGAAACTAATAGACAACTTGTTTACCACACCACCCTTCTCTTGAAATGACACTTCCATCTACAAATAAGTGGGCAAGATTCATAACGTTCTATCCAATAGCCAATTGACAAACCAAATCCAACAATTGACTCCAACGAAAATCCTCGAAATCATACAAAGGTGATCCCTCCTAGGGGGAATAAAAAATCCCTCAAACTCCACATACATATAATGGAAAGGGATTTGTTTACAAGTGCCTTCCATGATGAGCATGGCCAATGTTACCACTCACGTGTTACAAATAGCTCATTTATCACACCACTCATGATATGAAGTGACACTTCCATCCTCAAAGAACTAAGTGACTCACAACATTGTGGTCATCGATGAACCAACAAACCAGAACATGTAACCAACTCTGGCAAAAATCTGCAAAACCATTCATAGGTCAACCTTGTTGGGGAGAAACAATGATCCTTGACACTCCATCTAAAATGTAGAAGGTTTTTTTTTAAAGTGCCCCCGACGATGAGCTTGGCTAGACTTACAACTCAATTAATTACCGAGCGATATGGCAACAAACCAAGAGTTGGCCACCCTACATATGAACCACAACTAATCTTCAAGAAGTCCCAACACGAAACTCACATACACCATCATTGTTTGGATGAAATAAAACTTTGATCTGCAGAGAATTTTGGGGTTTCCAACAGACATTGGCACGAGTGGCACCAAATGATGATTAAATAAAGGGAGAAAAACTAACGGTAGGGAAGATGGAAAAACCACACAAAGACGCACATAGCATGAAGGCAAGGACTTGTTGAATGAAAATAAGGAATGGTTAACACTTAACTTATATGAAATCTTGGGAGCCAAAATTAACAAGCCACCCATGCACACCAATCAAACGAATTTTTGGGGTTTCCAACATGTAAAAGGTGCCTTTGACCACAATGCCCTTGTTTGGGAAGTAGTAAAAAATAATTTCTGTAAAAGAAATAATTTAAATTTACTCTATCAAAATACCATGAACACCTTTAGGTTTGTAAAAATAAATATGGACACCTCTAAGCACACAACTAATAGTGATACTATTACACTTTGAGGTACCAAATGGAAATAGATATTTAAGATTGTGGTGTGGGAATTTATTGAACTACCCATTAGACCATAGGTAGATCTGGGATGAATAAACCTTATTTTTTATTATAGCCCCGACAAAGGTTCAAATGGTGTGCATGAAAGAGGTTTTGATTTTGGTATTTATTTCTATTTTTGTCTTTTTGGGGAATTTTGTTGGGGATTAGTAAAATGAGGTTCAACTCATTTGCCAATTTAAAAATCAGGGATTTGGTTGAGGTAAGAAAATTAAGGTTTGGACTGTTTTCCTATTTAAAAGTCGGGGATTAATAAATACACATTAAAAGAGGCCCTGCGTATTTTTTATTTAAGGAATGGTGTAGAACTATGCTTCTCTTTTGTAGGGATGCTTTAATATCAAAACCCTGAGTGAAGAAAAACTAATCCATTCTCAAATCATTCAAACTAGATATGTTCTTCGGTACAAATCTTGTGACTATGTATGGCAAGTTCAATAGTTTTGTAGATGCTCGCTGCTATTTGAACGAAATGCCAGAGAAAAATTCAATCCAATGGGGTTCTATGATTTTAGTTTATGTTAAGAATGAGCATTGTGAAGAGGCCTGGAAGATGTTTAGGAAAATGCATAACTATACTTCATTCCGGCAGAATCAGATCATTTTTGTCAGTGTTCTTGTGGCATGTGCTAATAAGGAAGCTCTAGAACATCACAGGGAGATTCACAAGGACATAATTCACAGTGGATTATAGTCTAATGCCTGTGTGGGGACTTCCCTCATAGATGTAGGCATATGTGGGCATATTGAGAGCGCATGCAAAGTGTTTGATAGAATGTGTCACTAGGGCGTGGTCACAAGGAAGGCTATGATTAAAGGATTTATGCAAAATGGCAGTGTTGATGGGGCTACAATGCTTTTTGGTTGAATGTCGTGCTAGTGCTAATGTGATTTTCTTGGTAAGTTTAATATGCATGCACTTTTAGAATGCGATCTTTTGTCAATTAGCTTCTTGTAATATTTCCATTTTCAGAGAATGAAAAAAATAAAACAAGACAAATATTTACTGTGTTCTTTTATCAAGTACCTGACTACTACTCAAATTAGACATTTACTCGTGTATTATTTATGAAACAATGATTATAGTTCCATTTAAAAGATTTTTGCAATGGAATTTAGGATGATATGTGCATTGAAACCAAAATACATTTTTGATTAAATATTTACTTTTTCTGTTGCAATATGTGGAAACTTGACCTGGTATACACTCTGAGCCAAACATGTTTATGTTTGATGATTGATCATGTGATCTGTTATTTTTGTTAATGAAAAAAAACTTAACATACGTATTTCCTCTAACTAGCTATGACAAATCTAACACACATGTTCGCCACATATATAAATATGGTTAAACTTTCTTTAAAATATCACTTATTTTCAGTTCTTGCATAAATATCAAAGGCTGAACATTTGCTTCAACACTATATCCAAAGTTATGGGAAAATTGGAAAAATTGTATGAATTATGAATTACGGGTTGTCGCAGTGAGCTTTGCTAGTAAAATATTGCAGAAAAGTGTTCATCTATTTATTTCTCAACATTTATGGTACTTTTTGATTCTGCACATATACTAGAGGTCATTGATATGTGCCAAAGCAGTGTGCCCAAGGCATGTGTTTCTCATCTATTGAAATATTCATGATCAAATTGATGACGAAATGGTTGGGGTGTCTCTATTTAAACTATTACATTTGAGATACTCAGTTGTCTTCCATTCCACTTTGAAATCTTGTAATGTCCATAAGCTACATGTATGAGAGATAAGAAAATCAGAGTCGATAAGAATTTCCTCCCTGTCCAATATCTCCCGATCCATCTTCTTGTCTTTATGTGACTTATCTTGTTGAGGGTATGTGGTTTGAACCTTGAATGAGTGATCGGTTTCACTAATGTTGGTATTCTCTTGTAAATCCATTTTTTGTAAAATTTCTTTTGCAATATGTTAAATGCAATTACTTTGTCCAAACCTTTTCAACAATGTGGTGGACAATAAACTTTTATGAAGCTAACTCATTTTTTTCCAATGTTGGTAAACCTCGTGATTCCTCTTCTTAATAATTTAACCTATATGCTGGTCTATTATTGAATATTTTTTTTCTTAAACCAATCTTTTGCATGAACTTGTTTTAATACTTTTCATCGTGAGTTTGATATGCTTCTGTAATGATTTTGGTTGAGTTTTTTGAGGTTGTCCTGAAAATTCAATTATCGTGAGATGTTTGTTTATGGGGTTAAAGAACATGAGTAATTACATCCTAATGCTTGATTCTCAGCTGTTCAGGTTGGTATTCATTTTGACAAATGTAAAATGTTTGGTTGCATTGGCTGAAGAGAAAAGTGGAATCTATCTCTAGTATCTAGTATGCATATTGTTTAAACACAATAAGGAGGGGAGTTTTTTATTATAAATTGAATCAATTGATATACTCAATGCCAAGATTCATGCATATTTATCATCATGTGATCTGCTAAAATGAAACTTAGAAGAATATGATGCGATATTTCTTCTGATTCTTCCCATGCAAGTGCTAATATGAATTTCTTGGCAAGGTTGACTTTCATGCATTTTTAGGATATGGTGATATTCTTCTCTGTCTTGTTTTCTTTACTCTATGCCCGCCCTTTGTAGATATTTTTTTTGTAATACTAACTCCATTATCAGTGTTTGCAAAGAAAAATAAACAAATTTGTACCACAATTTTGTATCTGATTGCAAACTACCACTCAAATAATACATTTAGTTTTGTACTTTGGATGAGACAGTTTTTGTATCTTTTGCAACAACTTATGCTATTGAGTTCCCACGATCATTTAAATTATTTTTGCAATGGATTTAAGAGGATATGTGCATTGAAACCAAAATATCTTTTCGATCAAACATTTTTTTGTCTATTGCAATTTGTGGAAACTTGAAAAGTGGCCCCTCTTATACACTAAGAAAAACAAATTTAAGTTTGATAATTAATCATATTATATGTTAAGTCTGGTAAATGAAAACAAAATTGGCATATGCATTTCTTCCAATTAGTTATGACAAATCTCTCTCATTCTGTACATATATCAAAATGGTCAAACCTTCTTCAAAATCCCTCTAGTTTTAGGTTCTGCATAAATATCAAAGGATGATAAATTACCAGAGAACTATATCCAAAGTTTTGGGAAAAATAGGAAAAATGTATGAAAAATGTTTCTAAATCATGGTTGTCACAGTGGGATTTTCCAATTAAATATTGAAGAAAAAGTGTCCATTGATTTTTTTTTTCCAACACATACACTCCATGTAGATTCTGCACAATTATCAAAGGTCACTGGTATTCCAAAGATGTATATCCAGTGCATGGATCTCTCATTATGGGATGATTTGGTTGTCTACATTAATATTTCCATGTTTGAGATCGTCAGTTTTACTCGGTTGTTTTCCAATCCATTGTGAAAGCTTGCAATGGGTAGAAGTTATTATTTGTGAGAGTTAAGTAACTTAAAACAAGCTCCGTGGGAAATATTTTATAAAAGTGGAATCATAAAGTTCTGATAGATTCTCAATTGTTTAAGACCATAGCTTGTGAAAAATAGGATTGAAACTGAAAATATTTCTACATAGAATCATAAATAGGCCTGCTCCATTTCAAGGTTGAGTGGCAAATTAATGGCTTCTACACTGGGCAAGAGAGTCACTATGCTTCCTTTTGACTATCACTTGGTTTCTAGAAGCCACAAGTCATGGGATTAACCCATTCTTCCAAGAAATTTCCCATTTGTGATTCCTCTCAGCCAACCTGGTCAAGGAGCCCTAGAAGCTCCACATGACCAGCAACATCCATGGAGATTCCTCCTTTTATTCTTCAATACAATATGCAAATTGCATCCAGTGACCACTTGCATCCATGGTGGTCCCTACATTTCTCCTTCAATACTTCCTGCCATTTGTGTCCAACAACCAGTAGAAACCCTAGCCCAAGAAACATGACCCAAGACTAATCATTTGTATTCTACTGAGAATGAGGCATGGTGTTTCTTGGTGAACATGATATGAGAATGTTTCTTGCTGTCACATAAATGATAAATATTTACTGAGTTTGGATGGTAGTATTGGCATTTGTTATGCCCCTAAATGTTCCTATAAATATTTAAAAGTATGTTTAATTAACTACATTCTGTTTTTTCTATGTTTGGGAATCTTAGAATGAAGAGGGAGAAATTGAAAAACGGTATGGAATTCTTAAAGAAATGTCATAGGGAAAAGATAATGTCTAACTTCACAAGGTGTCACCACAGGCTTCAGACCCTCATCCCAATATTCAGATTGAGTGATTGCCCTAATGATGGGATCCAATTGAGAAAGTCTGAAATATTGGTTTTCTAAACTAGAATTAGTTTTCCATTAAAAAATTATAAATCTTTCACTTGTGATGGACTCTCTGACATTTCTTTCCAATATTTTTATGGTATGTAAACAATGTCATTGATATTCCATTCTACTAAGAAATACATAGTCATCAAGCAGGCCTACGATAGTGACTAAAACCTGCCTCGGGATTTACAAAGTAACCAACAGTCAAGGCACTTTTCAAGCATGTTGAGCAAATGATTATGGATAGAGTTTACACTCTATTTTTCCACCGTAACAACATGTGAAAGCTATAGAAATGGTATATTATAAAGTTAGATATATAAGTCTCCAAAAGTTTTAGAACGTTAAAGAAATATGACTTGGATGCAGTTTGTCAAACATACTATTTATGCCATGCCTTTGTTGATTTTAGGCCAACTGGTTGTGATATAGGTACCCTATCCCTGGCTATAACACCTTCCCCTATCCTCCAAATATCATTGTTCTAAACAGGGGAAGATATTTTTGAAAATACTTCTAACATCCCTATACTTCTAATAGTCATGTTATTAGATTATGATGAACATACTCCTGGAAAATTTTCCAGTTCATTGTTAGGCTATTTAAATAACGAAAGAAGAGAACATATAAATATTATAGCATAGTTGTCCCATAGTGAACATTGTATTCCTAATTTAGGTTAGAACATGTTCTCACTAGAAACACTCAGCGATAACAACCAATAAATAATTGTTTCAAATATGGCCTAGATTTACCAAAATGCTTGATATATTAGAGCATACTCTCATTTCATCTTGTAGAATTCAGACACATCAATTACAACCGAAAAGTTATCTATTTTTTAATCAAATATCAGTAGATCTAGAATCAAAATTGGATTCCCCACATACACATACAAAATTGATATACTAAGAAAAAATCATGTGAATAAGATGAAAAATAACCAAAAGGATTACCATTATGTATTCATGTGCTACCTTTACTAATGTCCTGTAGTGTCTAAATAACAAATTATGATAACAATTAGCCAATGATAATGTATTTAGTGTCCCAAACCAATGTCATGTGTTGTCTAATAACAAATTATTTATTATGGTAAAAATTAGTCAATAATGATGTATCTTATAAAGAATAGTGTCTCAAACCCTTTGGCACATAAAAGACATATGCTTTTCTAACCAATCATAAAGGCATTCGACATGTAGCTGCAAAAATTAATACAAATTCAAAAGAAATAACTAGGCATAATTGGAAAAGTTATTCAGTAATATTGAATGCTAAATTATTCAATACCACATTTCCAAACAAAGTAAAGAAGAAAATCAGAGCAAACAAAATACAAGTAACTCACAAACTAACCTCAAATCTCATATTTTCACCTCTTCGGCTCCGCACAAGCTCCAATACATTATGAATCTGTCAATACATTATGAATCTGTTATGAGAAATGGATCAATATAATTATGTACTCAAAACAAGCAATCATAATACCATTGCATTCATCTACCTTCTTGTTTGGCAGTCGTCTTAAAAGGAATGCAAAAGACCAACGTAAAAACCTGGTTCAAACGTGTCTTCCTCCATTTTCATATCAATGGAATGATCTACAACCCCCATCTCTTTCAATATTCTACCCATCGGTCGCTTGTCCCCGTAGAAGCCAATTGTCTGCAAGGATAATTGATTCAAGGAGTTAAAAATGATTCTGATATCATGCCACTAGTTTTATGAAGCATTAGGTACAAGTCGATTGCAAAAATGAATAATCTGCTCTTCGGGAAGATGGAACTTGTCTACAAAGTTAAATTCCTGCTTGTCAGATACGATTTTCATAACTTGAAAGAGATACTTTAGTGTTTGAAAAACGAACAATGATATTTTTTTCTAAAACTCTAGTGTTTGCTCACGGGAAATAATTCCATTATTTCTGCGTGACTTGGTGCCTCAGCATCCATTAAATCCTTTGGTCTGAGGATTGACTTGAGTGAAATAGGATTTATCGTCCCGATTGAAGCTTGAGCATGATTGTGCGCCCACTAAAGCATTTTTGGTTTCCACTTCACCGATACAGTGTTTGAAGAAGACACTGGAAGCATTTTGGAGTGATGTGATGTTTGAAGAAGAACCCTGGAAGCCGGTGTTTGAATAAAACTGGAAGTTGAGTCGGTGAAAGAAATGACACATGGAGAGCGAAGATTCATTGATAAATGAAGAACATATGGCAATTTCCTATAGGTTTTGGACAGACGACGAAGGTCTCCTAGAGAACCTCCCCTTAAAATAACGCCTTCGGCTTAATAATTATTTATATGATGATTCAAGATGCATTTGATGGCTTCTCAACGCACCAACAATTCGTAGCACTGTTCAGTTCTTGAAGTCCCGTTGAAATTCACAATTTGCAGACTTCTTTGAAGTGTAATTCCAGGCCTAGGGCAACTGTGTAGCATGATATGGAATACACAACTCAAGGGTTGATCTAAAATCTGTATAGCTAAGGGAAGATGATATGATTCTTGGGATATTATTTATGCTCATGTTGATAGTATTGACAAGATTTAAGGTATAATTAACTTAATCACCTGCAAAACAAGAAGATATAGTGGTCATATTAGAGGAAAACACTCTATCAAAGGAGATATATAATGCAGATTACATAGTTGATGAAATGCCCAGATCACTACTTCAAAGGATTCATGATTTCCCAGCGGATTTAAGGGTCATATGTAGCAGTGGTGGGCCCTGTAAACCCTTCCTTCATGATCAGGTCAGAGTAGGGTCTGTATTATCTCATCTCACAATATCATTTCATTCCAACATTTGCAAAATTATGTAAACCTGATGTTGTTGTTTGGGAAACTTTCCTTGGTGCATGTAGAGTTGATGGAAAAACAAAGCTAGGATAGTTTGCAAGCAACCCATATCACAGTTGTTGTTGTTACGATTGTGTGCAATCATGTAATTTTGGCTTCTGAAGGGCATCAATACTTTGAGTGCATGGATCAAGATTATCATATTACACCAAGACTGGAACTTAATTGTTGTATGATTGACCTCCTTGACCGAGCAGGATGCCCGTATAATGCAGAGGAAGAAGTAAAGAGAGGATCACTACAATTGCATGGTTTCCCTTCTCAATTGGGATAGCCTCCTGCATGAAGCATTGAAATTTATCAATGGAATTCCATTTAAGCCATTGCTTTGGTATGGGGAATCTTACTTGGTGTTTGTTGAATCCATGGCAACATGGAGCTAGCAAAGCATGCAGTAGATCATCTTCTTAAATTGGAATCACATTTAAGTGAACCATATGTGTAGTTTCTGAACACCTATGTTGCCACTGTTGGATGGGATGATAAATCTAGGGTCAGAAAGGTGATGAACGGGGCATTGGAAAAGAGTCCAAGATGCAATTGGATTGCCGCTGAAAGCATAATGCATTTACTCCTTGTCAAAAACAGTTCAAACTCACAATTTGAGGAAATTTATAAATTGTTGGAAAAATTGACTGGGCAGATCAAGGAAGTTGGATATGTTCCTAGCACCAATTATGCAATGCATGATGTAGAGAAAGAGTAGAAGGAGTGTCTTCTATACTATCATAGTGAGAAAACTAGCTATAAGTTTGAATAATTGGACACCTATTTGGATCCAACCCAATAGGCTGAAAATGATGCATACTGATATTCAATTCATTCAAAGAAATACCATCTTTAGTATTAGCCTTCCTCCATGGAATTGTATATAGAACCTTGTCCAACCATAACATAGTTGGGAAGTGAAAATGTTGGTTAATATTATACAACAGAAAGTGGAGTGTTAGCCTCAGAGATTGGATGCCAAGCACTTGAATCTAGCTTAATAGACAATGTCGTTATATACTCAATGTTTTTCTGTAGCCCATCATCATTATAGTTGTTCATCTTCAGTGTCTTTAAACACATGTTCAATTAAGAAATTTTCTATTACATACATCTCTTCTAACATCTTACGCATGGACTAGGGTTTCATATGGAGTTCTCACCTTCTTGTTACATGGATTTCAAGCATACATCTTGATCTTGTGATGGAGCACCCTAGGGTTTCGTGGTTGATTTGGCATGGTTTTGGCACTTATTGTCATTTATTCATGATCTATGAGGAGTTCTACACAAGATTTGAAAATTTACTCAATCAAATTCCTGAGGACATTATCTTAAAGGATGGTGTCATCGTCCTTATTCAATATACAAAATCCTTTGAGAGGCAATTTGGATTTATGTTAAGGGAGAAGTCCCCAAAGATCCTTGTAGAAGCACAATAGCATGCTTCTAAGATTGAAGAGAATATTCTATCTTCTCAAAACTTTACCAAGCCTAAAAATTTACATAATGTTGAACCTACCCAAAATTCTATGACACTTTTGGCCCAAAGACTTGAGAAAATAGTAACCGACTTCTCATAGAATCAATGTCTCATAGAGAGATTTTATCCCATAAATCAGAGCTTTGTTTTGAAGATAATTTCAAAGGAAAATGATCAAGATTGTCATATATATATGCATGTGACAAAGACCCTTTAGATGCTTAGAGGTTTGACCTAAAGAAGGGGAAAGAAACATAAAATTTCAATGTTGGGCCGACGTTTAATGATTACCTAACTTTGGTTCAAATTGAATTTCTAATTTTGAATTGGAAGAGAAATTTAGGGACAACCCCTTGAGGAAGGTTATGTGCTTGTGTTGAATCTCTTACGCCCATGTGTAAATGGATAATGGTTCTTTGTTTGCTTAACTGTTAAAGAAGGTAATTCCTTGGATGGTTTTCTGGGCTCTTGATTGTGATACAAAGTTATCTCATTTTGAACCTGACATTCCCACATGTGAAGGAAGATGTTGGGTCTTTCTTACACGCTTGGTGAAGGAAACCCTAGCCCACTTGAAGAACAATTGAAGATTGTATAGCTGATTTTGAGAAAAAAAAAGAGCATTGAAGGGCCTTTGGAGGCTAGATGTTGCACCAAAGCCCCTCTTTTCCCCTCATTTGAGAAAATTTTGTTGAAGCATCTTGTGTTATACTTAGGCACATTTTTTGGAGATTGATCTAGTGGATGTTTTCTCTTTATTTTTGGTGGATGTTTGGTGAAAATGGGTTTTATTAATGCTATGTGCCTTATCTTAAGCTTTTTCATTATGTTTCATGTGATGTTTCTTGGGATATTTGGTGAATGCTCTATTAGAGTAATAGTTGCATGTTAACTTTGTCTCCTTGAACAATCTTGAAACCCTAAGGAAGGATTCAGAGTGATCATCCCCTTCCCTTGTTTTATCCATCTTAACTCATTGAAGCATTCAAGGTTTTCCTTAATGGATAGGAGTGGCTATCCCCTTAAGGATTTTCTTGGCTAGGGTTTAGTTCTAGGGGTTAGAAGTGGCTATCCCCCTAGGGTTTAAAACATATTTGTCTTGATCTTCTGCTAATAGATCTTGAACGGATAGGATGACACCTAGTGTTTATGAGGGGATAAACTCTAGGGTTTTCTCTCCTAGGAGGTTGACCTAGGCTTATGAGGTGATAATCCTATGATAGACTTTCAAGTATTATTTTTCTCTCGGTCTCCATTTAAGTGCTACATTAACTCCATATTCCCAATGAAAAGACATTGATATTAATACCTCCAAGTAATTTCTTCAATAGTCTAAAGCTACCCAAACGCATTTTTCTCGGACTTCACTCTCCACACTGAGATTCCTTGCCCTAAGTCCTCACAATATTAATTGAGGGAAACCCCCTTCAGTTAGAGGAAAGTTGGATTGAAGTGAAAGAGGGTTGTTGAGGTGGCATGGGCCTTCCCTCTAAGTTACACATGATTGCACTTGAGCTTTCAGACTTTATCTCAATAATTGTGAGTTCGTGTGATAACACACCCGAGACATATCCTAGTGATCCTAAACCTCATTATACAAGACCCCGTTTACAATAGGAAGTTAGTCCTCCTCCTTAACCAACCTTTCCCAAGACCAATGATATAGATTTAATACTGATATGACTAGTATCTTAACAAAGGTTAATGTACCTATCCCTCTTAGTATTAATATTGTATTTTTTTTTTAAATACCTACAACAAAGTCGCTATTGTGACGTCTTAGAGTGTCGCTCCAATAAAAACCACGCCAGAGATGATACCTCTTCACGTCTCTCTTGCCACGTCCAAGACATATCTTTTTCCACCTCCAAGACATCTCTTTTTCGACCTCCAAGACGTCGATCTTGCCACCTCCAAGAGTGTCTCTCCCATAGAAACCACGTCGGAGCTGATACCTCTTAACATCACTCTTTCCACCTTCAAGAAGTCACTCTTTCCACCCCCAAGACTTTTCTCTTGACACCTCAAAGACATCTCTCTTTCCACCTCTGAGATGTCACTCTTGCCACCTCCGAGATGTCTCTCTTGCCACCTCCGAGACGTCGCTCTTGCCACCTCCAAGATGTCGCTCTTTCCATGTTCGATACGTCGCTCTTTCCATGTCCGAGACGTCGCTCTTTCCATGTACGAGATGTATCTCTTTCCACCTATGATATGTCACTCTTGCCACCTCCAAGACGTTGGTCTTATGACGACCATATGGGGTTTGGAAAGTCAAATCCGAGATGACATGTGTCTGCATGAAACGTCGCAATAAAGATGATATCTATGTCGTCGGAAAATCGATGTCATGTGAAACGACAATTGAGGGGGTCTACTATTTGTCGTTCTCTTGACAATATAAAGTGGAAATTGCGTCAAACACACCGTCGGAATTTGACGCAAATGTACTAGTGTGAGTGAAGCCTGTGGTTTTACACTTCAGGATATTTGGGTGTCTAGTATACATTCATGTGCCCAAGGAGAAAAGGAACAAGATAGACCCTTTAGACATAAAGGATACATTTGTGGGGTATAGTGAGTCTTCAAAGGCATACCAGATCTACATCCTTGGTCAAAGACAAATTGAGGTGAGTAGAGATGTTACCTTTGAAGAGGAGGTAGCCTTCAGGATATCCAATTCATCTCGTTGATCATGTAACTCCAGTTAATGTTCCCAGAGATATTTCAGTAGGTCGGAAGAGACCTACATGGGCTCGTCAGACTCTGTAGGAAGCAGAAGGACATGTAGCTCCTTGTGGTACCTTCCGAGAGAGAAAGAGACCTCAACTATATTTGTTCTATGCCTCATCTATGATCCACATCGATGATTCTGATTCATCCTATTATGAGGAGGCATATAGTCAGCCAATATGGAGAGATTCCATGATGGGGGAGTATTAGTCCATCATGAAGAATGATGTGTGGGATATTTTTATGAGACCTGAGGGGAAGTTTGTAGTGACTTCCAAGTGGATCTATATGATAAAACATAGAGATGATGGAAGAACCGAGAAGCACAAAATGAGATTTGTTGCTAGAGGATTCTCTTAGGTGTTGGGAATAGATTATGAGGAGATAGTTTCTCCTATTGCTCAATACACTTCTATCCAGGTGATTATTTCCATTGTAGCACCCATGGGTTGGAGACTACATCAGATGGATTTGAAGACAACCTTTCTCAATGGAGAGATTGAGGAAGAAGTATACATCGAGAAACCATATGGTTTCATGATACATGAGAAGGAGTCTCATATGTGTAGGTTGAAGAAGGCCCTATATGGACTCAAGCAGGTACCTCAAGCTTGGTATGCAAGGATTGATGGACACCTGATGAGTTTGGGCTTCAAAAAAAGTGTTGTTGATCCCAATTTGTACTACAAGATTGTTAATGGCGAGTCCCTGATTTTGGTCCTCTGCGTTGATGATTTATTCCTCACCGATACATAGAGCCTTATTATTGAATGCAAGTATGCATTAGCCTTTGAGTTTGATATAAAGGACCTTGGTATGATGCACTACGTCTTGGGACTAGAGGTGTGGCAGAGAATTAATGAGATCTTCCTGAGTCAATGGAATTACAAAGTTGAGATATTGAAGAAGTTTGGGATGTTGAACTGTAAGCCCATGGCTACACCAATGGTGACGAATCTGAAGAAACTAAGTGTGTCTTCTTTCGATTCCAATGAGATTGATCCAAACCTGTACAAACAAATGATTGGATCATTGATGTATCTGGTTAACAGTAGATGAGATATTTTCTATGTAGTGATCATTGCACTTAGCCATTTTATGATTCATCCAAGACAAACACACTGGATTGTTGCGAAGCATGTGTTGAGATACATGCGAGGCACATTTGGACATGGTTCGAGATATACTTCTAGTATTGACATGAGATTGCAAGGATATATTGACTCTGATTAGGTAGGGAACATAGTGGATGGGAAGAGCACCTCCGAGTGTTGCTTCACTTTGGGATCTTCCATGGTTTCCTAGTGTAGTAGGAAACAAACTTTTGTGACTTTGAGCACCACAAAATCATAGTAAATTTCATTGAGTGTGGAAGTCCATGAAGTAGTGCGGCTTCAAAATATCCTTGAAGATTTATTTGGACATGTGATAGATTCCACCGTTATTCATTTTGATAACTAGAACTGTGTGAAGCTCTCAGAGAATCCAATGTTTCAAGAAAAATCAAAACACATTGAGATCAAGTTCCATTACATATGAGACATGGTGTAGAGGAAGGAAGTACTGGTGCGGTACCTTCCTATAGATGATAAGGTTGTTGATGTTCTTACCAAACCCCTCACCATGAAAAAATTTGAGTACTTCCGTGACATAATTGGCATGGTTGTAACACCCCAAGACCAAGCCCCAGTTGTAAATGAGAATATTTTTTATAGGCTAGTGAGCTAGGTTATTATATGTCAGAAGGCTTATGTGATTATTAGTCTGGAGAGCCTAGATGCTAAAGGCCAGTGAGCCTATTTTTGTATATGTAAACACTCATATCATTAATAAAATACATCGTTGCGTGTATACCAACCACGATAAAAGAGTATGGGGGACTAAACTCCACTAGGAAGGGAAAGGGAGGGGCTAAGATCCTAGGAAATGAGATAAGCTAGAGGGATTATCTCCAAGGGAATATTATAACATTATTCCTAAAAGACTAAGTTATGGGTATAACTTATGATATCCTAAGTTCTTATGAGAAAGGTGCATGTGTCATCAAAGGCGCATGCAAATAAATGTGGGGAAATTAGTCCATTTTAGACTCACTCAACCATTCGTTCCATGCTCTCCATCAGTAATACCACTAGAGCATTCACACACTCCTTCAACCATACCCTATACTTTTTATGTTACCGGTAGTGAACCGTACCCTTCTTGTTAGGAGAAGTGCACTAGAACCATCATGTCACTAGAAATGCACTTTTTCCTTACTTGAACGATGTTGTTCTCTTTACCTGCACATTACCCAGAGTTTGTTGATTCCATCACATGTACTTGTACTTGGTTGGATTAAGAGTTGGATTGAAGAGGCAGGTTTTTAGGACCATGGATTGAAGAAGCAGGTTGTCAGGCCCGTGAGAAACTCTCTCCAGATGAGAGAATTGTTGGAGAAGTGATTTCTTGAGGGATCTCAACTACAAATACAGTTCTCTTAGATTTTCAAACAATTGTCTTAGGTTGATGGACAATTGGTATGGATTTTTGGTTATCATTGATGTCAACCATTGGAGAGTGATATTGTATATTGATTCCAACCCTTAGTGATTGATGTCAACACTTGAAGAAAGTCCGGTATCACAAAGGTTTGGGTAATGGACCCAAGTTTTTTTGATGTATAATGGTATGAGTTTTAATATGTTTGAAGGTAAGACTATTCTAGATGGATAGTACATGTCATGCAATTTACAGTGGTATGTAGAATGTGTTGGCCCTTGACCAAGTTTTGAGGAAACATTGGTCGTGTTTGATCACCTTTTGGACTTCAATAGGTTGGTTAAAGATGAAGCACCCAAGTGGATCTGAGATCACGGGATATCACTTATTTTGCGGGCTTGTGGACCCAGAAAAGGGTTTACTAGGGTTTATGTAATGGGTTAGGGGATGTCATCCCATGGGTTTACCCATGATTAGGCCTCTTTGTAAATGTATAAATGAGTAGCTAAGCAATGTAAGAAGTCTAGCTAGGTGGTTGGTTGGCTATGTTCACAATATGTTGTAAGTGTTAATGTTGGATTAATGCAAGAGGTTGTAAGTTTCTTTGTGCGAACTAGCTGTGTAAAGTAAGGCTATGTGCTATTAAGGATTTGTCTCTATGCCTTGACCTGATTTTGGGAAGGAGGATCTAGTGCGCAACGCACACATCTCTTGTCCTCTGCGGAGTTGGGCTCTGTGGATTTGTACAAAGGAGAAGATGAATGTAAGAATATTTAAGACTAATAAATAAGAAGAAGAAGTTGGTGGACGTAGCCCCACACTGGGGTGAACCACGTATATCCCGTGTCTTGATGTGCTTTGTGCGATGTGATTTATGTTGTTTATTTTCTTAGCGTTATTGTTATAATGTATGATGAATGCATCTGATGTTATTGTTGAGTGTTTAATGGTATTAAAGATAAATGAATGCTAGATATGAGCTAATGCTATGTGCTAAGTGATTGAAATTTCTTGATCTTTATTATTACTGCGTTGATCTGTAACACGGGTTTAGTCTAGGATGTGAATGAGACTCATGAACTAATGCATATTTTTGTCTAAAGTGCTTTGATAAATGTTGTAATCATAGATTCGTGTCCCATATTGGTTGTAGACACCTGTGTCCTGCACCCCCCCTACCTCTACCTTGGGTGAGACTTCATATTCTTCGCAGGTGTTACCAAAAGGGTCGGTAGTTAGGGTTTTGTTGGTGCGTTGTTGAAGCGTTGAACCCTGGGTATGTCCCTATGCCAACAAATGGTTATGTTGTCGGGACCTGAAACTATGATTGCCGAAGTTAGCACAATATTGGTTTATGCCTCAACATTGCATAAGTGGTGCAACCTACAGGCGCTACCTAATATTTCATAGAGAACAAAATCTGCATTTCATTATTCATTTTGGCAAATGAATACAATTGTTATGGGATTTTTATTTTTTGGGGGGAAAATTGAAATTATATTGAGTTATTCCCAATATCCAAGTTCAAGCATCAAAGAACCCATGGATTTATGCTACCGAATTACATGCAGAAACACAGTCAGGCGCTACCTATAGGTGCTGCGTAATATTCTGGTAGAGGCTAAATTGTGCAGAGTTATTCTGCCAGTTTTGAGTCACTAATTTAAAACTTGGGTTATGAGCAGTTGAGGATTTATTTATGAAAAATTGAGGTTTTTGTTCATAAAATTCCAAATAACAAAAACCTCTCTCAGTTTTTCAAAATGTGTTTTGGTTTGAGAGATATTGGATATAGAAGTAGGCCTTGCGTACTCTACACAGTGGCACTGCGTACTAATTTTCTGTAGCGGTCACGGTTCTGATATTCGCCTTGTTGGGAGGTTCCCACATGTTAAGGAGAGTTTGAATGAATTATCAAGGATTAGTTAGATGTCAAGGGACACCTACACCTAAGATTTATCTCTATCAAAGGCCTCATGCAATGAGGTGGAGACATTTCATTAATGACTTCAAACAAATTCTTGAAAATTAGTAGTTTGTTGGATTTTTGTCTCTTTGATTGTTTCCACCTATCTCCAAGGCTTAGAATCCAATGAAGGATATGGGATTCGACCTCCTTAGTTCATTTGGATGCTATTGTATATTTAAATAAGGAAATATCTCTTGGAGAAGAGGAATGGATGAGCCAAGAGAGGCTAGAGAGAGTAGGAATAGGCAGTTTCCTATGTGTGTTAATTTGTAAGCCTGTGGGCATTTTATGATTGTAGGCATTACTACTATTGGAGACTCATGAGAGCTGTGATTTCAGATTGTAAACCTTTTGTCTATATTTATTCTTATTTTAATATATTGAAGATTTGAGGATCAAAGGCTGTCAATGATGTATGGATCCCTAAGCAGTAGAGGATCTGTTGTATTTTTCCTATCAGTCATTGTTTATATTCAAGTATTTGTTGATTCATTAAATTGAGAGGATCTTTATTTACTGAACATTCTATCTTATGTTGTCCTTCTTCATTTCTTCCACCTATCAACATATAATCTTGTTTTTTGTTGAGCAAATTTTTCTCCTTCGATGAGTAGGACGTTTGTGACTCCATTGTCCATTGGTGTAGCCTACTGATCTGTAGTTTGTTTCCCTCTCCCTTTCTTTATCCATTTTTTTGATCCACCTATTCAAAACCAAATTATATTTTACATTCTAATGGGTGTTGATCTTACACTTTAGTAGTCAAAGTGTGACTTTCAGTGCTAACATTTTTGGCGTCGTTGTCGGGGACGGATTTGAGCAGATTGAAAAGATCCCTAGGAAGAGTGACATTGCACAACTCTAGCTTTAGATGGTGACTGAAGTTGGACACCTTCAAGACTGCACATTCACCATGGCGACTCCATTGTTCAAAATATGTTGGTGACTCCACTAGTGATGAGAAAAATCAAATGGCTATGAAGGATGTCCTGGCTAGGAGGTTTGCCCCACTCAATTTCTCAACCATAGATGGTTATTGTTATAACCCTAAAATGCACCATACAGGTTTACCTGGCATCAGGCCAACTCATGCCTCTTCCTAGCCAAAGCCATGCTGAGTAATTCCTCAAAAAACCACTTAAAACAAGCAACCCGCGCCCTAACTTCTCACTGGGCGCGGGCAACCGCTTGCTGTCCCTTTACTGCACGCGGGCATCCGCGGGCTAGCCCAAAACAGCCCGCGAGTACCTAACAAAGAAAAAAATCAGGGAAGTTTTCGCCGAGACACGAGGCTTTTTGTCAGTTAACTGAAACTCTCCGCCATGCATGGCCGAGAGTTCGCCTAAAACCCTAGCTCTTCCTAGCCTATAAAAGGAGGGGTAGGGGTACTAATCAAAAGGGGAAAAGGATAGCAAAGAAACTCTGCCAAAATTGCCAAGCCTATTATTGTCCCCACCCTTTAGCTTTGCCTTAAGCTTTAGGAGAACTTCATGTTGCAGCAGTTGGAGGACAAAAGAAGAGGAGGAGCCCAGGATCAGGATCGAG
>ML777579.1:670574-683947 GCA_009831015.1 Picea engelmannii
TATAACCCTAAAATGCACCATACAGGTTTACCTGGCATCAGGCCAACTCATGCCTCTTCCTAGCCAAAGCCATGCTAAGTAATTCCTCAAAAAACCACTTAAAACAAGCAACCCGTGCCCTAACTTCTCACTGGGCGCGGGCAACCGCTTGCTGTCCCTTTACTGCACGCGGGCATCCGCGGGCTAGCCCAAAACAACCCGCGAGTACCTAACAAAGCAAAATATCAGGGAAGTTTCCACCGAGACACGAGGCTTTTTGTCAGTTAACTGAAACTCTCCGCCATGCATGGCCGAGAGTTCTCCTAAAACCCTAGCTCTTCCTAGCCTATAAAAGGAGGGGTAGGGGTACTAATCAAAAGGGGAAAAAGGATAGCAAAGAAACTCTGCCAAAATTGCCAAGCCTATTATTGTCCCCACCCTTTAGCTTTGCCTTAAGCTTTAGGATAACTTCATGTTGCAGCAGTTGGAGGACAAAAGAAGAGGAGGAGCCCATGATCAGGATCGAGGAACGGTGGCCAGTCTCAGAACTCATTGTAAGTGATTCATTTTGAGACTAATGAAAAAGATGCTTTTCCCGTCCCAAGTTCATGAATCTCATCTATGTTATTTGATTTATGTATGATTTCTAACCCCCTAGTAGATTAGTAGCATGCATGTATAGTCTTACCTTGATTGCAGGAAGCTTTGTAGAAGGGGCAGCAACAGCAAGGAAATAGGAGGCTCAACGGAGGATCTACTTCAATCATCNTTAAAAAGGTGAGTCGATTCTTTCATTGTTTGCTTGAAAAGGGGTTGAGATTTTGGGTAGAAGGTTAAAAGTTAAATCTTAAGGGTCATGATCTGCGTATAAGTTTAGAGCCCTAGCTTATTAGTCCGTAGGGTAGAATACCCCACAATAGTTATCCACATCTTGTGCCTCAAATTGATGAATGGCAAGATCCGTTGCCCATATTTTATGAAGGTGATGATGACAACCCTTTTGAGCATGTTCATGAATTTCATGCTTTGATGCAGCAACTTGACATCCATCATGAAGATATATTGATGAAAATGTTCATGTATTCATTGGAAGGCGATGCAAGGCAATGGTGTAGAACACTCCCTGCTTCTTGTATTTCCTCTTTGAAGGACTTTCATGATGTTTTTTATTCTCATTGCAAGATAATTTATTCAGCTGAAAGACTTTTTTAGAATTGTTGTGAGAGGTATGTATCATATATTCAATATTCAGCAAGTGATTCCTCTAGCAGTGATGATGAAGGGGATGATTGCAGAAAGCAAGACTAATATGATGATTTTCATAATGATTTTCCTAAATTTGAAGAACAAATGCATCAGTCATGTAGAAATCTAGGTCCCCATGAGAAATAGCAATATGGATAATCCATCATTTCCTTATCTCCTCCTTTTCTCGATTCTTTAATTCAAGAGGTTATCTTAGATTCAGATTTATTTCATCATGAGAATAGTATTAAAGCTTGTCATGACCGAATTCATATCTTATCAGTCCCTCCTATTGTTAATGAACCAATGTGCCATGATTTGCCAAGTTTTTATGACTATGAGGATGTTTTACCTAAACAACCAGCTATCCCAGCTATTGTACTAATCCCCTCAGCCATTAATAGTCAAATGGTCATTGATTCAGCTTTGTATGATAATTATGAAGATGATTTCCATGAACAGTCTGTTGAAGACCTTATATAAGAGAAACACCCTTCCCATCAAATCAACAATAGCTTGTTTCAACCCTCATGTCATATTTTTGTTGCTGAAAAAAAAGAAAAAGATGATAATCTAATTTTAGAGGGTGAAAAACTGAGAATTTGGGACCACAAGGCAAGCTATGCTGAATATCCCTCACAATTAGAAGATAATACAAAATAATGTAGCTTCCCAAGCAATTCTAATTGTGATGAACTACCCTATCAACTCCCTATTACTCTTGAAGAAACAAGCTCAGTTTCATCAAGTAGCCAAGATCAAATGCCATGTGATCAGATGAGAATGGTTGAAATTAAAGAAAGACGAGCATCACTAAGCATTTTTCCTAATACACCTCATGACTAGGAATGGACCAAGGCCATATGCATTGAGGATGAATCAGAAAATCAACAAGCCATAAAACAACCAAGAACAGTGGAGGAAGGACCTAATGCAATACTTTTCCTTTTTACACAAAGCAATGTTGCAGGGGAAAGTATTGATGATGTTTTTCAGGATCCATTTGCATCTTGTATGCAAGCAGAAAGTGGGCCTAGTCTCATTGATTTATTCAATGGAAAGTGTATTGCCAAATTTTTCTTTGACGTGCCTTCAAGTAAGAATTATCTCTGGTGCTTAAGGAAGCACATTTCAAAGCTTCAAACAATTGAAAAAATGATGAAATGGCTTCTTTGGTTGTTCCATGTAACTTGAAAGCTTCATTTTCCCAATAATTAGAGTAGGTGTGTGAAATAAGCTTGTTGCACAAGCATCATTTTCATCATTTTGTCAGTTTTAGTTTCATTTTCATTTAGTTTCAGCTGAAGGTCACAGATCAAAGAAAATTGCAGAGTTTAAAGGTTGAGATCATGACTTCACAAGCCCAAAGGATAAGGCACTGAAACTACAAGAGTTCTTAGAGCCTCACAGGGAGGACTCTATCCCCCATGGAGCCTATGTTATCACAATATTGGTTTATGCCTCAGCGTTGCATAAGTGGTGCTACCTAATATTTCACAGAGAACAAAATCTGCATTTCATTATTCATTTTGGCAAATGAATACAATTGTTATGGGATTTTTATTTGTTTTGGGGAAAATTGAAATTATATTGAGTTATTCCCAATATCCAAGTTCAAGAATCAAAGAAACCATGGATTTATGCTACTGAATTGCATGCATAAACATAGTCGGGTGCTACCTACAGGCGCTGCGTAATATTCTAGCAGAGGCTAAATTGTGCAGAGTTATTCTACCAGTTTTGAGTCACTAATTTAAAACTTGGGTTATGAAAAGTTGAGGATGTATTTTTGAAAACTGGAGGAGGTTTTTGTTCATAACATTCCAAATAACAAAAACCTCTCTCAGTTTTTCAATTTTTTTTTTGGTTTGAGAGATATTGGATATAGAAGTAGGCGTTGTGTACTCTGCACAGTGGTGTTGCATACTAATTTCCTGTAGCAGTCACAATTTTGATATTCTCCTTGTTGGGAGGTTGCCACATGTTAAGGAGAGTTCGAATGACTTCTCAAGGATCGGTTAGATGTCAAGGGACACCTGCACCTAAGATTTAGCTCCAACAAAGGCCTCATTCAATGAGGTGGAGACATTTCATTAATGACTTCCAACAAATTCCTAAAAATTAGCAGTTTGTTGGATTTTTGTCTCTTTGATTGTTGCCAACTATATCCAAGGCTTAGAATCCAATGGAGGAGATGGGATTCGATCTCTTTAGTTCATTTGGATTCTATTTTCTATTTAAATAAGGAAATATCTCTTGGAGAAGAGGGATGGATGATCCAAGAGAGGCTAGAGAGAGTAGGAATAGGTAGTTTCCTGTGTGTGTTCATTTGTAAGCCTGTGGGCATTATTGCTATTGGAGACTCATGAGAGTTGTGATTTCAGATTGTAAACCTTTTGTCTATATTTATTCTTATTTGAATATATTGCAGATTTGAGGATCAAAGGTTGTCAATGATGTATGGATCCCTAAGCAGTAGATGATCTATTGTATTTTGCCCATCAGTCATTGTTTATATTCAAGTATTTGTTGATTCATTAAATTGAGAGGATATTTATTTACTGAACATTCTATCTTATGTTTTCCTTCTTTATTTCTTCCACTTATCAACATATAATCTTGTTTTCTGTTAAGCATCTTTTGTGTCTTCGATGAGTAGGATGTTTGTGACTCCATTGCCCATTGGTGTAGCCTACTGATCTGCAGTTTTCTTCCCTCGCCCTTTCTTTCTCCATATTGTTGATCCACCTATTCAAAACCAAATTATGTTTTACATTATGATGGGTGTTGAGCTTACACTTTAGTAGTCAAAGTGTGACTTTCAGTGCTAACAACTGGGAACTGATGAAAAGAGAAAGTGTTGTCTGTAGATCTATTGCTGTAGTGTGAAATATTCTACTTGAGTTGTGAAGATCTATGCTAAGAAAGAAACTTGATCTGAAGAAAAGAGGTAATATCTTAAATCTTTGTGCTTTGGTAAGGGGAAGATAAGTGGAATTTTTTTCTTCAAAAAAATGAATCTAGGTATGTTTGATATATTTTTCCCTAGTCTGAAAGCTAGGGAACAGTTAGAAGAAAGAGTTGATCTGAATTTTTTTGATAAAAATAGAGAAATATATGTTATTCCTATGCATAGAAAGAATTTTTGGACTAATAAGTGGATGCAGGAACCTAGAAAGATTTTTTGCAGATTGCAGGTCCAGTGTTGTGATCACAATGAGAAGTACAAGAGACATTAGGGATCATTTAAAAGAAAGAGAGGATTGAAAATATGTTATAAGTGAAGAATACTAGGACATATTGCTAAGGAATGCCCTGGTACAGGTCCTATTTGTCTTTATTGTAAAGTTGTTGGTCATGAGGTTGAGGATTGTCCAAGAATGATTGTTAAAGTTGAAAAGATGAACACGAGACAAGAAAACTATAAAGAAGGTCAAAAGACTAAGGATGTGTTAGAGAATAATAAAGCAAAAGAGTCAGAGATTATGTTAGTACAATTAAAAGAAGTAATGGATGATCACATAGACATCAGGTTACCATAGATCCTGAAAGAAAACCGACAGATAGTTACAAGAATAGAAGACTTCGACATAGACTGTGTATTGGATGAAGAAACATACGTGAATATTATTCCAGAAAGCACTTGGGAAATATTGAGAAAGCCTATTATGATACTTTCATTGAGAAGGATAGGCTTGTTTAAAGGAAATATGATAACCGTATGTGGAAGAGTTACTAATATACCTATGATTTCTCATGAAACATCCACTGAAGAAGAATTTGAAGTCATTAAATTTGTTGAGAACAACGCCCCTTTTCCACTTTTTTTAGGAAAGACTTGGATTGAGAAGGATCATATCAGAAGGAAAGTAGAGGAGGAAGCTACAAAACATAAAAAGGAAGAGCTAAGGGATCTCATAACTAGAAAAATAGAGTGACTAATAGAAGAAAAAGAGGATAAGTCGAAGCAACAGAGGGAAATATAATTAGTTGTCAATGTTGAAAGAAGACAAAAAGGTTTGAAGGACCTATCCATGCACGAAAGAAGAATACCTACCCTGGAGTTAATAAGAGAAGAGGTATTACCTTTGAACCCTTTAAAAGAACATCAGCAATGCAAAGCTACCATGCTAAGAGAATATAAGAATAAAAATGTAAAGAGGAATCCAGGGACTTAGATCACAGGAAAGAAGGCAAGAAATCTTAGTAAGAAGAAAGCCAAGTTAGAAAAACTACAAGAAGTTCTAGAGAAGACTTTGTGGGAGGCAGGATTACAGGCCTTGAACCTCACTGGAACAACAGAACCATGCAGAATGGGACTTCTCCACGACAAAGCTGTATGGTTGTTGGAGGCGCCCTGATCATTAGAATGACACCCCAAAACGGCTAGAAAAAGAAGTTATGAGAAAATGGACCGTTGAGCCCACGCCATAACAGACAGATTCACATTGATGGACGCATTCTTGCCTATTGGAGGAATCTGTTATGACGTTTTCTTATTTAACCCATCTGGTGCTGCGTCGGGATCACTTTTTCCACCTGTGATTATCCAAGATAACAAAGAATCGATTGTATATCATCCTGTGATTTCTAGACCTTGCCATCCATTTGATTACCTCACTTGTCCATTCGCCTACCTGATCTATTTGGTTACAAGTGTGAATGTCAAGAAAACCTAGCACATTAGAGAAGTATGTGGAGGATATTCTCATGGAGCTCATGGCTAAGAGAGTTATGTCTGTAGGAATACATGTGTTTTCGACTGGGGGACTACAAGCATCCCCCTCGACTGGACGTCATTCTAGCCATGCTACTGAGAAGTGAGGCAAGCACTGTGACGATCTGGATAACATAAATCAAATCCCATCAGTCTTGCCAGATTATATACCGCCTTTGTCTGGTGCAGTTAGTCAAGAAAATATCCCATGTGACTTTTAGTACACGTTGATCACTGCGTACATCCTGAAGGGGATACGCAGTAGTTGGACCCTAGTTAGGACAGATTCTGGCTCTAAAGAATAGTGACTTTAATCTCACCGACAGAAAGAACTACGCCATGCTCATGCCCCATAGGTATTTAATGAAGATGACTGGGAAGAAGTTGCGCATAGCCTCACAACCATGGATTAAGGAGCTCGCACAGTCAAAGATACTGAATGTAATGAAGATTCCTCACTTTGGCTGACATCAGGAGGTTAACGCTTGTGTTAAAATTCTCTTGTCATGCTACCACAGAGGATACCTATGGCTCGACAGGAACATTACTATGGATCCAACATTAATCCACTTTATTACAGGGATGAGCATGCAGGGGTCAAACCCTCAGCAGTTATAACCAGGGAATACTTCAGATCGCTCCCTGGCATAGAGCATAAAGGAGGATTATGGCGATGTAGAAAAGGGAAAGTGAGGCTACAAGATAGCCTCTATCCAGGATGATGCAGTGTGACTCTCTTTCCAACGTATAGATGGCAAGCTCGTCAAAAATAACCGACCAACATAGGTCACTGGGTTCGTAGTGGACCTCGCTAGGAAGTGCATGGAGGGTATGCAAATGAACTGGGTGAGTTACCTCGTCACTGAGCTCGAGAAAGACTGTCACGAAGTGAAGGATCATGGGTATGAATTACATTTTAGATGGTTACCTGTATTAATCGTATTTTTTGCTTGGCAGATGCCGAAAAGAGAAAAATTTCCAAAAGTTTAGCCATTGGAGCCATTGGCCGCGAGGTTCTCCACCTTGTGGTATACAAATGATATGTCGAAGTAGTGGCAGTCGAATGTTGTGTTCCATGACTATTACCAACACTTGAAGCATGATATTAAGGCATTTCCATGAATGACACCAAACACATTGCACCAGTACAGAACGCTAGCGAAGTTCCGCGTAGATTGACACTTTATCTATATCATTGCGCACATGGATGAGAGCAAGGAGGAGTTACAGTCCTATTATAAGCTGACTGACGAAGATATGGAGGAGATCACCAAAGAATGCCCGACAGAGTTCCTTGTATCAGTTGAAGATGCAAAATTCTCTGACCCTGACATCATAGGAATCCCTATGGTCACCCAGGTCGAGCATGAAGGACAAACTAGTGCGAAGAAAAAGAAGAAAAAGGAGGAAGTGAAAAACATAGAAAATGATGAGGAGGACAATGCCTCGGAGGAAAGAGGTCCTGAATCACCCATAGGAGGAGAAGGAGGAGGAGACAAAGTAAATCAAGAAGAAGGAGGGGAAGAAGGAGAAAAACAAAGAAAAGGCGAAGTTACACCATCGAAGGATCCCCCTACCGAGGTTGAAACATCGAAGACGAGGAAGGTTTCTTCGTAGAAACCCTTAGCAAGAAAGAAGACATGCGCAAGTAATCCCAAGATGAAGACCACACTCATAGAGGATGATGTCGATCTAATCATAACAACTGTGGAGGATGCTTCAGAGGATATCTTGCAATGATACAAAGAAAAGTAGGAGACATTGTATGAAAGAATCGAGAAGGAGCTGAAGGAGATACATCAAGCCATCCATTCAATCCATGCAGAACCTACTTCTCCTTCTTGACCAAAGAGTGAAGAATTGGGGGATGAGCCTACCCAATTACGAAGGCTAGAAAATGAAACAGAAGCTCAACTTCGTCGAGTCCATGAAGAGAAGGAAAAGGCTACAGAAGCCTTGAAGCAAGAAAAGGAGGAGGTATTAGAGAAACTACGAGTTGCGCAGTCCTATGTAACGGCCTACAAGAAGGAGAAAGATGAAATTTAGGTGATGTTTGAGGAGGACAATGCGAAGATATAGAAAGAAAAATACCAGCGGCTCACATATCAGATTGCGGTCAAAGAAGAAGTGACTAAAGAACTTCACTCTGTGTCGAGCTTGGCACATGAGGAACCAGATTCAGTTGAGATGCAAGTGGGGAAGCTCACTGAGTCCATTCATCATCTTCAAGAAAGGATAACGGATTTAGAGATCCAAGCAGTGGCAAGAACTCCGCAAGAAGTGCGCGATCAGAGGGGGGAAGCCACCAAGAGCATAGTTTGAAGAATCAGGACCCTCGCCTAAAAATGTAAGTAGTTGAGTGATCAAAGTGCGTAGACCTATGAAGAACAACTATAGGAGGCACAACATAAGGCATCCACTGTGCAGGTGCAGATGAAGCTACTCACTGCGGTCGAGAAAATGAAAAGATCACAGGAGTAGTGCGCAGTCCAGCAGCAGATTACTATCATCCAGAGAAGAGTCATGGAAGTTACACAGATACTACAGATGGTGCAGGATGAAGCCTGCACGATTTTAGAAGATATTGAAGGAAAAGGCTCACATCTAGACCAAGTGGTTGAAATAGTGAAACAACGCATGGAAGGGCCTGTTACAGAGAAAGTGTTTCAGGATTTCGTTGAGCAGGAAGATCTGGTGAAGCAGTAAGTCGAGGTATATTGAGCTAATCTTGAGGACTTTGAAGTAGTGTTGCCCATATTTGAGTGACTCGAGATGAGTCACAGGTGAGTGTTAGGGGCTTGTTTTCCCTTGACCAATTTTTTAGGAAACATTGGTCATGTTTGATCACTTTTTGGACTTCGACTGGATGGTCGAAGATGGAGCACCCAAGCGGAGCTACGATCATGGGATCTCACTTATTTTGTGGGCTTGTGGACCCATCAAAGGGTTTACTAGTTTTTATGTAATGGGTTAGGGGATGTTGGCCCATGGGTTTACCCATGATTAGGCCTTTTAAAATGTATAAATGAGTAGCTAAGCGATGTAAGAAGTCTAGCTAGGTGGTTGGTTGGCTATGTGTACAATATGTTGTAAGTTTTAATGTTGGCTTAGCACAAGATGTTGTAAGTTTCTTTATGTGAACTAGTTGTGTAAAGTAAGGCTCTGTTCTACTAAGGAGTTATCTTTGTGCCTTGACCTAATTTTGGGAAGGAGGATCTGGTGTGTAGCGCGTAGATCTTCTGTCCTCTATAGAGTTGGGATCTGTGGATTTGTGCATAGGAGAAGAGGAATGTAAGAATATTGAAGAATAATAAATAAGAAGAAGAAGTTGGTGGACGTAGCCCCACACTGGGGTGAACCACGTATATCCTGTGTCTTGATGTGCTTTGTGCGATGTGATTTATGTTATTTATCTGCTTAGTGTTGTTTTTATAATGTATGATGAATGCATCTGATGTTATTGCTCAATGCTTAATGGTGTTAAATAAAAATGGATGCTATACCTTAGCTAATGCTATGTGTTAAGTGATTGAAAGTGCTTGATCTTTATTATTACTGTGTTGATTTGTAACAAGGTTTTAGTCTGCGATGTGAATGAGACTCATGAACTAATGCATATTTTTGTCTAAAGTGCTCTGCTAAGTCTTGTAATCATATATCTTTGTCCCAAATTGGTTGTAGACACCTGTGTCCTGCAACCCCCCCACGTCTACCTCAGGTGAGACTTCATCTGCTTCATAGGTGTTGTCAAAAGGGATGGTAGTTAGGGTTTTGTTGGTGTGTTGTTGAAGTGTTGAATCCTGGGTATGCCCCTGTGCTAACAAAATGTCACATAACTCCTCATAGTTAGAGAGTTATGGCCATGTGAACGGTAGCACAAAGCTTTGGGTAATGGACCCAAATTTGTTTGATGTAGAATGGTATGAGTTTTAATATATTTGAAGGTAAGACTATTCTAGATGGATAGTACATGTCATTCCATTTTCGGTGGTATGTGTAACATCAAATAACTCCTCACGGTTAGAGAGTTATGTCCATGTGAAGTTGGAGAACCCTCATGAGTCATCTAGAAGCCCCAAAAGGTCAAACTAGTCAAAGTGGTTGCAAAGAAGAAATTATTTAAATAAGAAAGTGAAGTGATGAGTGTACTATAAGTCAAAGTGGACACAAAATAAATTATTTAAATAATCAATTTAATGGATAAATTACTAAGTGGACAAGTGGTTAGAAGTGGGTTAGCCCTAAAATAAGGAAAGTGGTTTCATATGGTTAGAAGGTAACCCCTTGAGGAAGCTACATAAAAGTATAAATAAGAGGCAAGGGTCTTTGATTTAATAAAAAATGAGCATATTGAATATATAAAAGTGACTGAGGTAACCAAAGGATATCTAAGGCAAATTTCAGAGGGAAGTTGAATTAAGTAAGGCCAAAATTCAAGGGAGGATAAAGACTTTTGATGATGCTTTCTATGGTATGTTATTTACAGGTCATCTCACCATTTTTGCAATAACGTTTTTTATACAATGATTTAGAAAGAGAAATCTAGAGGTCGTTGAGAAAACATATCCAAGTAATTTTGATAAAAAAATTCAACTTGTGGGTCATTGTAGTTTGGGAGTTACACTTCGTGGAAAATAGGGTTTGTGGCTAGTCCTGAAACTAGTCTAAAACAAGTGTTTAGGGTAAAAACATCATAGCTTCTTCATAACAGATCCAAATTAAGTAAGAAAAAATGTATTGGTTATAGTAAAATATGTAGTATGTTTTGTACCATTTTCATATCTATACAACAAATAATCCATGTGGGGCATTCTCTACAAGTTCGATCTCTAGAATAAGCCAAAATTCAACAAGGTATGCCATTTTTGCTATAACTCCTTTTCTGGGAGGTTCCAAGAAGTGAAACCTGTAATAATTAAAGACATGAATTTGAAGAACATTGTGTACTATTTTTATACCTTTATTCTTTATAGGTACATAGTTATGATTATTGCAAGTTAGGGTTGTTGACTAATCCAAAACTAGTCATGTGAGACTAAAGTAAAATTTGATGAAAATGCTAGTCTCTTGTTAATGAAGGTTTACATGTATGTGATCATATACACCAGGTATGTTATAGAGGTACAAATCAGATTTGGATGATGAAATTGATGAGGGATTTTGGTTGAGGTATGTTACAGATAGAGGTTGTATAACAATGAGGTTGTTGCACATGGTTTGATGTAATGGTTTATGGTATTTGGTTGCTAGAGAACATTTTGATGGTTATATTGGTATATGTATTTGGTATATCGTTAAGGTACATGTTGGGTACATGGTTGAGACAAGTAGTTGATGATTTGGCACATACATGAGGTGTATAGTTGATGATGTTGGTACATCTTGATGAGTCACAGTTGATGAGTAGTTGATGCATGATTGGTACATACTTGGTACATGGTTGGAGGCAATTGTTAGTAGTATAGTTGACACATGGTTTATGGATGATGTAGCATACTTGTCTTGGCATATTATTAGAAGCACATATTGATCTTGGTGATGATTATCAGTTGTTGTGATATGCTTGGTTGATGCACATCTTGGTGATATTATGCATATGGTTGAGATTTGTCTTGGTGATTGATATTTGTGAGTAGATCTAATTTGGTTGATAAGATTGATGAGACATGTTGTTGTGATAGGTTGTTTGGACATGTTGTGATAGGTTATTTGTATAGGTTTGGTGCATGGTTGATGCACTTGTTTATGGTACAGGTTGAGGTATAGGTTGATGCATGGTACATGTTGGAAAAGGTTATTGGTACATGTTGTTTACAAGTTATTGGTATAGGTTGATTACATGTTTTATGGTACATGTTGTTACAAGTTTTTTGGTGCAGGTTGATTGGTACAAGTTTACATCAGTATATCTCACAGTGATAGTGTGACAGTGGTTCCATCATTCTACTTATATTTCAGGGTGGTTGGACAGGGCAAGGATAGGTGGTTGTAAACACCTTCCGGTTGTAGCTGAAGAACATAGGGGGTTGTAGCCTGCTTCTGGTTGTAGCCAAATAATTGGGGAGTTGGAGCTTCCCTCAAGTTGTAGCTTGAGAAACTAGGGGGTTGGAGCCTCCTTCTAGTTGTAGCTGGAGAATGGTAATTTGGTGCTTCCTTGAATGTAATTCTTGACATATAATAAAAACATTATGTGGTGTTCTCCCGCATTGGGTTTCCACATAAATATTGGTGTATTGTGCATTGTGTGGATGCGTTTTTTATTGTTTATTATGCACTGATGAATGTTAATTCTTATGATACAGTAAGATATTGATGATGGATAGATGAACACGATTGTTGAATAAGTAAAAGAATATTCTTTGTGGTTTAAAGGATTAATAATTGGTATAATTTCTCATCATTGATTCAACCCCCCTTTTAGTAATCGAACAGAGACTTCCTGTCCATCCTGTTGTTGAGGCTTTGGAAGGGAAGTGGGGAAGCTGAAGGATTATTGAGCAAAGAAGGGGCACGCTTCCTGGGGTGGGACATGTTATAACCCTATAATTCATAGGATCATCTGGTGACTGGAAAATTTTCACTCTAGATGTATTTTGGCTTGCAAATAATATTTCATTTTTGCAAATCATTTTCAAGGAAAAGAAAAGAAAATTCATGATTTTTTACACTGAGTGGTGTTTCCTAACCCCATGGAGATAAAAGAAAGGGAAGCAGTGCACAAAACCCACAAAAATCACTAAACCTAATTTTTTTCTACATTCGTGCCCGGAGGATAAAGAATGCACTTAGATCGATGGTCGATCTAGCAGTGCATAGATCAACGGTTGACAGTGGATTTTGGACCCCCTCGACCGTCCTGCTTTTAACGGTGGGGGGAGGGGTCTGGAATGGTAATTAACAAGTGCGCGTAGATGGATGGTCTACAAGCGATTCCATACCCCCTCGAACATTCCGCCTTTAACGATGGGGGGTGTCCGAAATGAGTCAGTTTTCCCGACGGGCCCTGTCCCACCCTGTCATCAATCCATTGCATTAGATCTCCTCCACTCCTTACCACTTACCTCTTACCATCCTTCCAACTTACCACCATATTGACAATACCATACCGCTCCTGCCTCATGACATCATCCTCCATTATCCCGCCATCTTCGTCCCTACATTTGCAATAAACCAACTTAGGATAAAATCAATAGGTCAATAATGTTTGTAATTAAAATAGGCTAGACTAGCTAATAATCAATCAATCAATCAATCAATTAATTAATAATTAAGTTAGTTAGTTAGTACATAGGTTAATGTTTTATTAATCAAAACAGTAATTAAAAAGTAAATGAAAAAATCAAAACATAATAAAATAATAAAAACAATTCAATTATAAAATATATTAAATAAAACAATTAATAAATAAAACACAAAAAAAAAACATATAAAA
>ML777579.1:689035-713207 GCA_009831015.1 Picea engelmannii
CCCCCCCCCCCCCCCTAAAACCACTTACCACCTCAGGGGGGGTCCGAAATACCACTTATCCCCAACAAAACTGCTTTCACAGCATTTCCAACTAGTCTTTTACGAAGTGGATTATGGGCAAACGGAGATGAAATTTAAAAAAAAGAAATATTTTTTTGTTCAGCACGGGCTGAAGAACACAAAACTCTTCCATATTTTTCAAAGGTGCCACCAGTTGGGAGAGTCAAAGTTGTCTTTCAGCCTCATTTTTTGGACTTTTGGTTTTTCTGTTACAATCCCGATTTTGCGGGAGATGTTACGGAGAGATGGAGGAGAATTTGGAAAAATCAAAGGAGTATTTTGTCCAGAACATGTCAATATACAATAACCTCCTTCAGTTTTTTCCTAGGTGTCAACATTGAAGATAAACAAATGTCTTTGTGGACCCTTTTTTTGCAGAAATTTGGCTCGTCTTTCATGGCAGACAATTCAGGATTTTTGGGGATTTGTTGTTATTTTTGGCTGAGGCAGTTGAATCTGACTTCGGAAACTTGTTGGGGGATATATCATATTTATTTATGTGCATTTAAATGTAAAAGGGTTGATTATCGAGCTCAAGATTCATGCCCCATAGGGGATACATTGTAATTTTCTTGATGACTTTCTAGAAATAAAATTGTAGCTGTAAGATTCTTGTGTTAGACTCCCTGATGATGTTTTTCTCTGAGTAATTGTTTTCTTTCTCTGTTAATCCATTTGATGTTTTCCCTGATCCAATCATTGAAATAAATATTATGAACAGAACTTGGTTTTTGCACTCTGTTTCTAGTCTTTTAATGGTCTGCATGTTTTCGTCTGAAGTTGAGCATAGGAATTCTTATCTGCTCCTCTGCTTGGTGGATTTTCCCTTTTCTTCCTCTCCACCACTTTCATTTAATTTAATTTGATCTAGAAGTATTTCTATCCTACCCTGTGGTGACAATATTTACATCCGAGATAGATCCATTTTCAGAAAGGTAGACCCCATGGTCCAATGAAAATACAAGTTTTCGATCTCCCCAACATACCAAATCCTTAAACAAACCCATATTCTGCATAACTAGCCTAATATCTTCTTTCCATAAAAGTTATATCATATAGAGAGATCCCTCTCTGAGTCTTGGAGGGCTAGATCCAAGACTTGAAGTGGTTTTGATGTTGCCTCTGTGACTGCCTTCACAACCTTGGGTAAATTATAGAGTGATAACATGACATACATGTGGGGAATGATAGACTATAGGTTGTTACTTTGAGTTGGCACCTGGGATGAAATCCTTCATGTTTTATGTTTAGCTTCAACCTGGTTATAAATCCCTTTACCCAGGTGGAGTTTAGTCCTATCTCAGGGGTGACCCACTGCTAAGAGTTCTGAGCAGGGTGGTCTAAGGCTGGGAGGATCGTGGAAGGTATGCACATAGTTGGTGGTCTTATATCAAAGATAAGTATCAATTGTGTGTTAATTTACATGTTGTTTATTTATACATGTGTTTATGTTTATGGGTTTTGCCTATGTATGTTGCATGTATATTTTTACTGGTATTTCCGCATGAATATGTGTATTTGCAGATGTATTTGTCTGCTTAAAGTTATATATATATACATAAAATTTATTGTTTTTAAGTGGCATGACCCAGCGGTCTAAGGCTGGGTATGTTACAATATGGTATCAAAGATCCAATTTTCAACACTGAGCCTGGATGGGCCGAAAAAGTTGAAGTGATTCACTTGCGTGGAATTGGGAAAAAGCCCCAATTTATGTTGTTAAATTCTCAGAAAATTGGAGGAAATTTGCCAAAGTGGTGAAATATTTGTAATTTAATACATGTTAAGGAAAATTCAGAATTGGAATTGGTCGAATTTGAAGTACAAGGAGTGTGCATGAGACTTCTTTAAGTTACAAGATCAGAGAAGAGAAATATCTCTTTATGAGAAGGAGAACAGATGAGATCTGTTTGGGAGGGGACCAAATCTTTCATAGCCGTCAGATTTGGAAAAAGGAGTGCAGTGGTTAACCCCTCAAGTATTTCATACTTCACTGCTTCAACAATTTTTAAGTCCTTGTTGAAAAGGAGGAAAAATCCTCGAAGCTCTGAAGTCCCAGAGTCAATCTACATCGTAGATCATTGAGAAAAGGTGGTTTGTTGGATCCCCGAGTGGTTCGACAATTCAACACTCCGGGAGAATTTGGTTATGGTTGTGTGTAGTGTAGATTTGCCTGAAGTCCTGAATTCTGGAGCCAATCTAGAACGTTAGTGTTTTGGGACACGTGTCCACAGATTAGCGAGTGTTCAAAAGCTCAATGTTCAAGAGTTTATAGTATTATGTTTGGAATTTCTCCGAATCCTGGAGTTCTAAATTCCCAGAGCACCGCAGTCCTGAAGATCCAGAGAGCACTTGTTCAAGTGTTCAGAAATTTTCCGTTCAGTGGTTTTGAAGTTTGTAGAGGAAGAAACTTCCGAAGCACAAAGATTCGGAGTGCCAATGTAGTGAAGCTCTGGAGAGAAATGGTTCAGGAGTTCGCCAGTTCGGCGTTCAAGTGTTTTAAAGTGTGTTGGTGTTAATTCCTTTGAAGCTTAAAGTTCTAAAGTCCCAGAGCACCAGATTCCAAAGGCTCCATGGAGAACCTATTCAAAATTTCGGCGTTTGATAGATTTGTTTTTTTATGTTGAGAATTTCTTCGAATCCTAAAGCTCTGGAGTGCCGAAGTAGTGAAGCTCTGGAGAGAAATTGTTCAGGAGTTCACTAGTTCGACGTTTGGCTGTTTTGAAGTACGCTGGTGTGAAATCCTATGAAGCCTAGAGTCCCAAAGTCCAGGAGCGCCGTAATGACATGGCATGGTGATGTCACCTAGGGTGATGTGGACCCATATTATGTGTTCCATGTGTCATCCTGATTCATGATTTTCATAGATATTTTGCTCCAATTGGAAATCGACGCGTGTCATCCATCGTTTAGGCCAGGTGTCATCTCCATGTTTTCTCATGTAGCACCACCTGGTGCATAGTAGCAAATGAGACCTTGAAAGTTTAGAAATTCAACATTTGGGGGAAATGTTGGTTTTTGTTGAGAAATCCTCTGAAGTTCGAAGCTCTAGAGCACCAGAGCAACGATGCTCCGAAGAGCCTATCCAGAAGTTTGCCAGTTCAAGGTTCGGGAGAGTTTAGGTTAATTATTGTAAGAAATTCCAAAGCCCAAAGTTCTGAAGCTCTGAATTCCCACAGCTTCGAATAACACAGGTGGTTAAGAACTAGGTCCTAGCTCGTGGTTATATGAGTTTTCCATTGAAGAACAAGGGCTAGTGCCTAAATATTTTATTGTCTTTAAGGTAAAAAGGGGCTAAAAGAAGGAGCCCACAAGTTTCCAATTTGTATGGACCTACACCTAAAGGAGTAAAGAGGGATGGTTTACATTTTGAGAGGATCCATCACTGGTCTAAGAGCTAATTCAAATCTGAAGAAGAAGAAGAACTGTACAGGGATTACCTCCCAGGAAGGACAATTTTCAAATATCCATAACGCTCTTCTCAAGACTCAAAATTGAGCATGGAAGTAGCGTTGGAAAGGTATTGAATAGTAGAAAATAACTACTCTCATAAAATTGACCTCGGTAGTAAATTTTCAGGAAAATTAGAAGAAATAATTATGATGCATTATGGAACCAGAATTGAGCATAATTTCCTGAATTTGTTAAATCAATCATCCTAACAAGTTCTGTTGGATGATCATTTTGCAGAGTTAATAGTTTTTAGATCAGACCAGGATCAACACAGAGTGTAGAAGGATGGAAGATACATAGGGATCTTGCATCCAGGAAGATGAGATCATAGGGATGGATGTTCATATGGGTATTGAAGGTACAAACTCAAATGGACATGGAGAAAGAAAGGAATAAAGCATGAACCTGGTAGAGACCATTAAATTTTTTCAAAAGGATGTCTGAAGTCATAAAGCTGATAATGAAAGGCTTATGAAATCTAAGGAGTAAAATGAAGAATTCAACATAAAGTTAATGAAAATCTTGGACATAATAGAAAATAAAATAGATAAGGAGAATGACTCAAGCAAATCAAGAAGTCATAGGTCTCTTGATGAGAAAGGAAGAATAAGAAGTGTTAGCAATCACCACCATTATCTTGAGTCAATCCCATGTCAAGAAGCATAAGAAGAGGTCTAGGGTGGATGAACTATAAGGAGAAATTAACAAAATTAAACCTTTTAGATTTGATGGCGAGCACAAGAAGGATGAACCTGCAAAGACATGGATTCTAGGCATGAGAAAGTATTTTCAATTACATAATTACTCTTCACACGTAGAAGAAAGAATTTCCATCTATCTTCTCAAAGTAAAGGAATCAATGTGGTGGGACCAATTTGTGCATATGCAACATATTAAAGAGGAAAATGTTACTTGGAAGGAATTCAAGAAGTATTTTCAAAATAAATACTTGACTAAGAGATACTATAACAAGAAAATGAAGGAGTTCCTTGAACTCAAGCTTCAGAGTATGACCATTGATGAATATGAAAGAAGGTTTTTAGAACTACTAAAGTATGTATCTTTCATCAGGGATGAGATAGTTAATATTCATAGGTATTTGAGTGGGTTGCCATCATTCATCAGTGACAAGATACAATATGATGATCTTGAAACATTGGAGGAGACCATAAGGAGAGCTAAATGCATTTATGATCAACATAAAGGAAGGCCTTCTTTCCAAATTTTTTGGGAAGACAAGAATAAATACAAGATGGAACAAAGGAAGAAGCGGACTAAGCCACCCTTCTTCAGAAATAATCCTCAAGGACATCCAAATTCTGAAGAAACCAGAACGATTGCGACAGAGGGGAAAAGGCCAAGGCAATGACCTATTCAATGTTGGGGTTGTCATGGAAATAATCTATATAAATATTGTCTCCATAGGGGTGAAAAGTTGACAAATGTTCATAATGTACAACAAGCTGAAATAGTGGAGGACATTGGCATAAGTGTACCTAGGATCTATGCAGCCCTGGACAACAAACAAGCAGATTTTCAGTCACATATGATTGAAGTGGAAGGTAAGCTAAAAAACCAAACCATTTCTATTTTAATTGATTTAAGAGTTATTAATAGTTATATAGATCCTATGATGGTGGAAATATTGCATTTGCGAAGAAGAAATCATGGAATATCTTGGTTGGTGCAGCTCGCTACCAAGTCCAAAAGAAAAGTTAATGAGATGGTTAAGTCATGTCTTGTGGACATGAATGGACCGAGCACCAGGGTAGATTCGAACATCTTGCCTTTAGGTTCCTATGAATTTCTAATTGGTATGGATTGGTTGGACCAACAACATACTATCTTAGGTTATAATAATAAATCATTCACTTGCCGGGATAGAGAAGGGAACCTAAGGTCAATACAGGGAATTTCTAGGGCAATAACTGTTAGAGAAATCTCAACATTGCATCTGGAGAAAAGATACAGGAAAGGGTATCAAATATTTGCAGCTCATATGGAAGAGACACCTAAATATAGAGTGTTAAATATTGAATATTATGTAGTCCTAAAATATTTTGAGGATGTATTTAAAGAAATACAAGGATTAACCCCTAAAAGAGACATGGATTTCTCCATCAATATGATGCCTGGAGTAGCTCCAGTATCGAAGACCCCCTACAAGATGATTACACCAGAACTTAAGGAGTTGCAAATGAAACTTGAAAAGATTCTAAAGAAGGGGTATATACCCCCAAGTGTGTCACCTTGGGTTGCTCTAGTATTATTTGTTAAGAAGAAGGATGGAACATTGAGGCTTTGTATTGACTTCAGGCAGTTGAACAAGGTAACTATAAATAATAAGTATTCTTTATGAAGGATCGATGACCTCTTTGATTAGTTGAAGAATGAAAAAATATTCTCTAAGATTGATCTCAGGTTAGGTTATCATCAGGTAAGAATTAAAGAAGACATCAACAAGAATGTCTTTCGAACAAGGAATGGCCATTATGAATTTAGAGTGGTGCCATTTGGGTTATCAAATGCACCAGTTGTCTTCATGTGTTTAATGAATGGTATTTTCGGAGAATACTAATATAAGTTTGTCATTGTCTATTTGGATGAAATTATTATATATTCTAAGTTGGAGGAATAGCATGAACAACACTTGAGGATGGTGTTGGCATAGGGGCAGACCCAGGGTTCAACACTTCAACAGTGCACCAACAAAACCCTAAATACCAGCCCTTTCAGAAACACCTGCGAAGCAGGCAAAGTCTCACATGAGGTAGAGGAAGGGGGGGTTACAGGACTCAAGTGTCTGTAACCAATATGGGACACATATATGTGATTATAACACTTCGTAGAGTACTTAGGAACAACACACATTAATTCATTAAATTTATTCACATTGCAAATCAAACCCTAAGTACAAATCAGCGCAATAATAATGACAAAATATACATCGCACTTAGCATCAAAAGTTAGATCTAACACATTCAACATTAACAAAGAACTAAACATTCATATATCTATCTATCATTCATAATAATCAATGTACTAAGAATATCTACAACATAAGTATCATAGCACAAAGAAAACCATCAACACATGATATACGTGGTTCACCCCAGTGTGGGGCTATGTCCACCAACTACTTCTTCTTCTCTATTAGGCTTCAATCTCTTACATTCCTATGCTCCTGTGCACTAAGCCACAGAGCCAAGATTTTCACCAAACAGGTGATCTGTGCATTGCGCACCAGATCCACCTTCCCAAAATCAGGTTAAGGCATAGAGCCAACTTCTCTATGAGGCACAGATCCTTACATGCATAGTCTGTTGCACAAAGCAACTCAAAACTACTTGCCTCTTGCAGTTAGCTACATACTTCTTACTACATTACATTATTTCTTATATATTCTTTTACATTCCTTAAAAAAAATCCTAATCATGGGTAACCCCATGGGATGACATCCCATAACCCATTACATAAAACCTAATGAACCCCTTGTTGGGTCCACAAAACAAGTGAGATCCCATGATCTCAGCTCCACCTAGGAGCTCCATCTTTGACCAGCCTGTCAAAGTACAAAAGTGGTCAAACTTGACCAATGTTTCCTCAAAACTTGGTCGAGGGCCAACAGGCCCCCAACACTCACATGTGTCTCATCTCGAGTCACTCAGATTTGGGAAACGCTGCTTCGAAGGCCTTGATCTTAGCTAGAGATGCCTCAACTTGTCACTTCTCCTGAGCTTCCTACTCAACAAAACTCCTATATCAATTGCTCTGTAACATGCCCTTCAAGGCATTGTTCCACTATTGCAACCACTTGGTCCAGTTGTGAACCATGTCCTTCGATATCTTCAAACATTGTGCATGCTTCCTCCTGCACTGGTTGTAGCCTTTGTGTAACCTCCATGACTCTGCCCTGGATGACAGTAATTTGTTGTTGGGCCGTGCATTTTTCTTGCAACCTCTTCATTATCTTGATCACAATGAGTGACTTCATTTGTGCTTAGACTATAAGTGCCTATTGTTGCGCCTCCTGTATATGCGCTTCCAATGTCCTAAGCTCTCGATATTCTATGAGTTGTTCATAGGTCTGTTCACTTATGTCGCTTAGTTTCTTGCATTCTGAGGCGAGGAATCTAATCCTTTCCACTGTGCTCTTAGCGGCTTCCTCCCTCTGATCGCGTACTTCCTGCGGAGTTCTTGGTACTTCTTGAAGCTCTAAATCCTTTACCCTTTCTTAAATCTATGGGATGGCCTCAACAAGCTTTGTCACTTGAACCTCAATTGCCTCATGATCCTCCTGTGCCAAGCCTGTCATAGAGAGAAGTACTTTGCTCACCACTTATTTGACTCCAGTCTACTCTGCGAGCAGCTGGTCCTTTTCCTTCTGTATATATTCTCTTTGTCTCCATCGAGCATCACCTGTAACTCATCTCTCTCGTTTTCATACATGGTTACATAGTACCGCGCAACTCGTAGTTTCTCCAAGATCTCCTCTTTCTCTTTCTTCAGGGTTTCTTTGGACTGTTTCTTTTCTTCTTGAAGTTGTTGAAGTTGAGCCTCTGTTGCATCTGTAAGTATTCAAATTTGGGATGGCTCATCCCCCAAATCTACAATTTCTGATGAGGAGGGCGTAGTAGGCATTGTGTGACTAACTTGAATAGCTTATTGTATTTCCTTCAGTTCCCTCTCAACTCTTGCATACATCTCTTCTTGCTTTGCATCGTATATCTACAAGAGATATTTAGACACATCCTCCATTGCTCCGTGGACCAAGATGATATCATCCTCTGTGAACCAAGCCTCTAGATGGATGGGGCTTACTGGCGCAGGTCTTGTTTCTTGTTGGATAGTTCCTTCAAACCTTCTTGCGTTCTTTCAACCTCGACAACTAATTATCTTGCCTTCTATTGCTTCGACTTAACTTCTCATTATTCTATCAGTCGATCTATTTTCCTAGCTATGAAATCCCTTGGTTATTGCTTTTTTTTCTGTAGCTTCTTCCTCTTCTTTCCTTATTGTCTGATCCTTCTCGATCTAAGTCATTCCTAACAAAAGTGGAAAAGGGGCGTTGTTATAAAAAAACATAATAACTTCAAATTCCTCTTCTGTTGATGTTCCATGGATGATAACAGGTACATTAGTAACTCTTCCACATAGGGTTACCATCTTTCCTCTGAACAAGCCTATCCTTCCCAGTGAAGGTACCACAGTAGGCTTTCCCAAAATTTCCCAAGTGTTTTCTGTCATAATATTCACTGGTGTCTCTTCATCCAAGACACAGTCTATGTCGAAGTCTCCTATTCTTGTATTTATGTGTTATTTTTCCTTCAATATATTTGATAAACTGACATCTTTGTGATCATCCATTACTTCTTTTAAATGTACTAACATAGTCTGATATTTCTCTGATTCTTTCTCTTTATGATTCTCTAATATTCTCTTATTCTCTTGACTCATGTTCATTTTTTCAACTTTAGCAATCATATTTGGACAGTCTTCAACTTTATGACCAACTATTTTACAACAATGACAAATAAGACTTGCACCAGGGCATTCCTTAGCAAGATGTCCCAGTCTTCTGTAGTTATAACATAGTGTCAATCCTCTCTTCCTCTTGTATGTTCCCCAACTTCTCCTGTATTGTGCACTAGGATCACAGTACTGGACGTGCAATCTGCAAAAAATTCTTTCTAGGTTCTTGCATCCAGTTATTAGTCCAAAAATTCTTTCTATGCATAGGAATAACATATCTTTCTCTATTTCTATGAAATTTATTCAGATCAACTCTTTCTTCTAATTGTACCCTAGCTTTCAGGATAGGATAGAATATATCAAACATGCCTAGATTCATGCTTTCGAAAAAAAAAATTGCACTTATCGTATTCTTATCAAATCATAAATATTTACCTCTTTCAATATCTTACCTGTTTTTCTTCATATCGAGTTTCTTTCTTATCACAGAGCTTTGCAAGTCAAGTAGAATACTTTTCACTACAACAACATATCTACGCACAAAGCTTCTCTTTTCTTTCAGTTCCTAGCAATCACAATTTCAGTCCCACCAATGGAACCATTTTTTGGCACAGGGGCAGTGATCGAGGTGGATATTGGTGGCCACCCACCTTTTCTGATTGGCTCAAAACAATTTTCTGGCAATTTTGGCAATTTATTATTTTTTTGCAATTTTTAACTTCTGGGGCCATTTTGAGGGACCAATTGAAGGTTTTTCGAGATCTAGGTTCTTAATGATAGCATACAGTATGATTGAGCCCCCAAAATGAATCTCCTTGATGATACTTTCCAACGAGCTATCATACACCTAAAACAGAGATTGTATGCAAAAGTTACGACCTCGGGAAGTTAATGTACTAACTTACCCAAACAAGGCCCACATGACTTTTGGCGCTTCATCTCCCAAGGTTAGGTTTTTGGATGTCTAGGGTTTTTGGAATTCCTTTTTATTGTAAAAAGGATTTCAGAGCCTCATTGTAATCATCTTCTTACAAATGCGAGTAGTCATCACATCTCTTCTCATAGATAAGCTGCCACCATTCTAGTGAGTCTTTCACTCTGTATTTTTACAGTCTCTGTACATTTATTTCATTAATAGAAATCGTGTATTACTGTATATCTGTGTTTATGAATGCATCTCTGGTACATTTATGTTATATTATTGAATAGCTACGATATCTCAGTGCATTCATTTATTATATATCTTCTCTCATTTTGTGCCGAAAATAATCCGGATCAGGTAGACCCAGGGTTCAACGCTTCAACAACGCACCAACAAAACCATAACTACCAGCCCTTTCGGCAACACTTGTGAAGAAGGTGAAGTATGCCCTGAGGTAGAGTCAGGTGGGGTTATAGGACTCAAGTTTCTGTAACCAATATGGGACACATATCTTTGATTATAACACTTCCCAGAGTACTTAGGAACATCACACATTAATTCATTAGATTTATTCACATCATAGATCAAACCCTAAGTACAAATTGGTGTAGTAATAATGACAAAATATACATCTCACTTAGCATAAGAATTTAGATCTAACACATTCAACATAGACAAAGCACTAAGCATTCATAAATCTATGTATCATTCATAATAATCAATTCACTAAGAATATCTACATCATAAGTATCATAGCACAAAGAAAACCATTAGCACATGACATACGTGGTTCACCCTAGTGTGGGGCTATGTCCACCAACTACTTCTTCTTTATGAGGATTTAATCTCTTACATTCCTCAGCTCCTGTGCACTAAGCCACAGAGACAAGCATCACACCGAACAAGTGATCTACGCACTATGCACCAGATCCACCTTCCCAAAATCAGGTCAAGGCACATAGCCAACTCCTCTATGAGGCACAAAGCCTTACATACACGATCAATTGCACAAAGAAACTCATAACTACTTGCCTCTTTCACTTAGCTAGATACTACTTACTACATTACATTCTTTCTTATTTATACTTTTACATTCCTTACAAAAAGACCTAATCATGAGTAACCCCATGGGACGACATCCCATAACCCATTACATAAACCCTAATGAACCCCTTGCTGGGTCCACAAAACAAGTGATATCTTGCGATCTAAGCTCCACCTGGGCGCTCCATCTTCGGCCAGCTTATCGAAGTCCAAAAGTGGTCAAACCCGACCAATGTTTCCTCAAAACTTGGTTGAGGGTCAACAAATGGTACTACAGGTATTAAAGGATCATCAGTTGCATGAAAATTGAGAAAGTGATCATTTTATCAAAAGAAAATTCACTATTTGGGGCATATCATATCAAAGAAAGGGATAGCAGTGGATCCAAAAAATATTGAGGCCATTAGAGTATGGTCAACACCAAAGAATGTGACAAAAGTCAGATCATTCATGGGCCTTGTAGACTACTATAGAAGATTTATTGAGGGATTCTCAAAGATTGCACACCTGATCACTTCTTTGCAAAAGAATGGAGTGAAGTTCCAATGGACATTAGAGTGTGAAAAGAGTTCCCAACACTTGAAGCATTTATTAACCAGTGCTCCAATGCTAAGAATTGTTGATCCAAATGAAGACTTCATTGTATACATTGATGCATGTAAAGAAGGACTTGGTGGAGTCCTCAGTCAAAATGGATATGTTGTATGTTATGAATCAAGGAAGTTGAAGGACCATGAAAGGCGATATGCTACTCATGATTTGGATTTGGAAGGCATAGTGCATGCATTGAAGATGTGGATGCACTACCTCATGGGGAAAAGGTTCGAGATGAGCACATACCATCATGATCTGAAATATTTATTTGGGCAACCAAATCTAAATGCCAAATAAAGCAGGTGGTTAGAATTTCTTAGTGAATATGAATTCAATACAAATCGTATCAAAGGGAAAGAGAACAAGGTGGTTGATGCACTCATCAACATAGTGCATGAGTTGCATGCTACAACCATCAACATGTACCAATCATATTTGAAGGAACGAATCTTGGAGGCTGCAAAATCAGATTTGCAATACATAGAAATAATACCAAAGTTACAACAAGGTATTTTGCAGCAGAAAATCAAAGATTGCATGGCGGGAAATGATGAAATTCTCATGTATAGAGGTAGAATTTATGTACCAAATTATCAAGAATTGAAAAATCTGATATTCAGAGAAATGCATAATGTACCTTATGCTGGGCACCTAGGGTATCAAAAAACTATTGCAGCTATCAAGAACGAATATTATTGGCCAAGCATGAAGAATGATTTTGTTGAGTGTATTTCCGAATGTTTGGCATTTCAATTGGTCAAGGCTGAGCATAGACACCCAGCTAGTTTTCTACAACCATTACCCATTCTTAAATGGAAATGGGAAGTTGTAACAATGGATTTCATCATCGAACTACCAAGAACAAGAAAGCAACATGATTCTATCATGGTAGTGGTGGATAAGCTTACCAAAGCTACCCATTTTATTCCAGTAAAGCTCACTCACAAGGCAACCAACATTGTTGATATTTATATGAGAGAAATTGCTCAACTAAATGGTATACCAAAGACAATTGTGTCTGATAGAGATCCAAAATTTACATTGAATTTATGGAAAGGATTATTTAAAGGATTTGGAACAAATTTCAATTTTAGCACAACTTATCATCTAGAATATGATGGAAAAACAAAGAGGGTGAATCAAGTGATTGAGGATATGTTCAGTATGTATGTGATGGATAAACCATCAAAATGGGAAGACTAAATACACTTGGTAGAGTTTTCTTATAACAATGGGTACCAAGCATCTCTAAATATGGGCCCATTTGAGGCAGTTTATGGAAGAAGGTGCAACAAACCTGTAAGTTGGGACAACCCAGTATATAGAGTAGTGGTTGGGCCATATTTACTCATGGAAATGGAAGGGTAGATGTAAAAAATAAAGCAAAATTTAAAGGCTACTCAAGATAGGCATAAAAGCTATGTTGATAAGGGTAGAAATCATAGGGAATTTAAAGTGGGTGACCATGTATTATTGAAAGTAAAGGCCAACATAAGTTCTCCGAAGTTGGGAAATTGTTCAAAGTTGGAAGCTCGTTATTGTGGGTCATTTGAAATACTAGAGAGGAATGGACCTGTATAATACATGATTTCATTACCTGCATCAATGTCTATTCATAATGTATTCCATGTATCATTGCTAAAAAAATATGTACTTGATGCTAATCATGTTATTGATTGGAATGTGATTCAGGTGGAGTAAGAAGGCACTTTTCAGGTGCATTTGGTGTGCATACTGGACCATAATATCAAGCAGCTCTGGAATCGATCCATAGAGCTAGTAAAGGTCCAATGGACCCGATACGGTCCTGGGGATGCAACTTGGGAGCACAAGGATGCTATGCAGGAAGAATACCCACATCTCTTTGAAGGTTTTTGAAATTTTGATGGTAAATGTGTATACATATTGCATTGAGGACAATGCATAAATAAGGGGAGGGGGATGTAACATACCAAGACCGAGCCCCAAATGTAAATGAGAATATGTTTTATAAGTCGATGAGCCAGTTTATTATAAGCCAGAAGGATTATGTGATTATTAGGCCGGAGAGCCTACATGCTAAAGGAGAGTGAGCCTATTGTTGTATATGTAAACACTCATATCATTAATAAAATACATCGTTTCATGTAGACCAACCATGATAAAAGAGTATGGGGGAATAAACTCCACTAGGAAGGGAAAGGCAGGGGCTAAGAGCCTAGAAAAGGGGCTAAGCCAGAGGGCATATCTCCAAGGGAATATTATAATATTATTCATAAAATACTAATCTATGGATATAACTTATGATATCCTAAGTTATTATGAGAAAGGGAAATGAAATACAAGTGGAGAGAAATGAGCTCCTGGAGGGCCATGTGTCATCAAGGGCACATGCAAATATATGTGGGGAAATTTGTCCATTTCGGACTCACTAAGCCATTTGTTCCATTCTCTCCATCAGTCTTACCTCTAGAGCATGCACACACTCCTTCAACCATACCCTGTACTTTTCCTATTACCAATAGTGAACGGTATCCTTCTTGTTATGAGTAACGCACTAGAACCATCATGTCACTATTAGTGCACATGTTCCTTACCTGAAAGTTGTTATTGTATTTACCTGCACCTTACCCAAATTTTTTTGTTTCCATCACCTATACATGTACCTGGTTGACTTAAGAGATAGATTGAAGAGGTGGGTTGTCAGGCCCGTGGACTGAAGAGGCAATTTGTCAGGCCCATGGATTAAAGAGGTAGGCTGTCAGGCTCGTGAGAAACTCTATCTAGATGAGAGAATTGTTTTGGAAGTGATTTCCTTAGGGAGCCCAACTACATCTACAATGCTCTGAGACTTCATGTCTGGCCTATTGTTGAAGAATTGGAAGGGAAGTAGGGTAGCCGAAGGACTGTTGAGCAAATAAGGGACACACTTTCTGGGGTGGGTGTTATCACCAAAATTTCGTACGCAAATGGCTACAAGAATCCAGCATTGTCAAACAACTTTAAGTCCACCCATTGACCAACATTACCAAAAAACATGGCCAAAAAGGTAAAAAAACTATGTAACCAGTTGAAAAATCAAGATGCGCGATGACTACACAGGGCGCCTGTGCACATGCGCCATCCAGAAACACCAGAAAAGTGCACATGCGCATGATGCATGCTTGTGGATGCTAAAAGATGTGCACATGTGAGAACGCCTCATTTATGAGATTGGTTGGCCTCCCACCCACTTCTGGTTCAACTTCCAAGTCAATTTGACATCCAAATCTCGGCTGGATCCGACTGGGTGGCTGGTTAAAAACCTAAAAATGCCTTAAAAGCCCCTTTTCACACTCAAAGATGGTTACACAGTGCCTCAAATCTATGCTATAAAAGAAGGCCATGGGTGCACTACATTTTCAAGGAATTCATTTGTAAGGTTATGCTGCTACTATTCTCTTGGGGAATCCTCTTTTCTTATCAAGGGCATACTAGCACCATTCCATTCAAGCAATCCATATCACCTCTTGAGTGGGTTAGCTTGGGATTCTTTCACCATTTTCTTTCAAGTTTCCAAGTTGTAAGAAGAGCTCAAGTTTGGGGGTCCAAGAGCCCTCCCTTGGAGGAAGAAGGGACCCAAAGTCCCCTTTCTCTTTTGTGTTTTTCTTTTCACTAATACAAAGGCTTGCCATTGGTGACATGAGTCTTGTTTGATTCTTGTTCTTATGTCCTTATGCAATAGTTTAGCTGTTCTTTTTTTTTCTTAGTTTAATTCTTAGCTTAGTCTTTTATGTTTCTTTCTCTAACCCTTTCCTTACTGTTGTCATGCTTAGCTAACCCAACTAATCTTGTAAGCACTTTTGTTTTGCTCATTCAGGTGGCAAAAGAGGTGCAACAGATTGGCGACTCCATTGGGGAAAGGTATCAATTTCCTACCCCATTTAGGTTATTTTAGCTCTTCTTTTTGTTTACTTAACCTGCAGGTACCATAACCAGCCCAAACCGACCTACAGGAAGCCAAAATTCATGCTCAATTGAGAGAATTCCATTTGGATTTTTATTCACAGCTGTGTGTCAGTTGTGTGTGGGTTTACTGGCCCATAGGCGTGCATCGTGCGCACGTGTACCAAAAGAACTATGATACTCAACGCCCTTTGCACACCTGTGCCCAAGAGTCTTATCTGGTTAGCACACATGCGCTCAGTGCGCCTCTGTCTACTGTGATACCCGCGCACCTGTGCATAAAAACACACATTGTAAGCCTTTTTGTGACTTGTGGAAGGCCCATAGCCTCCTTAAAAATGATCTCATGCATGTTGTAATATGCACCACACTTAGTTCCCTCTCCATATAAAGGGATTAGTCAAAACACATAGGCACTTAGGGGGTTTAAAATCATTATTTCCTCTTTTGCTTTCATTTTGCCACATGGATGGCTTTCTTTGACTAAAAATATAAGTTGGAATCATTTGAAATCACATATAAAACTTGCATTGGAACCAGAAATTGGATATCAATCATTGAGTATGATCTTCTCTCACATTTCAAAGTGATCTTGAGAATCAGAAAGAGGTTGGAAGACAATTTCATCTCCCTTAAAAAGATTTAAACCTTTAGGAGAGGACAACAGCCCCCTTGGGACTCCTCTTAGTTTATTTTTCAAACACATCTCAAGATTGTAATGGGCCCAAACATGCCCACATGCTACAAATATTATATAGTGTTGGAATTTCCTTTCTTAGATTAAATCACTAGGGAAGTTTAAAGGTTTTGTAACGGGCCCATACATGCCCACATGATCACAATCTATGATAGTTTCAAAGCTTTCTTAGATTCAATCACATCAGGGAGTTAAAGGAATAGTAAGGACCCACATGTCCACGTGCTAGTTTCCTAGGGATTTTTGAATTCCACAAGGTTGTACCAATGACACATAGTAACTTAGGTAATCAACACTTATAAGGACCAAGCGAAGTCCACATGCAGCAAGGTGATACTTAAATTATTAAAAATTGGCACACTTTCATTTGTTCACACACAAAGTCACTTCTCACTCACATAGTCTCCATCTTGAAACGTGGAGGTTAAAGTAAGTTTCCTCCAAAGGGATTCCGAAACACCCCACCCTTTTCTTGACGAAACTATCCACTCCCATTTAATTTCAACGAGGTTGGTTCACACCCCCAATCTCTCAAACAACCACATCTAAATTTTTTCTAAAAACTCACTAAGTTTTCCTCCACAGGAGGTGCCAATTTTTTTTTTTTTTAGTCTAGGTAGGATTTCAGGGATAGGCATCCAAATAACTCCCCATTATCTGGTTCTCACATTTTTCAAAACAATAGAGGTTGTCAAATAGGAAACTTTAAATCCTTCAAGTCAAGTGTTCCTAACACCATAAGATAGGGAGATACCCATGAAGGGTTGAAGGCCAAGGTCCAGTTGTTCTGTGTGTACCCCCTTGAGGCACCCACCTCTTGGACGGGATCCAGCCTGTGACCCATTTCTTAGGCCAGAATTCTAAATGTCGCACTTTGACTGAGGTACCTAGTGACCAAATTTTAGGACATCTCCCCAGGTGGCAATTGTGGGCTGCAATTGCACCTTGATTAGATTTTGTGTGGCTATTGGGAAATATCGCCAGCTCTTTCAGGATATGCACCCTCTACCTCTCATTATAACTGATTATTTCATCCTTCACTAGTTTCTCTTTCAATGGCTTCAGACCCCACTGTTGAGTACTATTGGAAGGTCCAGTGCTATTTGAGAGGAAGGACATTACGTCTTTTAGGACACAAGCATTTATTTTCTTTGTTCCCCCACGTGGACAAAATCCACTTACCCACATATATGCTTTTTTATCATAACACTTTATGTATGTTGCACTTCTAATTACATTTTGATTTAGATATATATTGTGTAAAGTTCAAAAATTACAACAAAGGCTCTTGTTTATTTATTTACTCTCACCACCATTCGCACACATTCACTCATCTAGTCGGGCATCATAGGGGACCCACAGAATCCTCACCGCTCCAAACGCTTTCTAAACCTCCCTCCTATCTTAGGGGGACTTCCTAGTCTTTCCAACTCATCGACACCACCTTCTCTCACCCCTGTGAGTGCCACTATTTTGGGATCCGCTTTGCTTGGTTCCACCTTACTTGGGTCCAATTCCCAAGGTCCACCATCCACTCTCTCTCCTTTACATAGAAGCAGGGGGCCAACTTCCTCTCAAGGGGGAAGTACAAGCCCACCTAGTCCCCCTCAAGGGCCAGGTTTACAAAACCCCCTCACAATGGCTGGAACCAATCCTCCATCCACACACCTGATGCCATATTTGGCCTCTCTCAACATATCGGATCTTAGAAAACTCACAAATGATCCTATATTGCATGAACCCACATGGCCTGCAATGCCTACCAAATTACCTTCAGATATCCCCAAGTTTGAAGGAAAGGCAGGAGATGACCCTGCCAACCATTTCATGACTTTCCACTTATGGTGCTCTTCCAACAACATTATGGATGATTCCATCCGACTACGATTATTTCAATGCACACTAACTAGCCCATCAGCCAAATGGTATGTAGAAGAAAAATCAGGGTCCCATGTGACTTTCGAGTCCTTGGCCAAAGAATTTTTGACCTTCTTCCAATTACCAATCCACCATGACAATGGTCTTGAACTACTCTCTAATTTTAAACAAACCTCAGCCACACATATCGCTAATCACATTCATGAGTGGCATCGATGATGTAGTTTGTTCAAAGCAGAAACCACCAAACAACAATGCCTTGATTGGTTTCTCAGATCACTTGTCTCTCTCTTCAATAAAGATGTAGCTTCCACCTTCCCTCAGTCAAAAGAAGAAGCCATCAGTAAGGCTCAACAATACGACCTCATTTATTCACAATCAGGGTACTTGTACACAGTACTTCCTGATCTCCCAAAACCCGTGCCATTTGGCCAAGATAAACCCAGGATGTCTCACTCAACAGACGGATTGATTGGTACCACCACACACCATGCACCACAACCCCCACAACTACCAATGTATGGCACACCACAATATTCATCGGCATATGGAGGAACCCCTTATTACCCTCCACCCCCTTGTCAACAACCATACCCTACTGTTCTTACTTCCCCCAGTAGTGGGCCACTACCGATACCCACCATACACCCACCTATCCAAACAAGTTTGGGTACCCCCACTACCTCAACTTATACTCTAAGTACTACTGAAAGTGCCACACCTTCTTATGTACCTTACGGATCATTACCACAACATAATCCATACTTTCCATTTCCTGGCCCTCCACAACCCATGGTTCCACCACCAGGACACCCTCATGTTGGGGCTAATTTTGTTCAACCCTCTCCCATTCAGCAATATCAGAATTTTGAACAGCTGAATACGGAAAATCCACCTCATTAGTCAAATAATGCCAAAAAGAAAGGAATAAATCAGAACAATAACAACCCAGGTCAAGGCGAGAATCACCCCCAACAGAACCAACCTACTGGAGGCAACCAAACCCAAGGGAATCAGAACCCCCAGGGGGGCAACAACAAAAAGCGTCAAGGGAAAAATAACAAAAACATTCACACCAACTTCCCCTGTGCCCTTTGTGGTGAGTTCAGTCATTACACTCATCATTGCCCCCAAATCGTTGATTTCAAATGGATAAAAGACTCAGTGAATGGACCACATACTCCAGCACCGCCTGCCCCTTAGCAAGCCCCACAATAATACGTGCAACAACCAACCCCAAATGTGCTGCAAAATCCCATTCCACATCAAGGAGTGATGAACACCCAATAAGACATGCAGCCTACCCCACCACAGTTGGGACCATATCTCAACTTAAGCAATCCCGTCGATCGTACTATCCTCCTCACTGGTGAGGAAGAGGTCCTTCTACAAACACGTAATTGTCAATACCAGGCACCCTTTGAGTCTCTTCCCACTCCAACAACAACAATCCTAGCACCAACGGGGACCCCGTTGATGATCCCTCACCCTAACATGGAAGCACCTCTTCACATACCTCACATCCCATTATGCAAGAACGCCCACAACCCATAGGCTAGGGCGTCTCATAACTATAGTTTGGTCGATGACTTGGCATAATCCTCGGATGCCATGTTAGTCTTAGAATTACTTCAAACTTGTCCCACTCAACAGAAATCATTACTTTCCGCCTTGGGGGCAGTCGACCCAGCAGATACTCAACCTATCACATTTGATCTCGACAGTGGAGAACCTCGCCTCCCCACTCTCATCGCTTTTCAAATCCTAGTAAAAATTTGGAACATTACAGTTCATCGATGAAGGCGCATCCACATGCATCATTTCCAAGACTGTATGGTAGAAACTTGGTTACCCCGAACTCATACCATCCGCCATTACTTTAAGAGCTTATGATGGACGACCATCCTCTCCCGAAGGGCTCTTTCAAAACGTCCCTGTAGAACTTGGGGGCAAGACCATTCTCATTGACATAGAAGTCATCAATGCCCCACTCGATTACAATATCTTGTTTGGTCGTAGCTACATGTACGCTATGAATGAAGTTGCCTCTTTCATTTTATGAACCATGATGTTCCCCCATAACAAAAGGATCATCACCATTGATCAGGTGTCACATTATGAGCCCAACCCTTCTGCCACCATCGATAACATTCTCCCTTACATCCACACTAATCCTGAGGCGTACCCACTCATCGAGATGGGACCCGAAATTTTCAAAGACCCATCCTTGTTAGGAACATACCATGGTGCACCACCACTCATCCATACTCCTAGTCAAGTATGTGTCATCTCATCCAGTGGGACTAACGTTTAGGAGAGCCATCCTCCCAATGAGGCTTCTATTTCATCTGACGTCCCACTAGTCGCAGAGCTCCTCCCTCAAGAATCTCCTGCGAACTCGTCGACTCCACTAGTCCATGATTTCACCCTACCCCAAGGCCATATCCCAGCTTGGGAGATAGTCCCCCAAGACATTACTCAAATTCCTTTCTTTTACCCCCCACTAGGTGTACAGGCCTTTCAGGTCGCGACAACGCTTACCCTCCCTAATATGGTGCTGGCAATCCCAACTTGGTATTTACATCCACTAGAGATGGTCCCTCAACTATCCCTCGCGGGCACATTGACTGGAAACAACCCCATCCCTACTCCAGACTCTTTGAGGAAGGCAATATGGCCAACATTTCCCCTACCATCAAAATTGACATTTCCTTAAAAAATGGAGTCGTAGAGGAAATTACCATCGGCGCCGCATGCACTCCTGAAGAAGTCACTGCCTACAAATCCCTTTTTCAAGAGTATCAGGATATTTTTTCTTGGTCATACACAGATATGCCTAGCCTTGACCCCTCTATTGTTGAACATCGCATAGACACCTGGCCTGATATCACACCAGTTCGCCAAAAACAAGTACCGCTACACCCATCCAAAGCAATGGCCATCAAAGCCAAGATCGACAAATTACGTGCGGCTGGATTTATTTACCCTATCGCCTATACCTCATGGGTCTCCAATCCTGTCCTCATTAACAAGAAACATGGCACCATCTGTGTATGCACTGACTTTCGTGATCTCAATCACGCATGTCCCAAATACAACTTTCCAACACCTTTCATCGATCAGATTATCGATGACTGCACAGGCCACGAGGCTCTATCCTTCATGGATGATTTCTCTGGCTATAATCAAATACAAATCCACCCAGTTGATCAATATAAAACCGCATTCACTACCCCTTGGGGTACTTTTGCATATCGTGTTATGCCTTTTGGCCTAAAAAACGTTTGCGCAACTTTCCAACAGGCTATGACATACATTTTTCATGATTTGGCTCATATCATCCTCGTGTACTTGGACGACCTCATAGCTTTATCCAAAAAATGCACTCAACATCTCGATGATTTATGAATCATCTTCCAAAGGTGTCGTCAGTATAACATTTGCTTGAACCCCCTTAAGTGTGTGTTATGCATCACTACTGGACGCCTTCTAGGGTTCATGGCTTCCCAAATTGGCAATATTGTGGACCCACTCAAAGTCCAGGCCATCACAGAAATTCCACCTCCCAGGAATTTACGCCAACTCTAGAGCCTACAAGGAAAAACCAACTTTTTACGATGATTTTTCCCAGACTATGCCACTCGAGCACATGGTTTCCTTCGCTTATTATGCCATGACATCCCCTTCCACTGGGATGAACATGCCCAAAAAGATTTCGATGATCTTAAAAGGGCGCTCTCCAGTTCCCCTTTAATTAGTTCACCCGACTATAATCGTGACTATATCCTCTACATATCAACTTTAGCTATCTCAATAGTAGGAGTTCTCGTTCAAATAGGAGATGATGATCGTGAGCATGTCATTTACTACATTAGTAAAAACCTCTCAGGGACATCCTTGCCCTAGCAGTCATCCTCGCAATCCAGAAACTGTGCCATTATATTCTGCTTCGCACTACCAAAGTCATAACAGATTCCAACCCCATGCAATACTTGCTCAATCGTCAACAAATTAATGGTAAATTTTCCCGCTGGATCATTATCCTCTAGGAATATGATCTCAAATTCACAACACCTAAGAGAAAGAAAGCTCTTGTCCTTGCAGAGCTTGTCACAACCTTCCCCTCTGATACTACCAGTGCCCCCGTCAATACCAATTTCCTCGATGAACATCTCTTTTATATCCCCTCGGATGATCCTTGGTACGACGATCTCCTTGTCTACCTCTGAACCCAAAAGTTCGGGAACCACCTCTCAAGAGATGATCATCTCCGTATTCACCATCAGGCCCCTCGCTATCTCCTCATCGGAGATATCTTATATCGGCGAGGGGCTGACGGCATACTTTGTCGATGTTTGACTATTGACGAGGCCGAACGAGTCTTGAATGATTGCCACAACGGTGCTTGCGGAGGCCACCTTTCGGGGGTGTCCACCGCTCAAAAAATCATCCGCACAAGTTACTTCTAGCCTACATTATTTCACGATTACATTCACGCCGTGAAACGATGTGATAAATGCCAGCTTTATGCCAATAAAGCATGAGCACCACATGCTCTTCTACACCCAGTCATTACTGTAGGCCCCTTTTGTAAATGGGGCATCGACTTCATGACATAAAACGCCCCATCCAACAATGACCACAAATATACCATCGTCACAATCGATTATTTCACAAAGTGGGCTGAAGCCATGCCTACCTTCAACAACACCGCTGACACTGCAGTGCATTTTTTCTGCAATCACGTCATATCCTGCTTTGGAGTACCACTCCAACTGGTCTCTGATCATGGGAAACATTTTGAGAATGATATTTTTGTCGAAATCTCATCTCGATTAGGATTTTCCCACGAATTTGCCTCACCATATTACCCTCATTCCAATGGGCAGGTCGAAGCAGTCAACAAGGTCCTCAAGACCATGTTACAGTGCACGGTTAACAAACATAAGACCAATTGACATCATATGTTATTTTCCGTGTTATGGTCTTACTGGATGGTTGTGGAAATGGCCACCGATTTCACCCCATTTCATCTAGTCCACGGGGTAGAGGCCACTCTTCCTATTGAGTGCGAAATCCCTACCTTGCACACCGCAATTGAGCTATTACTCGACAATGCTCCAATGGAGAAGTGCTTTCTGCACTTAGATTCCCTGTATGAATATCATCGATCGTCATTACACAACAATGAGGTAGCCAAAAAATGGTCAAAGGCCACCTTCGATCACCATGTCAACCTTTTCTCATTTCATGAAGGCGACCTCGTCCTTGCCTATGATATCACTCACAATACCCTTGGTCATGGAAAATTCAAGTCACTATGGCATGGCCCCTATATTATCCAACATTGCCTTGCCAAAGGTGCATACATCCTGGCTTCCCCCGAGGGCCTTTCCCTCAAGGAACCCGTCAACGGGTTGTACTTAAATAAATTCTATGCCTAAGCGTAGCCATCCTACATTAGGTTATTTCTTTTATAGTGTTTTTAATATTTTTTCCATACCCCACGTCTAAACTATCATTCGTGTTATTGATAGATGCCTTCTCCATCAACCTACCACATCGGTTACGCCGACGACACTAGCCGTTAGACTCAGAATCTCGCTTCGGCTACTTGGGCTCTCTATTCCCCCTCAAATGAACTGCTCCACTCCAGTGGCATATGTTTGGATTCAACAACCAATAACCAAGCCGAGTACACCGCCATCATTGGTCTCCTCGTCGATGCCCACTATCATGGTATTCGTCGCCTTAGCATCTTACTTGACTCACAACTGGTTGTCCTCCATCTCAACAACATGTACCACATCCGTGATCCTTGCCTCTTTCGCAAATACCTGCAAGTTAGACTTTTATCTCGACAGTTTGATTTCATTACATTTACACATATTCCAAGACAATTTAATCAAATCACAGATAACCTAGCTAAAATTGTACTCGATAGGCATATATCACATCAAGATACCTTTACACACACATAAACCATCCAAAATCTATCACAGCATATAGATTAGACATCATACACAACATTACACAAATTCTCTCATACATGTAAACATCACAAAGACCCAAAAATGTATATCCATATATATATATATATATATATATATATATATATATATATATAT
>ML777579.1:713231-743434 GCA_009831015.1 Picea engelmannii
TGCCATCAAAATGTTTACATACACATAGAATACAACATATACAAAATCTGCAGGCCAGTGAAGCACCTCGGTACAAAAATGGTGTCACGACACCAACATGGGCTTACCGGCCTATATATAAAAAACAAAAATACATAGAGAGACACTCATGGTGCCTCTAGAGCACCACCTCCTGGCCCTCCCTCAGGCAGTGGTGCCCCACATACTATCGGTCCCTTCGGACCTGGAGGTAACTGCCCAGTCATTACAGCACCTGCCACTGCTGCTCGCTGAACCACGATCCACCACATCAGCAGAACCCCCACACACCACTCCAAGACACCCTCGTCCTGGATGCGCGACCACATGCCATCAGGCACTCCCTGTAGCATCGCTTCCAAGCGACGGTGAATATCCACAAAATCTTCCCCAGCCTCGAACAGAGGAGCCTGTGATGGTCTTGCACCTGGATCGTCAAAGCGGAGTCTCCTAGCCACCCTCTCCTCACCAACTGGTCTCATATCGACGTCTCTCTCTTGCCCGCGTCTCTCCCCGTGACGGTCTCACTGGCCCCTAACGAGTTGGTGCTCTCACCATCTCGACCTCACGCCTGCGAGGTCCCACATCTGCACATACAAACAAACAAAGGCTAACATCAACATCCATCTATATCTAAATACATAGGTCATACCATCTCCAATATCAACATATCAAATAAATCACAAACATACCTCGATCATCAAATACCTCTCTTGGAGGTAACACCATATCTGGATCACCCCAGAAATCAACCCCACAATATGGGTACTGGAGTATGATCTATGACATTTTCCACCACACCTGTGCTGCCTCAGCCATAAAGTAATGGTCGCCCTCACCACCACCATGGTGAACCAAAATCGTCGATCAATGCCTCAGTCGTGGCTCTCGCACACCAGGTGCACCCAATAAAACTCTAGGGTGCAACATCGGCACCCTCTCCAAAAACTAGGCCACCAAAATGGACCTAAAGGAAAAGTCCACTGAGTCCGTAGACCAACACCTATCAAGCTACCCTACCATCTTGGCATGCAACATCAATCACCAGGAAAAGTTCTCTCCCACCAATACCCTCCCCATGATCATTAGCTGACACCCACTGATCCATTGAGTCGCAAGGGATCCATACACCCTCACCACCATCGCTGCTACACAACAATGAATAAGGGCATCCATCGCCCCAATGCTCACTACAGAGCCGAACATAAATTTCTCTCTCGAACAGTACCTCCAGCCTAGGGTAGCCAACTACCCATCTCCATATAATATCGACTCCATCGGTAGGGGCATTCTTCGAAAAGGGAGCCCCATAAAAAAGTATACATCCTCCACCGCAGTGAAGTCTAGCTACTCTCCCCACACCATAAAGCAATGCAGGTCTAGACTCCACATATGGATCAGAAACTGAATCAGATACTCCTGTGCGCATATCAAAAGGCACTAAAAGAACTTCAACAGCCCACAGGCTGCCAAAGTAGCACAAACCATCGACTCCTTAATAGCCACGACATCCCTCAGCTGTGACCAGTCCCACTCTTTCTAGTGGACTGGAATCATCCCAATGCTCTCCTACAACCACATAATACAGTCCTAGATCAGCCATCTCGAACATAAAACACATTAAAATCTCCAAAAAATATGAGTTTTTGCACCCATCATCCTTTCCCCCAAGGCGTAGCTGTTCACCCCACAAACATGCACATATGCGTGCCTGTTCATCCCACACCGCATGAATGCATGCCTTTATGCCAAATAGAGGCACCTCCATGCACCCCTATCATGAACATAGGCGTGCATCAGAGCACACCTGCCCATTACACAGCCGCGCACCCATGCGCAAATTTTTAGCCAGTAGGTGCGCATTACATGTGTGCCTTTTCCCCCCCCAGGCGCACACCCATGCACGCCTATTTCTGGATCGCTCGTGCACTGCGGGGCCCACACTCATAAAATCCCCTGTACGGCCCTCCGTATAGGCCCTGCCCACAAAAAGAAAACCTAATTCTATGCAGAACAATAAGACCACTAACTTGAAGCTCGTTGGTCCTGAAACAACTGCTTCGTTCTCTCGGAATCTCCAAATCTTCTCTAAATACCTCTCGTCCAATCACTCTGACAACAGGTACACATGAGGTGGCAATGTGGGCCCTACAACTATATATAGTCCTTTTTTCCAAACTTCCAGACCCCATTTCAGGAGCATTGGGTGTCCATTTTCAGATCCATCTTCAGCCACGGGATCAACACCCTGTCCTCTACATCAAAACAGTTCCTGGGCCATTTTTTATCCTTGACCCCCAGGGAGCCATTTTTTTCATACCCCGTCCAGGTACACATGCTCATGTTCAAAATTTTCAAATAAATGCTCATATGTTCGATTCTCTTCAGATATTGTTCACGTCGGGTGTTTGTTTTTCATGTGTGCAGGTACTTGGGCATAATACATCAACACAACCCGTTCAGGTATATAATCAACACTGGCATGTAATCATTCCCTCTAAATCTCAATTGCATTTCCAGTCACACCCCCTGAAATTTTCCTTTAGGGTCCCCATATCCGGCTCTGTAGTACTGCCATCTCCATTTCATTTTTGGTACTGTCACCCGGTATCTTTCTCCCCCACATGAGTTGTCCCATTTATAGACCCCTTGGCACTCTGACACTCATGTTGTTTTCAACCTTTTTAGGGATGGGAGTCTCGATAGTCTTACATCATGTCGAGCATTAGCCACATACTCATTCTCCTCATTTTTCTAGCTTTCCCAATGGGCTCCCAGATTATCTCTTCAAGGTTCTATTTTGACTGCACCTCTGCAATATCATTAACCATCCATTTCATCCAAAATCAGTTTGCCCATCCGCAAATTTCCCTCCATTTCATTTACCTCGTATAGAAACCCAACAATGGGCCCCCCAAACTCCACCCACTCTCCACGCACATTGTGCCCTAACCGGACTAACCATCTTGCACTGGGGCACTCGTTTCTGTATTTGTACATTCATCCCAAATTATTCTTTATTCATTCAATTGTAAAAGCCTTTCTTTACAGCATTTACATATCTTTTTGTCGTCACCCTTGACGACCTTCCTTCATGGAAAATGTGACCCATGTCACCCTTGGTTGGGGAACTTCTTATCATCCTATTGACATCGTCCATAAACTTTGAGTACTCCACAGGCCACCTACCTCCGCTCTCTGAGTTTGTTCACCTTGTCCCGCCTCTAGCACAACTTATCCATGTCTCATTGTCCCCCTGACACTTGACCTCATCGCACGGTTGCAACCACTTATACTTCATACATATCTCCAACCAAGGGTAGTCTTGAGTCTCCACACATCTTGACTTCGTCCATATACCTCCTCAATTCCTAGCCTCACCTGGTAGATTTCATGAAGCCCTTTGCTTCTTGGAGTAGTGTCTTCCTTTTTGTTGACATCAACACAGTTTCCAAAAGGGCGACAGTATCTTGATTCTCATTACCTTTATAAAGAGGAATCTTGGACGACAAAGGAAGAACCATCATTGCTCTCTGATGTCGTTGACCCCCACGACATTCAACTTCAACTCCTTTTCCTATTGCGGTGGGTCTTACTTTGTGACTATTGCAGTTTATGGGCATATACGTCGAAGACCTATGAACTTGGCTAGGCTATCAATGCCCACAAAATTCGTGATACTTCTTACAGGTGTCACTACGTATTGTTCAGAGTATGTTCCTCCTCAGGATTGTCCTCTGCCTTTATCACAACCACCCCCGAGGGCACTGTAGTTATCTACGTCAACACACATTTTCAGTTACGGTCCATCACCCTTTTTGAGTTGCATGACACAAGCATGGGGCATGTCCGCATCGTTTGTACACAATTTATTTTTACACACCTTACAGAAGGTTGGGTACTACAGGTTCCTTTTTCCATCCAACGGGGTCACTCTTGGTACTCTCACTATCACTCTTTCTTACAACGATTCTCTCAGTAGAAGAAACATTAATGCATTTCGGCTATCTGTATGACTCCTAACCTCGTTCATCAGGGGGCATCTGTTATCACCGAAATTTTGTCCGCAAATGGCTACAAGAATCCAACATTGTCAAACAGCTATGAGTCCACCCAAGGACCAACATTACCAAAAAACATGGCCAAAAAGGTCAAAAAACTATGTAACTAGTTGAAAAATCAAGATGCGCGATGACTACACAGGGTGCTCACGCACATGCGCCATTCAGGAAAACCAGAAAAGTGCACATGCGCACAATGCACGCATGTGGACGCTAAAAGCCACACACATGTGAGAACGACGCATTTATGAGATTGGTCGACCTCCCACCCACTTTTGGTTTAGCTTCCAAGTCGATTTGACATCCAAATCTTGGCTGGATCCGACTGTGTGGCTGGTCAAAGACCTAAAAATGCCCTAAATAGCCCCTTTTCACACTCAAAGATGGTTACATAATGCCTCAAAGCTATGCTATAAAAGAAGGCCATGGGTGCACAACATTTTCAAGGAATTCATTTGCAAGGTTATGTTGCTGCTATTCTCTTGGGGAATCCTCTTTTCTTATCAAGGGCATACAAGCACCATTCCATTCAAGCAATCCATCTCACCTCTTGAGTGGGTTAGCTTGGGATTCTTTCACCATTTTCTTTCAAGTTTCCAAGTTGTAATAAGAGATCAAGTTTGGGGGTCCAAGAGCTCTCCCTTGGAGGAAGAAGGGACCCAAAGTCCCCTTTCTCTTTGGTGTTTTTCTTTTCACTAATACAAAGCCTTGCCATTGGTGACATGAGTCTTGTTTGATTCTTCTTCTTATGTCCTTATGCAATAGTTTAGTTGTTCTTTCTTTTTCTTAGTTTAATTCTTAGCTTAGTATTTTATGTTTCTTTCTCTAACCCTTTCCTTACTACTGTCTTTCTTAGTTGACCCAACTAAGCTTGTAAGCACTTCTGATTTGCTCATTCAGGCGGCAAAAGAGTTGCAACAGTGGGACATGAATGTGGGGAATGAGATAATGTAGGTTGTTAGTTTGATTTGGCACCTCGGACGAAATCCTTCCTATTGTTTGTGTAGCTTCAACCTAGTTAGAAATCCCTTTACTCGGGTGGAGTTTAGTCCCATCTCGGGGGTGACCCACTGCTGAGAGTTCTGAGAAGCATGGTCTAAGGATGGGAGGATCGTGGAAGGTCAGCACCCAGTTGGTGGTCTTATATCAAATATAAGTATCAATTGTGTGTTAATTTACATGCCGTGTATTTATACATGTGTTTATGTTTATAGGTTTTTCCTATGTATGCTACATGTATATTTTTACTATTATTTCTGCATGAATCTATGTATTTTCATAATGTATTTGTCTTCTTAAAGTTGTATATATATATATATATATATATATATATATATATATGAAATTGGTGCTTTTAAGTGGAATGACACAATGGTCTAAGGCTGGGTATGTTGCAATGGTAGATAATTCCTCCTTCGTTGTGAGGGAGTGTTGATGTTTGCAGCTTCGTGAGACATTCTCCAGATTGTACTCCTTTGTGATTTAGTTGAGTTGATCTATAAGGACACTTATCTGAGAGGGATAAGTGGGTTTGGGATTATATCCCAACATCCCATGTGGAGAGCACACGAGGACACATCAAGGGAGTTGACCTTGAATCCACACACTATGGGGAGTTGACCCTAGTGTTTCTAGAGGGAGTAGCCTCTAGAAGTCCAAATCGTACTCCTCTATGAATAATTTGAGTTGATTTGTAAGGACACTTATTCCTCTCGAGATTATAGTCCAATGTCCCTTGTGAAGAGAACATGAGGACACGTCCCTTTTGGAGAGAACATGAGGACATGTCAAGGGATTTGAATTTGATGTCTCACACTATGGCGAGTTTAAATTAGTGTTTCTAGAGGGAGTAGCCTCTAGAAGTCCACATGGGAGTGTTATGCATGACAGAGATTTTGCTACAATGCCCTGATTAAGCATCAATAGGACCTTCTCCTAGATTGGACTATAGACCAAGGGAGATAGGATGAATTTATCACAAAGGTGTACTTTTGGTAAATGGGACGAGGCATAGTCCTTCCTTGATAATGACAAGGAATAATATGAAATTGAGGTGCTTTCCATGTGTCATTTAGCATCAGGCTGACATTCACTCACAGGGGTGTACCTATGGTGAATGACCCTGGTGTGGTCTTTGTCCTAGTCATGGTGATTTGACAAGGAATGATAAAGACTCAAGATATTATATGTTATCACATGCGGACCTAGAGTGAGCTTGATCTCACAGAGATTCAGTTGGCTCAAAGGGAAAGCCGTAGGGAGAGATTCCCCTCGATTCATGTGGGATAGAGATATCTCCAAGGACTGATAGACATGTGTCATGAGTATAGGGTGAATTTTGTATACTTTAGAGACAAACTTGGCATGATGTAGAATTCCTCCCTCATTGAGAGGGAGTATTGTTGATGTTTGGACAACATCGGGAAGACATTCTCCTAGATTAATAATTAATAATATAATTATTGATTATTAAATAAAATATATAATAAGTAATAATAATAATAAATATTTATTTATTATTCAAGGGACACATCCTTTCATGGATAGTCACCATATGTTCTCTATATATGGAACACTCATCATTGTAATAATATATCGATTATATCTCATCTCATATGAAAAATCAACATAAGTATGATTGGGAGTGGTACGATGACTCTTCAAGGAACCCCAAGGTTAAATGAGGAAAATAGTATAATTTCCAAGTAGACGTTTTGTAATTAAGAAATAATTTTTTGCAACATATTCAAATTCTTCAATTATTAGAGTGACACTTACCATGATACCAGACTTATTACCCCGTGAAGAAAAACCTGTTGTCCTATGGGGTCAAGCCAGTGTGATGGACGTTGCTCTAATGTTGGTGATGTATGGTGGTGCATCCATGAATAGGAGGGGCCTTGTGGAGCTATGCTAGTCAATTTGTCTCCTGACACTCCATGTATGCTACTTTTGGGCCTCGAGACACGATATCCTTAGTTACCCCTATTATGAGGGGTACCATGAAACACTAATAAAAAATCATAGTGACATACATGCACAAGTTTTCTTAGACAAAGGGAACTTGGTTCAAAACCTACATAGAACCCACTTCACATTTCCACCAAAAATATTTGAACTCACCTAAGAGTTCCCCCTTTGATAGTGCTAGTAACAATAACTCCACTAACCAACCAAAACATGAACATGAAAATGTTTTCTCAAACAAATTCCAATAGGTTAAGAATCTACATAGAACCCACCTCACATTTCTACTGAAATTCTTTGAACCTACATTAGACTTCCTCCTTTGATAGTACCAATAAAGAAAACTTCAATAAAAAAAAAATAATCATGTTCATACATAAGTTTTCCCATACAAATTCCAATGGATTAAAACCCCATTGCACATCTCCACCCAAATTCTGTGAACCCACTTCAGAGGTCAAGTTTCAAAAACAATGGAAAAGCTCATTTGCAACCAACCTTGCTCAAAAGAATGCCTAAATCCCATCACTATATGTCATTACAAATCTCTCTACTAACATTTAACACAAACTAAACAAGTTTTACCTAGAGCTCATGGATAGTAAAAGATTGGTATATATAAATTTCAACAATGTAAGTTCCAAGCCAATATTCCTAGTGAGCTATAAAAGAGCTTTGGAAAAATTATCCTCAGAAGCATGTTAGGTGAGATGGATGCATTTGTGAGGAACATATAGAGAATTGATTGTAGAGGAGCTAGAGGTATTGTAGAATATGGAAGAAAATATGGTTGAATCAAGTTCAAGTTTGGAGGTTAAGGTGGAGCACTGAAACTGTGCAAGGGAATCTTGGTGGTTATGAAGGCTACAAATATTGGAAACTTTTACAAAATGGAAGGAATCACCCAAGTAACTGAAGCAATGGTGGTATATAATGAAGTAAGGGAATATACTTTTTTATGGCATTGACGATTGAGCCATATGAGCAAGAAAGGGCTGGGGATATAGGTACTGGTAAACTGTAAGATGTTCAATATTTGAATTTTTGCAATTTTAATATCTCTATTGGTTATAATGTCAGAGACAAGAGATCTATATTGTGTGGCCCTACTTTCCACAAAATAACTGCCCACAAAAGCATCATTAGAAGAGATATGTACATGGAACCATTAGATGTTGTTCAGGATTGCAAAGGGAGATTTGTTTGCAAACTCAAGGAATCATTGTATGGCCTAATGGTACCTAGATAATGGTATAATAAATTTGATTCCTTCATGGTGAGCCAAGATTTTATTAGAAGTGAGTATGATCATTGTGTTTACTTCAAAAGTTTCAATGACATATTCATTAACTTGGTGTTATATGTTGATGATATGCTTGTTACAAAGCCCAAACATGGTTAAGATCAGTAGGTTAAAGGATTAGTTGGCTAGGATGTTTCAGATGAAGGATCTAGGAGCAACAAAACAAATCTTGGTCATAGAAATATATAGAGACGGGAAAAATGGTAAGTTTTGGTTGTCACAAATATATGGAGAAGACACTAATGAGGTTCAATATGAACATTGTGAAAATGGTAAATATCCCTTTATCTTTCCATTGTAAGTTTTATTCAAGTTTATGTTTTGATAGTAAGGAATAAATTATTATATGCCTCATGTACCTTATGTAAGTATAGTAGGAAGGTTGATGTTTGTGATGGAATGATAAAATATTTCACATGCAGTTGGTGTTGTCATTAAGCACGTGGCAAAATAATTTAAAGAGCATGGAAATGGGAGCTTCGATATCTTAGAGGCACGAGTATCACCTACAATGGTTGCAATGATTTAGTCTATGGTTATGTTGACTTAGTGGACGTGGAGTGATCCATATGGGAGAAAAATACACAGACATGTTCATGCAACCAGTACTATTAGAGAAATTGTTATGGAGTTTGGCTTCTCTTAGCTTGTAGAAAAGGCGATGATCAAATTTTTTGGGCGAGATATCAGGAAAATTGTTGTCAAGGTGGAGATTGTTGGATGGTGAAAACACATCTCGACAGTTACAGTTTGGTTTCTCTACCTTGGATGTGGTTGTGGCTATTAGCATCCTTTTAAAATTTTGTTGTTTAAATGATAGGCTCATGAGGTGATTTGCATTGTAAACCTAGTTTTCTTCACTGGTTTGACATAGAGCAATAAAAATATTTTTTCCCTCATTTATTTTTTGTCTATTGTTTGTAATGCTTTCAATTTTCTATCCATTAATTCATTCTTTCCAAGCTCAATTCTCAACAGAAGTTATAGATATTCATTCCAAATAAATTTCTGAAATTCCCATATTACATAGATAGGCATTACCTCATATCCATTCAACATTTTGAAAGGACAAGAGCCAATTACCAAATATGGGGAAGGAATGTACAACTAACGATTATTGAAATGTACAACAAGCTAGACCACAATACTCTCAATCAATTACCTTTAATATGAGTGCATCACCACCCCTTCCACCCCATGTACAATCATTGACAATAGCCGGAGAAAGTCATTGATAATAAAAAAAATTACTATTAAAAAAAACTACAAAAGAACCACAATTTCAATTATAACAATGACAAAACTATTATATAATATGGTCTGAAATATAGCCAGACCAAGTCGCTATATGTTCTCATAGAAACATAGTAAAATAAATTCATCGAAATTAACGCGTATCTAAGGCGCATTCACAGAGCATTATTATTATAAATCAATGCTTCACATAGCATTATTGTTATAATCCAACCTTTCACATAACATTATTATTATAAACCAACCTTTCACAATTCATTTATATAAGTTGTTAGATTAGAGTGATAATAATTATAACATTAATTACAAAGCATATTTGGCAGTAGATATCATGCAAGATACTTTCGACCAAATCCTAATTTATTTCCTATCAACCGAAAGTAAATCAAACTTTGGATCTGTTAGGGTAGTCGTGCAAGATTCCCCGACCAGATGTCATTTCTTTATTTAGAATGGTACTAAGGAATCTTGGAAATGCAGGTCAAACCGCGCCAAAAGATGGAGAATTGCTCCAAGTTTCCAAGATGTCGATTACATCAAATTATTACATAGTGGATATTAGTCACGTCAACCCACGAAAACTGATTGGCTCCACTGTCGACCAATAAGACATGAAGTATACTTTGGAATTAGTATCGTCAATCCATGGAAACTGATTGGCATTTATTGTCGGCCAATAGGACTTATTGTCTGCCAATAAGACTTAGAATCCTTAATCATTTTCTATATGAGTGGAAAATCTTTCTGGATAAGTAAGTGTATCCCACATCTTTGTATATATTTTCCGAACAACATAAGGATTTCCATTTATGAGCTGTATGATAGTCTTGGTTTTCACTGCCCATTGAAAATGATTGAATATGAAATGACAAAGAATTTCTCCTTCATTAGGTCTAGCTTCAAATAGTTCTCTGATTGATTGTAAAGGAGATAAGGTTGGAACTAATCTCCCCAAAATTCTTGGATCAATAGCCCCTTTATTTAAACCATATTCTTTCCACCAATCTGCTAGCCATAATGGTGGCCTTCCTGAAGTGGTTGTGTTAACATTTACTAACTTAAGGAGAGTTAGAAAATTTTTTGTTAAAAGAAAATTCCACCATAATTCTTTATAGCTTGCATAATTATGGTCAGTTTCTAGAAAGAGAATTTCTGGATTTCTTTCTGGCCAATGAGTCAACAACCTTGGTCTATTTAGACAGAAGTATTGTTGGTTATTTCCAAATGAATCACGAATATCCCAGATAAGACCAATATCTCTAAAATCAAGAGTTAGGGATTCTTGTGCTTCTGTCGCCTTTTGTGATGCTCTGGCAAGAATGGGTGCAAGTACATTTGGAATTCTTCTGTGTCTGGACTCTGGAACCAGGTTGTGTGCAACAAGTTGACTTGTTTGGATCAATAATTTTGTGATTCTTAGCTCCCAATGAGGTCTCCACTCTGCTTCATATGTTTGTCTATTTAGAGTGTCAGGAATATTTACTAAGACCTCATTATTATCTCTTAATTGGATAGAGATAATCATACAAGCAGCTTGCAGATGTTCTTTGCTCAAAAAATTAAGAATACAATTTGTTGAACCTTTGATATGCTCAACTGAAAAATCAAAGTTACTAAACAATGCTTGCCATCTAGCAAATTTGGCATCTCTAGGCATTTTGCTTTTTTTGTTTAATACTTTGTTCATGGCGGCAACATCTGTTCTTAAAAGAAATCTTTTGTAAATGAGAAAGATTTCAAATTTGTGTACATCATTTAATGCTGCCTTGATTTCTTTATCTAGAGCTGAATAGTTTTTTTCAGCATTCTGCCAAAGTCCTGAAGAAAATTGTATAATCTCTTCTCTTTTCTTATCCCTTTCTTGTCTAACCTGTTTAAGGATTTCTCCCCAACCAATATTGCTGGCATATGTTTCTACAATTTTGAAAAGGTCATCATCAGCAATATACAAGATTGGTAGATTTTTAGCCTTGGCTTTAATGTTCTTTACTACTCTAGAATGTTCTTCTGTCCATGGGCATGGATCCTTTTTCAATCTATCATTTGGCAATTTTCTATCTTGGGCACATCCTTTGTAGAAGTGGCTAATATAATTCAGACTGCCCTAGAATCTTTGTAGCTGAGTCTTATCAGTTATTTTATCTGGAAATTTATCAGGAAACTCAATTGCATGTGTCTCCAAAGTCAATTCTCCATTTCTTATAGTATGTCCCAAGTACTTAATCTCTACCTGGAATAGTTCAAGTTTTTTCTTGGAGAGAACTAGTCCTGCATGCTTGATTATTTGCAGAAATTTTTTGAGATGCTTGAAATGATGATCAATTAAGGTAGAAAAGACAAGTATATCATCTATATATACAATGAGCCAGTCAAAATAAGGTTTAAGAGTATCATCCATAACCCTTTGGAATTTAGATGGTGCATTCTTTAGGCCAAAAGGCATAACATTCCATTCATAGTGGCCTACTAGAATGCTAAAGGTTGTCTTAAACTTGTCTTCTTCTTTTATGGCTACTTGCCAGAATCCTGACTTTAGGTCAAACTTAGAAAAGATTTTTGCTCCAGCGATTCTGGTAACCAGACTTGTTTTGTTCGGGATTGGATAAGTATCATCAGCCAAAACTCTATTTAGGGGTTTGTAGTTTATGACAAGCCTTGGAATTCCCCTTACTTGTTCTGAATGTTTATTTACATAGAATCCATAGCAATTCCAAGGACTAGTGGATTCTCTTATAAGGCCTTTTCTGAGGAGATCCTGAATTTCTTTTGCACATAACTTCTGATATTCAACATTCATTGGTATTGCCCTACTTTTGCAAGGTTTTCCTTGATAATATTCCTTATAGGGAAGTGAAACTTCATGTTTCTTTTGTTTCCAGAATGCCATAGGGTTTTCAGAACAGACTTGAGAAATAAATTCTTCTTTTAATAAAATAATTTTTTGTTTGATCTTCTCTTGTTTTAGCTGTTCAGAAATCTTGAGCCTCACTTGTTGTCCCTTTAATTCATCTATTTTGAGAATCTTATTTTGAATAGTTTTCACCATGTCTGATTCTCTGGGAGCAGATACGAAAGGGAGCTTGACAATTATTCTTTTATTTTCAAGATTGGATGGAATACTAATAAAGTATCCAGGTCTATTTTTGTTGATGATAGTTGATCCATGGGGTTCAACTGCTGCTAAAAAAGGTGTCCCTAAGATACATGTTATAGGGATATCAACCATCAATAATTTAGTTACAGACAAAACTGTTTAAAGCAGAGGGTGGCTTCGGGAATTTCAAAAGAAATCTTTATAGGAATATTCCCTAATCCAACAGCACTTGCATGGGTTTTTTGCCAAAAATTTATAGGAACAACTTCTTTGTTTAAAAGGTTTACATCATATCCTGTATCTAGTAAATTCTTGAAAGAAAGAAGGAAGAACAACAAATACAAAGGGTTAAACATCAAAAGTTTCATGTTTTGATGAAAATCAAAATCCTTTATAAATGTCTTTAAGTCTGGGATCTAAAGTTTCAATTGATGGCATATAATGAATCATCAAACAGTGATGAGACTTAGAAGTAGAAACAATACTTTTAGAAGTATTATCTACATAACGAAAACAGACTGGTGAATCCATGTGAAAGAGAAAACTATTTCTGCACAGAAAAGCAGGGCGCTTAATCTTAGTCCTCTGTTCCAGAGAAAGAGGATGTAAGATAGGCTCCTGGCCGACTACTCAGGCAGAAACTAGTAACTTTGTAAGGAAGTCGCAGAAGTGGAAACCTTGTCTTTCAAAGGCTCGAGACTTCTGATATGGCTTCAAAGAGTCGTAAAAGTGGAAACCTTGTCTTTCAAAGGCCCGAGACTCCTGATACGGATCTTAGGTTCTTTCTTTAAAACAAACAAAAATAATAGAGCAAGATAAGATATGTTATCATACCCAGCATGAAAATGGCTTCATGGCTCTAATACCATTAGCTTTCGAATAATGGTATCATTAATTACAAAGTACTCAGTTATCCCACCCTTGGCTTTATTTGATTATAGCATTAATTGCTTATCTTTTAAATGTCATACTAATGAAAAATTATCAAAGCAACCCTCTAACCCCACATTAATAACAAACCATTTAAGCTTTACACAAATAACATTAATAACCATTAAACTAATATTAATTATGTTTATCTAACCTCACGACCAATGAATTCAAGTTTTTTTTTAATTTAATTTAGGATTGATAGTTGTATTAAGAAAATTAGACAATAATAAAGAACGAATGGTTCGATATTTATTAACCACAATGAACCAAGGATATTGGCATAGATCTTAGAACCACTTATATATACGTGGGTATTGGCGTGGTTATCATGAGAGGGTTGATATCATCACCAACGAACAGGGGAGTTGGACTACTCCCTCCATGGTTTCCTTCAGAGAAAATGTATGCCTCATCGGGAAACCTTCCAAGAATAAAGTGGCTTCCAACCCTGCAAACACAGTCTTTGATGCCAAGAGGTTGATTGGGATTTGTTTTGCTTCTTGATTATTAAGCATGTCCATTGAAGGAAGCAAAATTTTCCCTTGTATTTGCTGGAGCAATCAATTTCACAATTGTGCTATTTGTTTTGGTTATAAAGAACACAATTGGTTCCATTAACCCAATTCTATAATAGAGTGTGCCAATTCTAAACAAAAGACAAAAGTGTTGGGTTACATATTTGAAAAGTATAGCTCACATTATAGATTGCATTGCAATGAGGATGCTATTGCTATGCTAGAGTGAGTTCCATTCAGAATAGAGCTATAGAACATAGTTATTTTGAATTAGTGTTGGATAAGAGATTTGGTATATTAGCTATTGACATACCATTGGTCATGTTAAATGTTGGAATTTTTCATTTTAATTGATATTTTAATTTTTGTTGATTGCACTTTACAATATGTGGTGTATGTGAAGTAATTGGCCTAGAATCATAGCACCACAATAAAAATTGAGTACACACAGAGAACCAGGATTGATCATCTTCATAGATTTCATTCAATTGGATATCAACGTGAAAACTTAGTTGCACAAAAGAGAGAGCTCTTAGGGATATAGTATTTGCAAAGACTTTTTTTTCATTGTCCTAATTACTTTTATGTTGTTAGGTTGATGTCTACAAGTAACACCAAAGAGCAGGTCGTACCTCTAATTTTGAAGAGTAGTTGCACTCAGAACTTAATTGAGAGCAGAGGCCTGGTATCCATATTAAAGAGTAATATATTTGTATAAGTCCGAGAACAAAAAAAAGAAATTTAATTATTTTGCAAGGTATCTGTTAAATCATAGGTCTACACCTCTTGCTTCTACTCCTCCATCAACCCATCCATCCGTCGACCTAGTTTTTCTCTAAGTTTCTTTTCAATGGTGTGTTGAGTCATTTCGATTTGTTCTTATATTCCTTTTGTTTTTCATCATTTATTTGCTCTTTGGAAGGTTAATACATGTTTTAGTTTGAATTGAATAACACACATCATCATGATTTTATCACTAGTGGGTTGTTAGTAGGCTAACCTAAGCTTTTGATGCAAAAAATACACAGATTGCAAGAATGTGCATATTCTTGCAAACAACAGAAAAGCGCATTGTTTTGTTGGTTTTAATGTTCATAAATATTTAAAATTTTAAATAATGTTGTGTTGGTTCCTCGCATTCATTTTCATGTTCCTAAGAACTCAAGTTCATGAGGGTTACCACCAATTGACCATCATTGCAGAATTTGTGCTAAAGTCGTGTAGGTTTGCGCCTTCAATTCTTATCATCGCAGGATCGTGGGTAATTATCGCTACAGGTGGTAAAGTAAATCAAATTAACACATACATTCGACCCAACAAAATAGAAATAAGAAATATGCATCCAAAAAGTGGGGTACCCAATCTAAAATGGCCAAATCAAATACCCCAATAAAGGAAGAAACACCTAGAAGGAAGCTAAGATCATCTACAACAAAGAAAAGAGAAAAGTAGGGAAACAAAGTTTGTAGCAGACAACAAGAAGAAAAGTTTACCCCACTAGGTACATTGTCACCTAAGCATTCATAATATTAACTTATGAACACCGCCATGCAACATGACAAAGCTCCTAGAACAAAAACAAGGAAACAAAAGAAGACTAAACAACACAGTCCCGAGATTGTGGCTACAAAATTTGTGCATGTAGAAACCTTGCTGAAGGAATCTCGTGAATCCAAACAAAGTAGAAAAAGAAAAGAGAAACATGATCTTGAAATGCCCATCAAGCCTAATAGAAAAACCAGGATCACCAATCACTTAAGGTTGAATTCTAAAGCACTATTTAATCCTTCTTTGAAAGACCATCAACCTATAGTAATTGAGATGATGATACTGAAGAGGACATATCTAGATTTCCTAATATGGAAGAGATGGTTATCCACACATTGAAAGAGATGATTGGGGATAAAAGAAGGTTGAAACACAATAAACGGGAGGCTTTAGGGATAAAATATGCAATTGTGAAGACAATGTATTGTGCAGACTTGGATTTAGAAAAAAATGCAATGGACATTGGCCTAGATCCCAAGCAAGAGTTTGATGGAATAACCCTATATAAAGAGCTTGTTCCTAAGAAGTTTTTACATGACACCAAAGAAGAGATTAAAGTAAAGACATGGAAGATAACAAGTTGTAGGTGGAAAGCATCAATCAACAAAATGTTAGAATGAAGAAAGAAATCCATGAGCTACAACAAAAATATCAATATATTCAAGTGCAACATTTAAATATAAAAAGAAAGTATCAAAAGCTGCAAAAATAAAAAATAAAAAAAATCAAAAGGCACTGCCCAAATTTTATGAAAAAACTTTGTTTTTCCTTGTTTTAGTCATTGGATTTCGATGTGTTTTCTTAACAACTGGAGGTGAATTTGTGAAAACTGAAATGGTTTTTTTTTACAACAATCCCATTCACAAAAAAAAATCTCTCATATTTTACATAGGTATCATGGTTTGGGAGAATAAAAGAGATATTTGAGTCTGTTTTTAAAAAAATCGCCAAATGCTCTGTTTTTTCCTGTTTTTATCATTGTCTTTGGGTGCTCATTCCGAAAAGATGGAAATGTATTTTTGAAAAATGAAATAGGTTTTTGTTGGGAAAGGGACCATGCACAAAACCCCCTCTCATATTTGACACGGGTATCACGATTTGAGAGAATCAAATAGTTTGAGGCTATTTTTCCCATAAATTCGCCAAATTTTGGGTGAGTTTTGTCTAGTGTTCAGGGTCGATCTCCATTTTTTGGTGTAAATGAGCATCCATGCGAATTTGAAAACCAAAAACAACTTATGAAGACATATTGATATGATCATGTTCTACTTCAACTATCAAAAAATCAGTTCTAGTTGTACTAATATGACTTTGTTTAGGTGTATTTAGAGGCAGTGTTGCCACTTGTAATTAGTTATCCTTTGATAAAAACAATGCTTTTTGAGGTTGAATTAAGGAGAAGATTATGAGTTGACACTTCCACTCAGTTCAAACAAATGTTTACTATTTGTAATTAAGTAGTAACAAGTGAAGTTGTACCCATAGAGTCTGATTGTGATGTAAAGATAATTTGAAAGTTTAGAGCTGAGATAGGTGGTCGAATTCTCTTGGGGAAAAGGGATTAAATAGATAGATTTTTGAATGTAAAAGGGTTCAAATTTTGGGGAAAGAAATCATAAGGACTGTAGCCGGATTTTTAAAAGAAACCTGTTTAAGTTTCTTACCTGGTGAATATAACTATTGGTGACAAATTGTGTTCTATTTCAAATCTCTTTATTTTCTTATCTTATTTTGGATGCAAATTTGGAATGCGTACAATGTGCATTTCTGTTTCCTTTCAGTTGTTGTTTCAATAGATCTTTTTACTATTACACAACCTAATAATCAACTATTTATTTAGTAAATTCGAGATTAGTTATATTGTAACCTGTTGGATTATTTGTATCTGGGTATGTGTTTTAGGCCTTGAAATATTATTCTAAGTCTAAAATTTCACACAATAGGTAAATCATTGTATTGCTTGTTGTGTTTCCTTTGTTTATTTCTTCCATATATTTATCTCTTCATCACTATGTGTGCCACTAGCTAAAATAAACCTTTGCAGTGACAGTCTCAGCTAGCCCAGCTAAAAGAAACGAAATTGTCAAGGTTTTAGTGGAAAAAAATAAAAGTGAGATAAAGGAAGCGATCATCATGATGAATCAGAGCGATACATTGAGTGATGATGAGATTGGAAAAATGATGGAAGAGGCTGAGAAACTAAAAATTGAAGATTGACACTGGACAGAAACAATGGAACTGAGGAATGCATTAGATCAATACATCTACGACATGAATAAAATATTGAATGAGTAAAATCTAAGGAGAGAGATGAAGAAGATAGATGTTGAAAACATCAAAGAAGTTCTTGAGGGGGAAGTTAAGTGCCTCAGTGAAAATGAGAATGCAGATAAGGATCAATTATTAGAGAAGATGGAGAATGTTATAAGGTTATGAAAAAAATAGACAATAGCCAAAAGGGGCTGGAAACTTGAGTGAAATTCTAAATCATTTGGAATAGTTTCCATTTTACCTTTTTGAGTTTGCTAAAACAATCCTCTGTCTAGTTTGTTACAGACCAATATTTACTATATCAAATATTGCATATGATGTTACATAATGGTGTAACAATGGTATATGGTAACCGTCATATTTTTGGAAGCTTGTCTCTGAATAATCAAGGTTATGGATTGTGATCTTGTGATGAAATTTTAATGGAGGCCGTTTAAATATTTCAAATGAATTTACTGAGATTTAACATGATATAACAAAATATTTTCCTAATTAATCAAGTAATAAATACTTATGCAACACTGTAAAAATTAAAGGCATGTTTATAGTTGGACCATAACAAACTCAAGAGGATGGAAAAACTAAAAACGAAGAGATACTTTTAACAAATGTTGTGATTTATTTTTTCCACAATCTAGGGAAAGAGAGCTTAAACATGTGTAATGTATTTTCATTGGAATGCTTCTATACTTGTATTCATATTCACTTACATGACAAATGGGTGCCTTTATTTTAAGATATACCTTGAAAATCAAGGGTTGATCTTATCAGTGCAGGAGTTGGTGCAAGGTCCAATTACTTTTTTTTTCTTGGGCACTGGTGGCATGATAAATTAGCATAAATCTATTTTATTTTAGCCCTTGATTTGAGGTGTCAAAAGTAGGAAATATTTATTTTTCCTCCGGAGATTTTTAATCCCTTTAATACTTAATGTCTATCAAGTTAAGATAATTCTATGTGAATTAATTTATAGTCGTTATTTAAATACGGTGCACAAGGACATTTTGTCAAATAATTATATGGTGTGAGTGGAATCATCATCGTGCTTGCAATGTTCTTAAATCTCAGTGATAAAAAGAAGCAAGCTTTTTTCTAGTGTGAAAAAAAAGGCCGAGGTATTTTATTTTATAGTTTCTAGGTTAAGTTATTTATGCAACTATGGTGAATAGGTGAATATTGAATGGATTTATCAGAGGTATGATTGTTGGGTTGGTTTGTATTTGATTATTTCCAGGAAGGCTTAAAGTCATCTAATTGTCACAAGACTTTGTTAACTGTTGTCCTTTTTAATATTGGAATTTTTTAATATTGGAATTATACTGAAAAATCAGTTTTCCTTGCTTTGTTATGAATATTCAGTTTTCCCATAATTAATTATCCTTACTTCAGTGTTTTAAATTTTTAATTATTAACGCTTGTATTGGATGAGAGAACATAAAACATTTTCCATTTAAACATACACATTGTTTACTTTAATTTGTACTTTAGGGATTTCGTACTCAACAAATTCTCTGGCCTCAATTTGCAGATTGAGATTGCAATCAATCTTGCTACATTTTTGAAGGTGTCAATGATTTAAGATGGAAGTATACACTCTCATTTAATTGTAAATAAATAGACATGGTAAGTTTGGAGCTCCAATCTTTTGTAGAATTTCTATTGGTTTGTTTGAAGCTCCAAATGTTTGGAGTTTATGTGAGCTCTCAATGAGTAGTAGATACTAGTACTACCTCACTAATACTGCTAGTTTAGTTTAGTTTCAGCTTAGTTTTCTGATTGACAATACACTTATAACTATATTTCTTACTATACTTGTTTTCTAATTTGATATTCCTTCTTACTTTACTAGTGTTTGATAGTAGGTAGGTCTCTACATTTCTATTAAACAAATTTAAGTAAACAATAGTCCTTTAACAATAGTGGTTACTTATCTTGATTTAAAGAAGGAGATACTGGATTTCTCACTAGTAGGTTGGCGTATATCATTTATCTACCGAGGACATAAGATGATGGTTTAATAGGAGTACTACAATGGTTCTCTATTAAGTGAGCTCTCAATGAGTAGTCTACTGATATTACATATTACAATATATTTTCTCCGAACAACAGAGATAATAGAGAACCTAATAGGACAACTTTATTGCATAACTAGAGTGGTTTTATGCTTTGAGGATTCCCCGGGTTCGATTGGGTAGTTCCATTTCTTGGATGGTCTGGTGTTTCAACTGAATGGAGATATACGCTTCTATAAGTCCAATGAATATTTAATGATTTAATGGGTATGTTGGGTCTATATGGATATATATTAGGTAGTTCTCTTATCTATTTGTAGATATGTGTACATTGTTTCCAGGTTGAATGAATTTATGTTGATTTATATGGGTTTCTCAGATCTTTATTATTTGACATAGGTTGGTCATATATGGCGACCACAGATATTAATTGTTGGGATTTAAAGAGTCGACTATGATCGTTCCTTAATGGAGATTAGCTTTCCCTCTCTTTGTTATATAATCCACAATAATAGTATCTTTCACTCTCTTTGTTGATCCTATTTGAAGATAGTGGATAATTTGGGAAATATGGGTAACTCACTAAGTTAGTGAGTGTTAGATAAAAGAGAACCTAACTCACTAAAGAAGGGTGCTCTTAATTTATGGTAAGTTTTGTTTTTCAATCAAATGATTAGTGACATGTCGTGACATCACTAACTCCTCCCATTTTTATTAATTTCATTTACAAAGACATAGATTTTAGTTATGGAATAGGGGCACTCCTTTTTCTTTTGAAGCCTTTTTATCATTTGGAAGGAACTTAGATTTTCTTAGTGCAAGATTGAAATCTTTTTCCTTTATTTTCCTTAGGAAATTCATCATCTTTGTAAAACGCCAATATGCCTAGTGTCCGTGGAAGAAGTATCTTCCTCGTCGATAAAACGAAGGAGATCATCCTTCAATGTCGATACACCTAGTGTTGACAAGATACTTTCATATTCGTCGATACAGAAAAGAGGGACAACATTTGGTTTTTCTTCGATTTCTTTGTCTTCCTCTAGACGCATTAGAGATACATCTTTTAACATTGCTGTGTTGATACGTCATAGCTCCATCTTTCATATGACACCAATACATCAATTCTTGATCATCCATCAATCATTAGCACAACAGATCCCAATCACTATGATGGCATCGATATACTAGAACTTAATCTCCCTTCCAGTGTCGATGCGATGAAACTTGATCTCCCTGCCAACATCTATGCGATGAAACTCGATCTTGTTATTTGTGTCGATATGATAGAACCTAATCGATGGTCGATCATTGATACATCGACATTCAATATCCATCTCTACCCTAATGCACACCAACATGAAAACCCTCTTCTTCACTGATTGATCCAGGTGGATATTGGTGGCCACCCATCGATTCCAACTAGCTCCTCGTGTTCATTTTTTGTTCATCACATTCTTCTGTACTGATTTGTAATTGTGGGTTCTACACTTCTTTGGTTGTATGACGCCCCACACATCCTCCAGGTGGATACAAGTGGCCTCTCACCTAATCCAACTGTCTTATTTTGTATGTTTTCATGTCAGCACATCTTGATGTACTTCCAGGGCCGTTTTGGGGCCCTAAAAGTTGTTTTTTTGGCTCACCACAATCAAACTATAGTCAAAGTCAGGTTTTGATGAAGGTTGAAATACCTTTCCAATGGGATATCACGCGCCTAAAACAGAGGTCGTATGCAAAAGTTATGACCCTCGGAAGTTGAGGTACCAAATTACACCAACTTACCCATAGGGCCCACATGACTTTTGGCATTTCACCTTGCAGGGTTAGCTTTTTGGATTTCTAGGGTTTTGGAATTCATGAGTAATATAAAAAAGGCTTCTGGAGCCTCAATGTAATCCATTCTGCTCAGACGGGTGCATGTAGCAGCCACATCTCTTCTCAGAGATAGCTACCACCATTCGAGCAAGTGTTTTAGTTCTGCAGTTTTACAGTTTCAGCCTATTTCATTATTTAATAGAAGATATTGTTCACTGGATATTTGTGTTATTATTCATATCTATATGTTTTTTGTATTCAGTCTATTAATCAGTTCATTCCACTCCTAAATCTGGATCAGTGGTATCATATTGGTCTACTCTTCATTTATTTTTCTTTGTGCATGTCCCCGACAAGATCTAGGTACAAGAAGTTGGGACTCGATCCATTACAAGATCAATCGCGATGAGCCCGACAAAAACCCATGGGGGATGAAAATAAATATGATGGAGTAGGATATCCTATTAAAATGTTGCTCGAGGAATCCTTTACGTGAAAAAGGAACAAAATGATGGACAACTTCTCACAGATCATTTGACAGTTGCCCACAGGAGAAGCATCTTCATCAAGAGGCCATGCAAAACCCTTCAAGGTACAAATAAATTTTGATATTCCATTATTTGAAGGAGTGATATATGCATATGATATAGATAAATGGTTGAATCTACTCGAAGGATATTTTTCGGTCCACAATTTTTTTGATAGGGAAAAATCACTTTTTCACTCCTCAAGGTCATTCCCCATGTTAAATACTAGTGGGATACTTACTCTGAGCAAAGGGACATGGAGGAATCTACAATTTTTATGTTCACCCTTACATGGGTTTCCTTCCAGGATGCCATTAAAGAATAATACTACCCTGTTGGAATCTACGAGGATTAGTACACCAAATGGACCACCCTATGTCAGGAAAGAGACCAGATAGTACCGACTTTCACCAATATTTTCCATACCCTATGCACCAAATTGGGTATCAAAGACTCTAAGAATCATCTGGTGCTCAAATACCGCGGTTTTTTGCATAGATACATTCAAACATAAATGGATTTATTGGGCATTGCCTCTTTGGGCACGGATTATAGATACGTTGTCAATATCGAGCATAAATTTAATCAGAAACAGTGACAGTTTAGGTCTGCAAACCCCTCACAGCCGAAGCAGAGAAAAGGAAACCCCAACCCACACAACAAGGGACCAAGTCGAGATGGTCACCCTTAGGACAACCAAAGCCACAACATAAGAAGGGCAATGAGAAGATGAAGAGGGACACTGGAAAATGGTGTGAGTACCATAAAAGTCCTTGGCACAACACCGAAAAATGTTGCTCCAAGCAGTCCCTCATGACTGAGCTGAAGGATTCTGAGTCAAACATCGATTCTGATTCCGAGTCAAATCCTAAAGGAGGGAAGCATATTATCGATGTTGAACCCAGTGCCACTGTCACTACCACCAAATTACAGCCAAGTGAGCCATAAGAACCATAGGAAGGGGAACACCTCTTTCACTCACATATGTGGGTCAAGGGGGTTCCGCTTCATTTCATTGTCGATAGCAGTAGTTAGAAGAACATGATTTCAGCATAGGTATTCAAGCAGTTGGATCTACCAATGACACTACACCTGCATCCCTACACCATCGACTGGCTTCACCAAGGAAGAGATCTTCGTATCAGCCAACAGTGTCGTATGCCCTATGACATCAAACCTTTCAAATATGAGGTAATCTGTGATATTTCTCCCCTTGAAGTTTTTGATGGTCTTTTAGGACAACCATATTTGTGGAAGTGTCATGTTGTGTATGAGTCTAGACCCTGCAGTGTTATTATCACTTTGGGTAGACAATTGTACAGGATCCCAGAGGTAGCACTGCCCACTTCTATTTCTTTAATCTCTACTAAGAAATGCAGTAAGGTCATTTCATAGACCCAGAAGTTCATATTCTTTGTGATATGTTCTCACAGTAAGCAGAAGGTCGCTGCCAAATCCATGGCCTCTACACAACACCTCTCTTTGCAGCAGAAGCAAGTGGTCGGGATCATGGAAGAATATAGAGACATATTATCCTCACCTACAGTGGAACCGACAGGCTTCCAAGTCAAGAATCCAATTGATCTAATCCCTGGTGCACCTCTACCTAATGGACCAGTCTATCGATGCTTGATGATGGAGAATGACGAAATCAGGTGTTAGATCCGAGAGCTTCTTCAAAAGGGGCACATTAGACCTATATCCTCCCCTTGTGGAAGCCCGATTGTACTGGTGTAGAAGAAGGATAGGACTTGGTGACTCTGCATTGATTACAAAGCATTAAACAAAATAACATTCAACAACCTCTACCCCATTCCCAATATTGATGACCTTCTTGACCAACTCAAGGGGGAAAATGTCTTCAACAAGATTTACCTAAATTATATCTACCACAAGGTTCCCATCAAACCAACTGATGTATGGAAGACAATCTTCAAGTCTAAATAAGGTCTCTACGAATGGCTAGTCATGCCCTTTGGATTAACAAATGAACCAACCACTTTCATGAGGTTGATGGATGATGTATTGAGACCCTTCACCAACTCCTTTGTGGTAGTATATTTGGATGACATTCTCATTTTCAACAGAACATGGGAGGAGCGCATGTGACATATTCAATAGGTTTTGAGCACTCTGCGGAAGAACAAGCTCTATGTCAACTTGGAAAAATGCTCTTTTGGAATGAACAGGGTCCAATACTTGGGTTACATTGTTGATGAGAATGGGGTACATGTTGATCTAGCCAATATCCAAGTCATCCATGACTGGCCAGCCCCAACCACACTGACCGAGCTTCGAAGATTTTGGGGACTAGCCAACTTCTATCGACAGTTCGTGTTGGGATTCTCCCATATTGCATGGGCCCTCAGCTAGCTGACCAAGGGTGGTGGTAGGGACAAGTTTGTGTGGGGGGAGGAGAAACAATGAGAATTCGATGATCTAAAGCATCTCTTGTGCTCAACTCTATTACTCTCCTTGCCTGATCTGCAACAACCATTCGATATTGAGACTTATGCATCTGACTATGTTGTGGGTGCAGTTCTCACTCAACATAGGCATCTGGTGGAATACCATGGTGATACAATATCTGATATTGTCCAAAAATACCCCACCTATGGAAAGGAAATGTATTCCATTGTACAAGCCTGCTGTCAATGGAAACATTACATTACAGGGAAATAGATGATCATACACACTGATCACAAGCCTTTGTAGTTCATACAGACACGTGGGAAATTTCAGAACGATTTCCATCATAAGTGGTCCACCTACCTACAACAGTTCCATATAAAAATCAAGTATAATACATGTATCTCCAATATTTTCACTCACTGCCTTAGTCATCCTCTTGTGGCTACACTCACCACTATGCTCCATTCATGTGGGCATGAAGCATCTAAGTGGCCCCACCTTTATCAGCAAGATCCAGAATTCACCACCACCTATCAGCTCTTGGGTACAGCTGCAACTGTCACTGATTTTCACATTTAGGACAAACTCTTATGCCACCTAGGCCATATTTGTGTTCCTACAAGAGAGCGTGCAAATATGATTTGGGAATCCCACTGCAATTGGGTGGCCAAACATTTTGGCATAGAGAAAACTATGGTCATTGTTCAGAAACATTTTTATGGGCCAAAACTTCGTCAGGACATCAACAAGTATATCAGATCTTGCACTGCCTGTGCCATTGCCAAGCCGACCCTCAAGAAGCAAGGCTTATACACCCCTTTTCCTATTCTTGAGAAGCCTTGGGAATCCATCTCAATGGATTACATGTCTATCTTTCCATCCAACAAGCAAGGAAATGACTATGTGTTTGTGGTTGTTGATCGGTTTTTGAAGATGACCATCCTCACAGCCTGTAAGAAGAATGTCACAGTGGTAGATACTGCCAATATATTCTTCGAATGAGTGTGGGTCCACTTTGGGATACCACAGACCATCATCTTCGACCAAGACAACATGTTCCTCAACACCTTTTGGTCGAGTCTTTTGTCTTTGTTGGACACCAAGCTCACAAAATCCACTACTTTCCACCCCCAAATTGATGGCCAAATAGAGGTCGTCAATCAGATGATTGTGCACATCCCGTGCATGTACAATTATAAGAATCCACATACATGGGACAAGAGTCTCCCATATTTCCAACACCGTTACAACAGGGCTCTCCATAGTTCCACCGACCATATCCCATTTTAGGTGGGTCTGGGATTCCAACCCTTGGGACCCATTGATGTTGCACTTCCTCTTTCCACTGTACATATAGACTCTTCCCCTGATCAGTCTGCTATCGAAAAATCCACCAGATTCATTGAGCAGATTCAACACATCCGCCAACAGGTCAAGGAGATTTTGCAGAAATACAATGATAAGTACAAGAAGCACCATGATCAACACAGGGTACCACACCAGTTTCAGGTTGGCGACAAATTATGGTTACATTTGTAGAAGGAGTGTCTGCGGATTCAACACATCCAACAACAGGTCGAGGAGATTTTGCATAAATCCAATGCTAAGTACAAGAAGCGCCATGATCAACACAGGTTACCACACGAGTTTCAGGTTGGTGACAAATTCTAGTTACATTTCTAGAAAGAGCATCTCACCGGGCCCCATTGGAAGCTTCGCCCACTTCATTATGGGCCTTACACTATCACCAAGGTTGTCGATAGCAATGCTTTTGAGCTCAATGCTCCACCCTTCCTTATTATGCATCCAATATTCAATGTGGACCTCCCTCAGCTGTATTTTCCACCATTATTGGACACCTCCAAGATCGCAGAACAACTGACACCAACAGATCTCAACCCTGAATGCATGGAACAAGCATCCACTGATCAGATAGTAGACACACAGGTCAAGGGAACTCGCCAGCAGCGAATCCAGCTTTATCAGGTTGTCAAGGTAGGGAAACTCTTACACCAAGGAAAGTGGCTCACCTAGGGCCAAATCTTGCAGAAGTTTCCTCACATGATGGGGGAACTCAATGCAATAGAGACCATTGCTTCCTAAGGGGGAGGATTGATCCAGATGGATATTAGTGGCCACCCACCTATTCCAACTGGCTCCTCATGTCCATTTTTTTTTCAACATGTTCTTCCATATTGCATTGCAATTGTGGGTTCTACACTTCTAGGGTTGTTTGAAGCCCCACACATCCTCCAGGTGGATACGGGTGGCCTCTCTCCCTAAACATTGTTTTTTTTTTCTTTCCATAGTCAAACTATAGACGAATTCAAATTTTGACAAGGGAATGTGTAATTCTCTTAAATAACTTTCCAATGGGCTATCACGCACCTAAAACGGAGGTCGTATGCAAAAGTTATGACCCTGGGAAGTTGAGGTACCAAATTACACCAACTTACCCATAGGGCCCACATGACTTTAGGCGTTTCACCTTCTAGGGTTAGGTTTTTGGATTTCTATGGTTTTTGCATTCATGAGTAATATCAAAAAGGCCTTTGGAGCCTCACTGTAATCCATTCTGCTCAGAGGGATGTGCGTAGCAACCACATCTCTTCTCAGAGATAGCTACTACCATTCGAGCAAGTGTTTCAGTTCTGCAGTTTTATAGTTTAAACCTATTTCATTATTTAATAGAAGATATTGTTCACTGGATATTTTTGTTATTCTTCATATCTCTGTGTTTTTTGTATTCATTATTTTAATCAGTTTGTTCCGCTCCTAAATCCAGATCATTGATATACATATGTGGGTCCCAAACTCTATCATGCATGCGAACCATCCCATCTCTCCCAACACGACCACTTCCCATGCCAAAAGGCACTCATGAAGGCTATACGACATCGTTTTGGCCCCCTTTTTCACATTGTATTTCACCAAATCAAAGTATATAGACTCTCTCTAATGGGATTGTGCATCTAATCATCATGTCTAGGGACAAAAGGACTTTTCCCGATAGGTTTTGGGCTCCGAACACCATAGATTTTTACCAATGGTAAGCACCCAAATCCCATTCTCTCGCCACACTTTGTCTTTTTTTATTTACCTTTATTTACAAAGTAATATGGGGGAGACATTTTAGTGTTATCCCCTATCGATCCATCCTTTTATCCTCCTCCCCTTAGGTCTCATTTTAAATAAAAATTCAGGCATACAAAGTCTAAGTAATCGAAAGGGTAGGGTAGGGGTAACTTATATGCCTATGCTACCACATATCTTCTCCCTACACCCAATATCACTCACTTCTCATATAGCCATGGTCACTCAAATCTGTGATGGGTGTCAACCTCCCACTCAATGTTCTAATCGGTTTCCCTTCCCTCTTGTTTATTAATTGAAATGTGAGAACCCTGAGGCTCTACATTTTCATTACATCGGGAGTATTTTATTTGTTCCCCTTCCAAACTCCTATTTTGACCTCAGCAAGGGAAGTAGTGGGCCATTTTTCAGTTTTAGAACAAATGGAAGAGACATAGATTTGGCTAAGGTTTTATCTATTGCTAACAGTGGTATTGAAGGGAAGAGAATGACCTCATTGAGACAAGAACCTAGTAAATAAATTCCCTCACATCCCGAAAGAACTTTTGAAAAACTGGTACAAACAAACAAGTTGTTCAAGACTAGGCCATATAATGAATACCCCACAAATTTGCTTAGGTTGTCATACCAATATGAAATGACAATGCTATGAAGGATTTATGGGGATCTTGAGGCCCATAAATTCAAGATGTCATGGGTACCTCTCTTATATTATATCATGGCCTCTGGTTCAATGTTCAACTGGGATGATATATTATCCTCTACTCAGGAGGAAACACTTGCAGCAGTAAAGCACACAACTTTAGAAGAGTTTCCAAGCTTCCACATGTCATTGTATCTCTTCATATGATGTGTGTAGTTCATTATTATCCTTTGATGGGATGGGTATAGAAGCATAGTGACCCCTTAGTTCACATATATTGAAAAGTGCTATGACAACACAAATATCACTTTCAATATCAAAAAATCCATGAGAACTTCTTGATTCCCCTCTACCATATCCTCTTTTATTTACCTACACCTTGCATGACAGAAAAAGAATAGGACATTGTAAAGAGAAAAGGTGATTTTTACCTCCTTGAATATGGCACATATATAATGGTATATTGGGCTACTAAATCTCTCCACATGCTCCTAAAGTTTATCTCAGATTGGTTAGTTTTTCAAGGGATCACATACAAGACAGTGATACGCAGGGAAGGAGAAACATTATATAGGGATAAGAAGTCTATTTGGCCTCCTCTCCCACTCTGGGTTGGGTCATACTCATTCAATGATGTCAAGGAATCACATGTAGAAGTAAAAAAACTACTATATTTTCACTTCAGCAAAGAGAGATTCCGTAGGCATGATCCTCTGAAAGTTGTCAACACCCTGTTAAGAACCAAATATCAATATAGCATAAAAAAACCTCAGAAAAGGTACTCAACGCCTTGAAAAGGAGATAATTTCAGATAATAAGCCTCTTCGTAGGGGAAACCTCCTTTTAGCCCACTTAAATGTTCAAGTACAAGATGATTCCAAATTAAAATGTCTACTTGGTATATATAGGAGACTAGGAGGTATAATTACAACTAATGGCCTAAAGCCGACATAAATAAAGTAACATTACTAATATAATATGCCCCAATTAAGAGGTAATGAGCCAATATTAGGGCTTAACATGCCCCTCCCCTTGAGACAAGTATTGTCCAATGCTTGAGTAACTCTGGATGCTTCTGTATAAAAGACTCATCTTCCCAAGTGGAATCTCCAGCCGATAGTTTCCTCCATTTAATGAGATACTCTGAAATGGATCTATTCCTCAGATGGCGAATTCTTGTGTCATTGATGGCTTCATGCTCCAATATGATTTTTCCTTCCTCGTCAAGTTCTGGAAATATAGTTTGAACTAGGATCTTGTCGCCTATAACCTTCTTTAAGCATGAAACATGGAAAACTAGGTGTATTCGTGAAGATGCAGGCAAATCTAATTTGTATGCCATAGTACCAATCTTTTGCAACACCTTATAAGGGCCATAGTACTTTGGTGATAATTTATTATCCTTCTTGGCTTTCTTGAGGGACATTTTTTTGTATGGTTGTAGTCTTAAAAACACCCAATCCCCTACTTCAAAACTTCTTTCACTATGATGTTGATCTGCTTCTTGTTTCATGCGATTATGTGCCATGGTCAGGTTGTCCTTTAAGATTTGGAGAACTTGTTGTTGATTCTTGATGTGATCTTCCACTGCTTAAACCTTAGATTTTTCTTTTAGAGAAGTAGTGATGGAAGGAGGGTGGTATCCATAAAGTGCCATAAATGGTGTCATTTTTGTTGCAGTATGAAAGGAAGTGTTATACCACCATTCTGCCAAGGGTAACCATTTGAACCATTGTG
>ML777579.1:755753-767162 GCA_009831015.1 Picea engelmannii
GCGCCCTAGCTAGTTTATTTCCATTCTGTCTGTAAGCATATTTCAGTCATTTGTGATTAATGAAATGAAGTCTTATTTCCACTGCATCTCTGCGTTTATGTGTATTTCTGTATTTCATTGTGTTCCTACATAAATCCGGATCAGATATTATGTGAGTTTTGCATGAATCCTTGGCTTGTCTAAGTTCTCAGGAGAAACATCTAAGGAAAGGCTTGAGGGGCCATCATGGGAACGTTTAAAGTCAAAGTACCAATGGTCAAGGGAATAATGACAAGCTTGGCCCAAGACTTATATGGGACAAGTATTGATAGAGAAGGTGTATGAATGGAAACAATGGTATAATAAGGTGTCCATGTGAATTATGGGACTTGTTGACATGTCATAGGGCTAAGTTTAGGCTGAGACTAAGATAAGGGGAAAGAAAACTCTGGGGGAACCTGCAAGTTTATAGGAGAGGAGGGGGAACCCACCCCTTCTGAGTAGGTTTGGCTAAGGCCAACATCTATATATTAAACATTGGTTTGGGTAATGAGATACCTTCTTATAAATATTGGGACTTGAGAAACATAGAAATTTTAGGTTCTTCCATGCTTGGCACATGGGAGAGGCCTTACATGGAAGGATGCAATTGAACATGAGGACATCATGAAAAGCTAAGGCCTTAAGAATGTGATCTCAACACCATGAATGTGAGTAGAATGATGAATACTCATTACACTGCCTATTAAGAGACCAACCATGTATGCAGATCTTTCGCGTTGGATTAGATACTTGAAAGATATATACCAAATGAAGGGATGATCTCAGGAACATGTTGAGGTAGAGGAAGAGTTAGTATTCTAGTAGATATCAAAGGCCACAAACATGAAAATTTCCCTATGGTAGGGGAGATAAGGCAACCTCTCGCTTGAACAAGAGAAAGGTTGACAAGAACTCTTGAGTGGAATCACGAAAATGTGGAGCAAAAATTAGAGTGAAGCACCACACCACCATGAAGAGGGAGGAGGAAGGACTGGAGTTGTCATTTGGTTTACGAGGCATATGAGATATAAAGGGGGGGATATGAGGGGAAGAAGTGAAGCCACGCGAACAATTTTTAATCTTAGGTTAATGCTTTCCTAAGGTTTGATTTATTTTACATGGATACTTTGCTTATGTTTCAAGGTTCTTTAACAAGACATAAATCCAATGTATAAATGGAAATCTAACCATGGAAACAATAAACAAGGAAATACCCAAATAAAATTGGAAGGAAAAAGAGTGAACACACCTAAATGGGGAAGAGGTTGTGATCATTGATGAAGCCAACAAAGAGTATGAACTCCACCAAGCTCCAAGCCACAACCAATCTTCTTTTGTTGTATGTAAAAAGAAAAGTCTCAAAATGATTCAATGTATATGGACACAATCACACTAAATATACCAAATGATAGATGAAGTTGACCCTCATTTATGAGGTGCTCTCCCTGCAATAGTGCTGATGGTAATCCTCCTTGGAAAAGGATTGGGAACATCCAACATAAACCAATAAGCAGAAACCCTAGATGTAACTCAACTAATGGATAAAAACAAAAGGATCCAAGCTAAGAGATGAAAACAATGAGGGTAAGTCCCTACTATGAGGTAGCTATATAGACTATAGTTTGAAGAAACTTAGGTGCTCATGTTAAGGTACGAGAGGCCTAACTTAAAAGCCAATAGAGTAACGATATTTTTCCAAATAAGGACCAAAATTCCAAAACAATATGAAATGGGGGTTATTTATAGACCAAGCAAACCCATTAGGGAATATAAAGCATGACAAATAACCATTTAGGAAATGTAGGATGCCTCAACTACTAATATGTGGTTCAAACTTAGGGATTTGTTGGTTTTAAACACATACACAAGAATTTTGCTAAAATTATATTCTCTTATCTATGGGAGGCAGACACAAACCAATTGTACAACATGTGGATGACACACTAGGAGTGGAGTGAAAGAGTTTAAAATAATCCTTGACCTTGTCAACCCTAGTGTGTACCCACGATGGGTATGAGGCATTGGGAGCCTCGAAAAGGGCATATTTAACTAATCCAAGTGGACCAAATCAAGCATGAATGTCATAGTTGATCCAAGGTAAGGAAGAGAATGTCCAACTAATAAACCTAACAAGAGATAAACTTGATTAAAGTATGACCTAAGAAAGAAACCAAAAAAGTTTTCCTAGGTATTAGACATCAAACATGGAAAACACATTCATACATCTAGGCCTAGGCATGAACATTAACCAAATAAGGACTACCACATAAGAAATTTGTCAATGGGAGGCCTCATGGTAATCTTTGGACATAAAGTGCATGAATACACTAAGTGCAAAATTTGTGATGATTTTGGTTATACACTTCGATCCAAGTCTCGCATGGAGACACTTCGATCCACGACAATAGATTTAACAGATTCTGACTTCGACTATACTTAACTGAGTGTTTGCTAGGATCACTCATATCCTTCAAATAGAACAAGAAAACGTCACTGCATGCATGAGTAACTCCGTGTGTAGCTACTACTTCGTACGCCTTCTCCTCGATGGAGACCACACAGTTGATCGGAATTGCATTGGGACTAGGGCTTATCCATCGAGTGGCTAGGGTTGTGGCGATTTGGACTATGAGTGGTAACAATTTAGTGTTTCTCTTTTAAAAAATAGAAAGATTAAAGTTTTGTTCTTAAGTGAAAAGATTAGGGTTTTTCTTTTAAAAATAGAAAATGATACCTATTTACAAATTAGGTTTTTTTAAGTGGAGAAGATTAGGGTTTTTCTTTATTATTGTGATTTTAATTACACAGAAAGGCGTATACCTATTGACAATGAGCAAATTTAATAGGGGTTTAGTGCTTAATAAGTTTTTTATGGACAAGATTAAATATGGCTGGAATATTCTTAGTAGTCACACATAATAAATGGCTGTGATTTCAATCATTAACTTCCTAGCTATTATAAAGACATCCGTTTATGTGTTTACTTTTTAACATTTACCTAATCATATTTAAAAATTACTTTGATGCCACCTAAATGATTAACAGAAATTAAAATATTAACACCAGATAAATGAAGCCCAACCATTTATTTGTTAATCAATAATAAAATTTAATATATTCTTTTAAAAATTCTTTTCATCTTATCAACCTTTAAACGTTGATCAACCACAATTATGTGACTGTGCTAGTAGTTATTAACTACCACGAATCCATTTAGTAGCTAATGCAGCAGATCTGGGTGCCGTCGATTTATAAAAGACGATGGCGTAAATAACGAAAACAGCTCAATAAAAATTTCCTTTTTAAAAGAGATTAGGTGGGAAGCACATGCATGCCTGGCCGCGGGCCGCCCTCATCTTTCTTATATATTCCTGTCTTGCTCTTCCACGAAATACCAATTCCTTCTCCACAATTGATTGTTTCGTCCGTGGCTTCTTCTCATGGTGACGGTGGTAAGGCTATCGGCATCGATCTTGGAACCACTTATAGCTGTGTGGGTATTTGGCGCGGTGATCATGATAGAGTTGATATCATTGCCAACGAACAGGGGAATCGGACTACTCCTTCTGTGGTTGCCTTCACAGAAAATGAACGCCTCATCGGACAGCCTGCCAAGAATCAAGTCGCTTCCAACCCTGCAAACACAGTCTTTGATGCCAAGAGGTTGATTGGGAGGCGCTTCTCAGATTCTTGTGTGCAGAGTGATAAGTGTGTCTGGCCATTCTCTATTGCACGCGGACCTAATGACAGGCCTCTCATCCAAGTTTCCTTTAAAGGAGAAAAGAAAACCTTTGAGGCTGAGGAAATATCGTCAATGGTGTTGCATAAGATGAAAGAAATCGCCCAACAATACCTCTGTTGTCAGGTAAATAAAGCCGTGATTACAGTTCCTGCTTACTATAACGATTCTCAAAGGCAGGCCACTAAAATTGCAGGAAAGATAGCAGGTTTGGATGTCTTAAAAATATTGAACGAACCGACAGCTGCTGCAATTGCATATGGGTTTGACAGGAAAGCTTATTCATCAGACGATGGTGATAACATCCTCATCTTCGATTTGGGCGGAGGGACTTTCGATGTTGCTGTGCTTAATATTAAGAAGCACAAAATCGAGGTGAAGGCAGTCGGAGGAGACACCCATCTGGGAGGTGAGGATTTTGACAATAGAATGGTCCGCCATTTTGTGCAGGAATTTCAGAGGAAATACAAAGCAGACATAGCAAGAAATGCAAGAGCGCTGAGGAGGCTTCGCAGCGCATGTGAGCGGGCAAAGAGAGAGCTGTCTTCAAGTGTGGAGGTCATCGTTGAAGTACCCTGTCTTCATGAAACCCAAGACCTTCATGCGAAAATCAGAAGAGCAAAGTTTGAGCAGATGAACATGGATCTGTTTGAAAAATGCATTGAGATTGTTGAGAGGTGCATGGAGGATGCCAGAATGAGCAAAACCGAAATTGACGAAGTTGTCTTGGTGGGAGGTTCTACGCGAATACCCAAAGTGCAGGAGTTGCTTAAAGATTTCTTCGACGGTCGTAAGGAGTTGTGTAAGTCCATCCACCCTGATGAAGCTGTAGCTTATGGTGCTGCCGTGCAGGCTGCGGTGCTGAATGGCGATCACACAGCACGCCTTATACTTCGAGATGTCACTCCCCTTAGTTTAGGAGTTGAAGTTAAAGGGGGTATCATGAACGTTTTGATCCCTAGAAATACACAAATTCCGGTTAGAAGGGAAGACAAGTACTGTACTGTTAATGACAATCAGGAGAGGGTGACAGTAAGCGTCTATGAAGGGGAAAGGCCTAATGTCAAACACAATAATCGTTTGGGCAAATTTGTTTTGGAGGGGCTTCCGCGTGCACGTAGAGGCGAAGTCGAAATTATCGAAACTATAGAGATCGATGCAAACGGAATTGTTAAGGTGTCAGCGGAGCATAAGACAAGTGAGATAAAGGAAGCGATGATCATGACGAATCAGAGCGGTACGTTGAGCGATGATGAGATTGCCAAAATGATAGCAGAGGCAGAGAAACTAAAAATTGAAGATCGACACTGGAAGGAAATGGTGGAACTGAGGAATGCATTGGATCAATATATCTACCACACGAATAAAAGATTGAATGAGGAAAAGCTAAGGATAGAGATGAAGAAGATAGATGTTGAAAACATCGAAGCAGGTCTTGAGGGGGCAGCTGAGTGGCTCAGTGAAAATGCAAATGCAGATAAGGATGAATTAGCAGAGAAGATGGAGAATGTTAGAAGGTTGTGCAGAAAGATAGACAAGAGCCAAAAGGGGCTGGCAACTTGAGTGAAACTCTAATTCATCTCGCACAGTTTCCTTTCGACATTTTTGAGTTTGCTAAAACATTCTTCTGTCTAGTTTGTTACAGACCAATATTTACAGCGCTTATATCAATATTGCCTATGATGTTACATAAGGCTGTAGCACTGGTAGTGTGAAAGGCGGATTCTTTATTTTGAAGCTTACTGGTTTGGTCATCTTCTGCTCCTGTATATTGCCTCTTATGGAGTCTGTCTCTGTGTGGACGGGAAGTTTGCTGTTTTGAATGGTAGATGCGAATGCTATTTTAGTATTTGGAATTTTTTGTTGTAAGTGAGACTATTTATATTTAATATGTAAGTTTTGTTGTAGTTGTGACAATTTATATTTAATATATAAAAAGAAATTTTCTGATAAAAAAAATGCTGTAACAAAAAGGCTGTAACACTGGTAAATGGTAACCGTCATATTTTTGGATGCTTGTCTCTGAACAATCAAGGTTGTGGATAGTGATCTTGTGATGTGATTTTAAAGGAGGTCCTTTAAATCTTTCAACCGAATTTACTGGGATTTAACATGAAATAACAAAATATTTGCCTAATTAATCAAATTACAAATATTTATGCAACACTCTAAAACTTAAAGACACATTTATAGTTGGACCACAACAAACTCAAGAGGTTGGAAGAAAAACTAAAAAAGAGGAAAAACTAAAAAAGAAGAGATATTTTAAACCAATATTGTTATTTACTCTTCTCCCCAAGTCAGGGAAAGAGAGTTCAATCATATGTATTGTGTTTTTATTGGCATTCTTGTTAAATTTGGTAGCATCGACAGTCATTCTCCAATGAGAGGTCATATGGGCCACCCTGAGGCTAGCCAAAGAGATTTGGAGAATCAAGCCAAAGAGATTTGGAGAATCAACCAGTCTTGCGAGGTATTGACAAAAGCCAGGGGGAACCACAACCTCTGTGAGTCAAACCGAAAGTCAAGGCGAATGAGATGTTATGTGAGTCTAATGAAAAAGTCAGGGGGAACGCACAACCTCTGTGAGCATAGACAGTCTAGTGCAAAAGTCGTGGGGAACGTACAACTTCTGTGAGCATAGATAGACTAGTGCAAAAGTCAGGGGGAACGTACAACCTCTGTGAACCTAGTCAAGCCTTGTGAGCCATGAGCAAAAGTCAAGGCATCTAGCAAAAGTTAGGTTGAATATAAAATTCCTATGAGCTAGAAACAAACAATATTCTTAATATTGCAAATGATATAAATGTATTGATCTAGTGCGTTGGCACTTGTAACATTATCCACCATGAAGAGAATTTCAAATTGCCTTGTAAAGAGTCGAGTTGTAAGTGAAGTCTTAAAGTCTAGTTCTATTTTTGAACTAAAGTGTAATGCTTAGTTGCAACTGAAGTATCAAGTCTAGTTCTATTTTTGAACTAAAGTGTAATGCTGAGTTGCAACTGAAGTTTCAAGTCTAGTTCTATTTTCGAACTAAAGTGTAATGCTGAGTTGTAACTGAAGTCTCAAGTCTAGTTCTATTTTCGAACTAAAGTGTAATGCTAAGTTGTAACTGAAGTCTCAAGTCTAGTTTTATTTTTGATCTAAAGTATATCAGCCTCAATTCTAGTTCTAAGTCCGAACTAAAGTATGAAACTGAGTTATGATTAAAGCATGCAAACAAGTTACTATTCTGAGCCTCTCCTTTTCTCCTCTTCAACCTATATAAGCAGAGGTCGACCCCTCTCTTCAACACAGTTTTGATATGCAGGTTAAGGGAGAAGCAATAGAGGCACATATCAGTGATAAAGAGGCAACATACCAAAGCAACATATCAGGGTTGTATATCAACAATAGAGGCAACATATCAGAGGTGTATTTCAGCAAGGTATTTTAGGTCTTTGTCAGGTCAGAGTCATCTTGGCAAGCTCTTTAAGAGAAGAACATTCATGGAGAATATTTGTAAGTGATCTTATATTATTAATGCAATAAGGTTAAATTCATGGAGCTGGGTAACACTTTCGTGAAAATCAGATCTCCAAAATTTTGAAAGACATTTTTTCGGCCGAAAGATAATTTTTTCAGCCAAACAATTGAACGTCAAATCGAAGGTACAGTGACGATGCCCTCGATTTTCATGTAGAATTTTAGTCGACCAATTTTTTTTCATCTGGCAATATTCTTTCGGCCGAAAGATATTTCGGTCGAAAATATATTTCGTCCAAAAGAATATTTCGTCCGAAACAATCTTTAGGCCGAAATATCTTTCGGTCCAAAGAATATTTCGACCGAACAAATGTTTATATATTAACCTCACATTGTAACTATCTGGTATTTTGAGCTCTTAGCGAGTGATAGTGATAGTGAGGTATTTTGAGTGATAGTGATAGTGAGGCTTGTTGCGGTTGTTTGTCGTTAGTTGTTGGCACGGTCTATTGGTAGAGCTTGTTGTAGAGTTGTTGACGTGGTCTTCTACGAGCGGACGGGCGTTCGGATTTTCTGTAAGTATGTAAATATTTTAATTTCAAATTTAAATTTGTATGTAATTTAGAAGTAAAATTTAAATTAATTTTTTAATTAAATTTGTTTTGTGACATGGCCGTGGGTATCCAACTCTGTGGCGGAGTTGTTGGCGCGGTCGTTTGTCATTTGAGTTGTTGGTGCGGTCTTCTGCGGGCGGATGGGCGTTCAGATCTGCAGGTATGTAAATATTTTAATTTCAAATTTAAATTTGTATGTAATTTAGAAATGAAATTTAAATGATTTTTTTTAATTTTTAATTAAATTTGTTTTGTGACATGGCCGTGGGTTTCCAACTCTGTGGCCAAGCCGAGGGCAGAGTTGGACACTCGCGACCATGTCACAGCCCGTTTAATTCCTTTCGTTTAAAATAATATCCAGAAAATCTCCACAGACAACGTTAGTCTCATGTACAACCTATCAAATTTCAAAGAAGATTTTGAATTTGATTTTAAATTTATATGTAATTTAGAAATTTAATTTAATTTTTTTTTTTTAATTTTTAATTAAATTTGGGTTGTGACATGGCCACGGGTGTCCAGCTCTGTGGCCAAGCCGTGGGCACGGCTTGGCCACAGAGATGGACACCCGTGACCATGTCACAACCCGTTTGATTCCTTTCATTTAAAATAATATCCACAGACAACGTTAGTCTCATGTACAACCTATCAAATTTCAAAGAATATTTTGAATTTAATTTTAAATTTATATGTAATTTAGAAATGATTTTTTTTTTTTTTTTTAATTAAATTTATGTTGTGACATGGCCGTGGGTGTCTAGCTCTGTGGCCCACGACTTAGCCAAAGAGCTGGACATCCGCGACCATGTCACAACCCGTTTGATTCCTTTCGTTTAAAATAATATCGAGAAAATCTCCATAGACAACATTAGTCTCATGTACAACCTATCAAATTTCAAAGAATATTTTGAATTTAATTTTAAATTTATATCTAAATTAGAAATGATTTTTTTTTATTTTTTTTATTTAAATTTTTAATCAAATTTGTGTTGTGTTATAAGTTTCAGATTATGCAAATACAGGTAGCTATAAGAGTTATCTCTAAGCTAAACACTATTGATGTAACTAAGCATTCCATAAGTTGTACACAACTGAATTCTCCTTGTAACAGACTAGTATAAGCAAACCAGTAACACAAACATTACACTAATTATGAGCTTTGTAATCACTAGTATGATATGTAACCAGAACAATGGTGGTGACTATGAACATATATTTACCTTTGAGTATTAAGTATTGGACACTACTCTAAGTTTATCTATATTGTTGTATTGACTCGTATTGATATATCACAACCACCTATCATATTCATCTTATCGATATGGCTTATTCCTATAGTTAGGTTGAATATAAAATTCCTATGAGCTAGAAACAAACAATATTCTTAATATTTCAAATGATATAAATGTATTGATCTAGTGCGTTGGCACATGTAACATTATCCACCATGAAGAGAATTTTGAATTTCCTTGTAAAGAGTCAAGTTATAACTGAAGTCTTAAATTCTAGTTCTATTTTCTAACTAAAGTGTAATGCTGAGTTGCAACTGAAGTATCAAGTCTAGTTCTATTTTCGAACTAAAGTGTAATGCTGATTTGCAACTGAAGTATCAAGTCTAGTTCTATTTTTGAACTAAAGTGTAATGTTGAGTTGTAATTGAAGTCTTAAGTCTAGTTCTATTTTTGAACTAAAGTGTAATGTTGAGTTGTAACTAAAGTCTCAAGTCTAGTTCTATTTTCGAACTAAAGCATACCAGTTTCAAGTCTAGTTCTATTTTCAAACTAAAGTGTAATGCTGAGTTGCAACTGAAGTCTCAAGTCTAGATCTTTTAGAACTAAAGTATACCAGTTTCAAGTCTAGTTCTAAGTTTGAAGTTGAGTTATGATTAAAGCATGCAAACAAGTTACTATTTAGAGCCTCTCCTCTTCTCCTCTTCAACCTATATAAGTAGAGTTCAACCCCTCTCTTCAACACAGTTTTGATTTGCAGGTTAAGGGAGAAGCAATAGAGGCACATATCAATGATAAAAAGGAATCATACCAAAGAAACATATCAGGGTTGTATATCAACAATAGAGGCAACATATCAGAGGTGTATTTCAACAAGGTCTTTTAGGTCTTTGTCAGGTCAGAGTCATCTTGGCAAGCTCTTTAAGAGAAGAACATTCATGGTGGATATTTGTAAGTGATCTTATATTATTAATGCAATAAAGGTTAAATTCATGGAGCTGGGTAACACTTTCATGAAAATCGGATCTCCAAAATTTCGAAAGACGTTTTTTGGCCGAACTATTTTTTTTTCAGGAAAGATAATTTTTTCGACCGAACAATTGAACGTCAAATTGAAGGTACACTGACGACGCCCTCGATTTTCGTGCAGAATTTTAGTCGGCCAGATTTTTTTCATCTGGCGATATTCTTTTGGCCGAATGATATTACGGTCGAAAATATATTTTGGCTGAAAGAATATTTTGTCCAAAACAGTCTTTCGACCGAAAAAATGTTTCGGCCGAAAAAATGTTTATATATTAACCTCAAATTGTAACTGTCTAGTCTTTTGAGCTCTTGGCGAGTGATAGTGATAGTGAGGCTTGTTGCAGTTGTTTGTCATTAGTTGTTGGCGCGATTAGTTTGTTGGCGTGGTCTGTTGGCGGAGCTTATTGCGGAGCTTTTGGCACGGTCTTCTGTGGGAGGATAGGCGTTCAGATTTGTTGTAGGTATGTAAATATTTTAATTTCAAATTTAAATTTATATGTAATTTAGAAATAAAATTAAAAATTTTAATTAAATTTGTTCTGTGACATGGTCGCGGGTGTCCAACTCCGTGGCAGAGATGTTGGTGCGGTCGTTTGTTGTGGTTGTTTTTCGTTTGAGTTGTTGGCGCGGTCTTCTGCCGGCAGACGAACGTTCGCATCTACAGGTATGTAAATATTTTAATTTCAAATTTAAATTTGTATGTAATTTAGAAATTAAATTTAAATTAATTTTTTTAATTTTTAATTAAATTTGTTCTGTGACATGGCCGCGGGTGTCCAACTCTATGCATGTCCATGGCTTGGCCACAAAGCTAGACACTCGCGGCCATGTCACAACCCATTTGATTCCTTTCGTTTAAAATAATATCCAAAAAATCTCCATAGATAGCATTAGTCTCATGGACAACCTATCAAATTTCAAAGAAGATTTTGAATTTGATTTTAAATTTATATGTAATTTAGAAATTAAATTTGAATTTAAATTTTTAATTTTTAATTAAATTTGGGTTGTGACATGGCCACAGGTGTCCAGCTCTGTGGCCAAGCCGTGGGCATGCCCACGACTTGGCCACAGAGCTGAACACCCATGGCCATGTCACAACCCGTTTGATTCCTTTCGTTTAAAATAATATCCAAAAAATATCCAGAGCCAACGTTAGTCTCATGTACAACCTATTAAATTTCAAAGAATATTTTGAATTTAATTTTAAATTTATATGTAATTTAGAAATGAAATTTAAATTATTATTTTTTAATTTTTAATTAAAATTATGCTGTGACATGGCCGTGGGTGTCCAGCTCTGTGGCCAAGCCGT
>ML777579.1:768306-781462 GCA_009831015.1 Picea engelmannii
CTAGTACAGTAAGATCTAACTACATTGAATTATAAATCATTTACTTCCACTAAAAACAAATTATACATCTAAGTACATGAATTATACAACATTTACTGTCACTAAAAACAAATTATAGGTAAAGATATTAGTTTGTGCTTGAGCAGTCGACTACGAGCCGAATCTTCCATCTTTCACTCCGGTGTTAAATATTTAGATTCAATTGCCCTACTTTTCTATGCATAGATAATATCTTATTAAAATTGGTTGTGACTTGGCCGTGGGGGGGCAGCCTTGTGGCCAATCCATGGGCATTCCCACGGCTTGGCCACATGGCTGGCCCCCTGTGGCCAAGTCACAGTTATGTCAAACCTTTTGTATTTTATAAAAATTTCATAAAAAATTCAAACTGTCCAATTTTTTATTTCAAACGTTTAGTGATATTGAGTAATGACCTATAGGTAAAGATATTGAGTAATTTTTTTAGTGATGGATATTCATTTTAAAAGTAAAAAATATGCTCACAATATACATGGATTGCACTAGTACATGGACTATATTTTGTTTTTTTTGGATTTATGTAATATGTTTTATTGTTTATCAAAATAGAGTAATATAAAAGTGACATTGCATCTACACATTTTCATGAACACCATTTTTATTTTTGATGTGATTATTCCCAAAAAAAAAACTAAAAATACCCATTTGAAGAACATAAAGCAAAAAATTACATGTTCATTTTGATAATATTGAATTTGCATTTCAAATGATTTTGAGAACATTGAATTTCTTAAGTAATAAATTTTAGATGCAAATTATTAATAAGTAACAATTATTATATCATTACAAAATGGAGTAGTAGATGAATCTATTAGTAGTACTTCTGATAGATTATCTTCAAAATTTCTAGCTCGTCCACCCTTATTGAATTTTTAGGTTCCTAAGAGTCAATTTTTTAAGTTCCAGTTGACTAAAATCTCTCTCTAGAATTATTTTAACTAAGAGTTAAAAAAAAAATCAATTTACAACAAAATCACAATCGAGAGTTGTAAAAAGCTCTAGTTTGAGAATTTTTATCAACCCCACCCTTATAATCTTTTGATCTAATAGAATCAATTGTCACGTTTTGGTAAAAGAGTATATATATATATATGAAAAATTACATGTTTATATGTTCAAATTATACACAAACAATAAATTTATAAACAATATGGATTTAGTGAATTTGATATAGACATTTAACAATCAAATATTAGGAATATAGTAAGCATTTAACTGATTGGTATTTTCATGAGCAGTCGTTCAGGAACCAAATCGACTGTCTTTCACTCCGGTGTTAAAGATTTAGATTCAAATGCCCTATTTTTCCGTGCATAGATAATCTCTTATTAAAATTGGATGTGACTTGGCCATAGGGAGCCATCCCTGTGGCCAAGCCATGGGAATGCCTACGGCTTGGTCACATGGCTTCCCCCCTGCGGCGAAGTCACGACCATTTCAAATGTTTTGTAGTTTATAAAAAATTCATAAAAATTTCAAATTGTCCAACCTTTTATTTCAAACGTTTTTTATTTTATAAAAAATTCATATCTTCAGGAATTCAATTTATAAATCCATTTTTACATATGTGATATTAGATTATCATTTCCAAATCTAAAAACTATTGGTGCATTGTATTTGCGAAGAACTTGCAGAAGTCATACTTTATGAAGGATTGATTCTCGGGGTGTGACAAGGCTACTAGGAAACCCAAAAACAATGGTATCCATTATAAAACTATAATTGAGACTTAAGACTTTTGCAATCATACCTTATGACTAGTGGCCTATACCTTAGATTGAGACTCTATACACTCTTAACTATATTGTAATATTCACATAGCTCAGATGGGTAAGATATGAAGCTGATTCCATTGCTTTAGCTCTCTTAATCAGAGTAAGTAAAACCCATATATGTATTGGATAAGAGTATATACCCTTTGAAAGACCCTTGTTAATGAACTATTACCCTTTGTATTTACACAAGCATTTGGTTGAAGATAATGTTCTATTACGCTTTGGATCAGATAGTAGTTGAAGATGGTGATCTATTACCCTTTGTATTTACACAAGCATTGAAATCACATACACGTGTAATACATGTTACAAAGTTAGAATAAAGAACAGTTTTAAATACATTTCATAGTTTACATTTTACATTTTACAGTTTGTTTTCAGTTTTAATATTTGTGCATATGTATAATATCTGTACATAGGTTATAATATCTGTACATATGTATAATATATGTCCCTTTTTTGAATATTTTTTTATATGACACTAGATGTCTTTTTATAACTTTACTACATTGTAAAAATGTGGAAGGAAGGAAAGACTACAGATCTTTTTTGGTCATCACTTTCTAATCCATATGTAACGAAAAACTTCATTTGATTCTAATAGAATAACAATGAAATTGTTCTTTTCGCGTGAAAAAAAAAGGAAGAACTAAGAAAATTAATGTAACAATGGGTTAGAAGACATAGAAAGAAAGAATCACTTGAACAAATGGAAGAATGAATAAAGCCACTATAAATATTACAAAGTAAGAGAGCCACACACAAGTGGCTCTACACACACTTGAATTTGAACCTAGGACATTTGCATGGTCTTTATCATTTTGATATTTTCAAAGAGACATGGTCTCACATTTACATCAAAATTTCAATTTACATCAACATCTCAATGAAAGATTTTAATGGTCTTTGAATTCACCTTCTTTCTCATACTAACAACTATGAGAAAACTACAAAGATGATAACAATAGCTAAGAAAAGCACAGGAAGAGATAAAAGAGATATTGAGATCACTCATGTAATATTTTGTCTTGTCTTGATTTTACTTACACTATATTTATTTATATAAAATATTAGATGAAATAATTTCAATATACTATTTTCTTGATTGCAAAAAAAATTATATCAAATTTTATAGTTTCTTATGAAATTTCAAAATGAAATATTCAAGAAAATGTGAAATAAAAATTAAATTTTATAGTTCGTCAAATTTTATAGTTTCTTATGAAATTTTACAATGAAATATTCAAGAAAATGTGAAATAAAAATTATAGTTTCTCACTTATAATTTAAATTTTGTTTTGATTTGAAAATATGGTTGAAAATAGTCAAAACAAGTCATCAAATTTAATATAAGTCCAACATTGAAAATAGTCAAAACAAGTCATCAAATTTAATATAAGTAAGCAATCTTCATTAAAATTTATATTGATATTAAAATTTATTAGAATTTAAAGCTTTTCTAAGCCATCAATAGTCCCTTATAATGACATGGAAATGGATCCTAGTTTTGATATGAAGTTATCCTTTTCATATGAAAAAACATTGAACAATCAAATTGCAAATAATGAACACATTTATCCTATATGTAGTAAATTGATTACATGCATTAAAGGATTTGTGTATATGATTTGGATAATTTGTAGGATTAAAGTATAATCATCCAAAGTATAGCTCAATTTAGGTTCCCTAGATACAATCTATAGGTTCTTCCCTGAAATTGTAAATAAGGTTTGATAAACTTTATAATTCATGGGAAATACAACTTTTCTTAATTGAATTGACCATGAAAGTAAACTAAACTGGAAATGATTCTAGAATCCTAGATATTCCTAAATACATGTACTTTCAATGCAAAATAAAAAATTATGGAATGTACATATGTCACTTGTTTAAGAAAATTGTAATGGTATTCCATCTTCAATTATTCATTCATGATCGACTTTGGACATTTTCCATTTTCTAACTTATTTTTTTATTTATTGAACTTCTATTAATTTTACACGCATTGCACTTACCAAATGACTATATTGACAACTTGTGACATATGGCTGGTAGTCTTGAAAGTGAACATGAGTATCGGTTTGATGGGTTTCTTGAAAAAAATATACTTTCAATACAATGGATCCTCTTTCATATATAAAACCGTTATCATCAAAATCTTCTAATAGCCTCATCTTTTGTTATGTGCATCACATCAAATAATATTTCACATTTTCAGTGTTGTCTACAAGTGCAACCATGGAAAATACATTTCCTGCAAATAATTGGATATATTGGACAACAAATAGTTTGTGTTAGATTATCACACAAGTATATCTACAAGTTATTTGAAAAAAATTAAACATAAAAATTACCTTCTCTAATAAGATCAGAAACTCTATCACCATCAAATAACACTATAGTTCCATTTGATCCCATCTCCTCTGAGCTTGCAAGGGGAATTTTCCCTTTTACATTAAGTTTGGTATGTCTCCAAGCTTTAACATATTTTGCATTTTCGTTTTTGCAAATATCTATGGATTTTGTGTCCTCTATGCAAATTGAACAAAAACAAGACGAAAAAAATTAAACATAAAAATTACCTTCTCTAACAAAATCAGAAACTCTATCACCATCAAATAACACTATAGTTCCATTTGATCCCATCTCCTCTGAGCTTGCAAGGGGAATTTTCCCTTTTACATTAAGTTTGGTATGTCTCCAAGCTTTAACATATTTTGCATTTTCATTTTCTCAAATATCTATGGATTTTGTGTCCTCTATGCAAATTGAACAAAAACAAGACTCATTTCTTCTATCAAATGAAAACACATTTTGATAACATTTTGGTTTAACTGAATGTATTTTTCGTGTCCCATGTATTATAATGATGTCATATGGGATTGATATATTTACATCTTGGATTCCAACATACCAAAAAAACCTGCACAAGACAATAACTTTTTAACTTGAAATCTTTCAAGAAAATGATTGAAGATTGAATATAAATTTGAACATATTCAAATAAAAATATCCCGTGTACGTGTGTGCCATGTATATATAGACACACCTACACACATCCCTTGATGGATTATATTCATGGCTTAGAACCATTTTGCACCATTCAACAACTTGTTCAATAGATTCAAATTGATCAGCATGAGGTTTAATCTGATACCTTCGAAGTGCTCATTTTACACATGCCCCTGCATCGTTGCACTCTCCTTTTCCATGACCATTCTCCAAAAAATTTCAACAATGTGTAATGTTTGATTTTTTATGAAGACGGCATAACCAATAGAATGATCGTGAAGATTTGAACTGAACCGCACACCCATCTGACCATATCCAATGTCGATCAAATCTGTTTTTGTGTTCTTTCAATGAATCATAAAATTTATCAAAATAATGTTGTACATAATGTGTGTCGTGTGCTTGATCATCACTTATATAAAAGTGATATTCTTTAATAACATGTTGATTGTCGTTGTTTCTTTCTATGTTATTAAGACTCCTTTGAGCATGTATATATAGAATGTGGAAAAATATAATGACTTGATTAGAATGATAATATTCACTATGTATTTCTTTTTGTGCAACGAATGTGTAATTCTCTTCAAAATCAACTACAGACAAAATTGTCCCTGGTGGAATCATTTCACGAGATTGTTTGATTTGTAGGTATTTCCATCGAGATATATGTGAATGCTTGGTTTATTTATAAATTTCTTCCTCAAAATTCTTCAAAAAATCTATCACAGAGATTTTATCTACTCTCAAATCAATCCTTTTGGAAATAACATTTGAAGAATGTGGAGCCATGTTGTTGATATATTCATATCTCTTCCAATTGACTGTTATATTAGAAAATGATTGATCATTCATATCAGTATGATACTTTGAGTGAAACAAACTTAGATTTCCACAACGATCACATTTTTTTCCACCAACACATTTTTTTTTTGTAAAATAAATCATCACCTTCTCTTTCACATAGAATTTCAGATATAAAAGCATGAAATGTGGAAGGAGGAGGTGAACTTGGCCATAAAGTTTTACCAAAATAAAAAAAAGTGTCGTAATACAACTCAAATTTCACATGATAATGACAACAACAAGTGTCACGAATAATGATGGGTCTAATAAACCATGGTTTTTCTTGCAAACATGTATTGATGAAAATTTTAACTTCTTTGTGCTCTTCTTTGAACTTATTGAACAATTTTATTTGTGTCATTGGAAATATATGTTTTGGATGTTCTTCATATTGTTTCCATGCTATTCTTCGTCGCAACACATCCCTTGTATGTGGTGAAACATGAGATTCTTCCAACCAACAATTACAGACCAATTCTTTAACATTTTCTGCAAGTCTATCTTTGTAGGGTTGTCTAGAAATCACTGTCCAACATGCCAGTTCATCATTTGCATCTATTTGCAATCGGAATTTTCTATGTTTGTGCAATGTTTTTCTTGACATTCCCATTGTTTTTTCCATGTGTTGTGTCAAACGATCTTTTATATTGCTAGATGAAACAACTGCCATTTGTATCTCTCTACGTGCAACATTGACGTTTTTTTTTGATATTTTCCAAAAGCTTTTAATACACTAGTTATATTGTCAAAGACATTTTGTTTCACCTTTGTATCTTTTGTCGACTTTTGAATACCCAATAATGATGTAGCTTCTTTTAAATTTCTTGACTTTATTAGACAGAGTAAAAGTTGAGCTTGTATTGTTACTGATTCATCTTCGAAAAAAGTATTATACATATTCTTAGTTCGATATCTTATACAATGCTTATCTTTTTTCATCCCAAATTTGTCAATATCAACATTTTCTAATATTTCATCATCAATGTTGATAGATTCTCCTGCATATTTTGTTGGCACAAGGGCAAACCCAGGTTTCAATGATGCAACAATGCACCAACAAAACCCTAACTATCGGCCCTTTTGGCAACACCTGCGAAGAAGATTAAGTCTCACCCGAGGTAGAGGCAGGGGTGTTTGCAAGACTCAGGTGTCGGCAAGCTTAGCTGGGACACAGATATGTGATTCTAAGACTTAACAGAACACTTAGCACTGAGAGTTCATCAATATTTAACCACTATCTACTACGTGGATAAAACAGAGCATCACATCATTCACTCAGATCTGATGTATTTGGCACTTATCATAAAGAGGTAGATTAAATCTAGCAGATTCAAGCACTAAGCATATTCACATAGGTCAGATATACATCCATATACATCATTAGCACAAATCCTAAACAGATCTATCTATCTATATCAAAGCACTCAACAAGTAAGGACATAAACACATCAATACATCGCACAAAGAATAATAACACAATATTTACGTGGTTCACCCCCACCCTAGGGCTACGTCCACCAACTCTTCTTATTTATTATCTCTGTCAAGATCCTTACAGGCACATAGCATCAAAATCCTACTCTGTAGAAGACAGGAGATCTGCGCGCGCTATGCCAGATCCTCCTTCTTCGAGCTAGGGTACAACACCAAGCCTTCTTACAATTACTTGCACGTAGCCATGCAAGTCTCACACAATATGCATGAAGCTCTTAGAATCCTTACTTAGAACTTAGCTAAATATAACATAGATATGTATATCCCTTAGATATCCCCTTCTTACATAGCCTAGAAATCTATTTATACATTACAACATAGGCCTAAACATGGGTAAACCCATGGGCCAACATCCCATACTCATTACATAATCCCAATTCCAAAAAAGGACCCAAAAAGGGGTCGATATCTTGTGATCTTTGCTTCTTCTTGCGCTCTGTCTTTGACAGGCTATCGAAGTCCCAAATTAGGTCAAACTTGACCAAGGATCTCCCAAAACTTGGTCAAGGGCCAACATGCCCCCAACACTCACCTGTGACTCGTCCTGAGTCACTTTCATCTGGGTAGTTATGCCTCAAAATCCTCGAGCATGGTTCGATATTCTTGGACTTGTTGTTGTTCCAAGGCCTCATGTTCAACAAACTCTTGAATGACTGCATCATTAAAAGGTCCGTTTAGGCGTTGTTTAGCTACAACGACAACCTGCTCTAGTTCTGCTCCTCGACCTTCGACCTCTGTGAAAAATTGGTAGGCCTTATCTTGTACAGGTTGGAGCCTTTGAGTTACTTCCATAAATCTGCTCTGAATAGTGTGGATTTGTTGTTGGGCAGTGTGTTTCTCTTGGGAGCACTTCATTCTTTCCACAACTAGCAGGGGCTTCAGCTGCACCTGTATTTTTTCGGCTTGATACTTCGCCTCTTGGAGTTGCAACTCCAGTGCCTTCAGTTCTAGATTCTCTATGAGTTGCTCGTAGGTCTGGGAACTATGATCAATGAGTTGCTTCCATTCTATAGCAAGGGATTTTATTCGCTCAACTGCGCTTCGATCAATTTCTTCTCTTTGATCCCTTACCTCCTGTGGAGTCTCGGGCACTGTGTGGAGCTCTAAGTATTCTATGCATTGTTGTAACTACTGGATAGCTTCTGTGAGTTTCTCCACTTGCTGTGTGACTTGATCTTCTGCCTTTATTTCTACGAACGTCACAGAGTGAAGTGCTCTGTTGACCACTTCTTTCACTTCGAGTTGCTCTGCGAGAAATTGTTCTTTTCCTTGCTACATCTGCGCTTTTTCTTCATTAAACTTTGCTTGGAGAGAAAATTTTTCCTATTTTGCAGTTTAGCGTTTCTCTACAAGTAATCCTTGTACTTGCTTCAAAGCCTGGGTGGCTTGTTCTATTTCCTATTGTGCTCAGCGAAGGCGAGCTTTGACTGTATCAGCTAGTCGGTGGAGTTGGGCTGGCTCATCTTACAATTCTAGTTTTCCTGATGGTAGGGGCGTAGTGGAGACTACACGACTGGACTGAAGGACCTGTTGTACCCCCGAAGTTAGACTTCAATCATATCATACATTTCTTCCTGTTTGGCTGCTTGTTTTTATGCTATTTGAAGTGAATCATCGTTCAGAGGTGTTATGATGAAGTCAAAATCATCAGAGGTTAGGAAAGTCTGCATCTTGGTCATGGTGGATTTTGACTTCTTCCAGGAAGAAGGTTTCGGGGGGGAAACCTTCCTATTCTTCAATGGGTCCACCGCATCTCTGGGCGGTGTTACTTCGCTAGGCCTCCATTCAGATTCTACTTCGTCACCACCCCCTTAGTCATGTGACATGGAAGTAGTCTTCCCTAAGGTGTTTCTTAGGTCTTGAACCTCTTCAGTCTGCTTCATTTTGCTAGGTCTAGGTTTCTTCTGTTCTTTATGCGTGGTCTCCAGGCTATCGGGGTTGGACATCTCTGCGGGGTTGGCGGGGATAAGGAGGTCAGCAGACCATTCCTTAGTGATCTCTTCAAGGTCTTCTTATGTAAGCTTATAATATGTCTGGAGCTGCTCTTTATGTTCATCTACTCGCGATGTAATGTAGCTGAAGTGCCTATCTGAGCTGAACTTTATTAGGGGTTGGAACCTCTGTAAGGTATTCAGAGTCATGTGAGGCTCAACTTTGATGGATCACTTTAGTTGGAGGTAGTATGTATGGAACACAACATTTGACTTCCATTGTTTTTTCATATCAGTGGAATACCACAAGGTAGCAAACTTCGTGACAAGCAGTTCAAACAACTCTATGTCTGGTAAGGTCGCTCCTTTCAACATCTCCCAAGAAACAAATGCAATGAGGACTATGAGACGACTGAAATAAAATTTATAACCCTGATCTTGTGCTTCTTAGCAATCTATTTCCAACTGGTTAACTAGGTACTTCACCTAGTTCATCTGTAGGCCTTCTGCGCACTTCCTTGCAAGGTCAACGACAAAGCCGGTGACCTGCGTAGGTCAGTTATTTCTTACTGACTTCCTAGCTATTAGTTGACATGCGAGGCACATTGTGCCACTCTAGATGGAAGCTACCTTGTAGCCTCTTGTTCCCTTCTCGACATCGCCATAGGTGTCCTTGATCTTATGTGCTAGTGCATGATCTGTGGATTTTCCTGGATAAAAGTCATGCGGGTTAGGTATTTGCATACTCAGGCCTGTGATCCTGTGGATTAGTTTTGGGTCAACTATAATGTGGTGGTCTATCCATAAGTAGCCACCATGGTAACATGACAGTAGCAGCTTGACACATGTGTTGACTTCCTGGTGTCTTTTGAAATGTGGGATCTTCATGACATTCAGCAGGGTGGATTGTGCGAGGTCCATAGTCCACTGTTGAGGGATTATATTTGAATTTTTCCCTTTAGTTCTGGTTAGGTACTTGTATGGGGAGAGCATACCATAGACCTTGAGATCTCCAAGATTGAAGTCACTAAATTTTAGTGCTGCGATCTTATCCTGGTTTGTTTAAACTGTGTGTATCCCATTTGGGAGGTACACAATAATTATGGTGTACTCAAAATCACGTGGTACACTATTGCGAATCACTGCGCCAGCCAGAGGTGGGATGTAATCGAGAAATATGGTTGGAATCTGTTTTGCATTTGCGAGGTCATCTTTATGCTTGGTCTTGTTTTTTGCTGATGGTTGGGATGGTCCAGATCCGCGAGCAGTCGACGGAGAAGCTTGCATTATTCTCGTCGATGAATCTTGTACACCCGCAAACATTGACATCACTCTTTCAATCATGAGGTCGATAAAAAATTCTTCAACAACTATCTCTGCAGCGCTCAAATCGTATGACATACACACTCGGGGTTGGAAATCTTGGGTTTAAAGAGTAACTTAGACACTGCAATGAGATAGAGGGAAATAGAGAAATAATCATTGTGTGAAATCAACAAGTTTGCGAGCTCAAATCCACAGTTAGAAAAAGAGTTCTCAGTGCATGGTGCAATGGTATAAATAGAAAACTTGGTAACAAATATCTTGCAACGGGTGAGAAGCCTTCATTAACTATGTTCTGTCCGTTACGACGCGGTTGAACTGTCTGGTGGCGAACCATAAATGCCTTTCTTCCCATTTGGTGGGTTGGCTGAATGGTTATATTGTTCCCAATGGTTATATTGCTTCTCCATGGTGAAGTGCCATGGGACGTTGTTTTGATATTCCGACGAAGCTCCAATTTTGCAAATTTTCCTGCTACGAAGTTCCCACTGGAACCTTCTGTAACTTGTCGATCTTATCTCTCTTCTTACTTAGCCTCCTATCCTTCTTCCCAGTGAGCTTCGTTTTGGTATGCATTTTTCCATTCTGATTCTTATCTTCTTTTGGCATAGTTACTTTGTGTTTCTGATATTCTTTGCTAAGATTCGAGGGTGATACTTCTTCTTTATCTAGAATAGGTACTTCGATCTCCTGTGGGTATTCTAGTGTTCTTGCAACTTCGAAATTTGGGTCTCTGGTGTTAAATAGCTTCAATCAGTCCTTATGTTCTTCAATCAAGTGTGTGATCTTTCTAGTCATGTATTCTTTCAATTCTTGCTTCTGTTGTTCTAAAACTTCTTCTTCTTCTTCCCTTTTGGACTGATCTCTTTCAATCCAAGGTATTTCGAGCAACATAGTAAATGGAGAGTTGTCCTCAATAAATTTAACAACTTCAAATTCCTCTTCTGTCGAAGTTCCATTAGCATTCATAGGTATTCGAGTGAGCTTTCTACAGAGGTTTATCATCTTTCCTCTAAATAACCCTATTCATCCCAATGAGGGAATCATAGCAGGCTTTCCTAAAAGTTCCCAATTTCTTTTTGTCATGATATTCACCCGTGTTTCCTCATCTAAAACATAGTCAATGTCGAAGTCTCCTATTATTGCTTCAAGGCATTCTTTTTCTTTAAATACCTATGATAAACTGACATGTCGGTGGTCATTCAGGGTTTCTTTCATATGTAGCAATACTTTCTCTAATTATTTCTGGGGTTCTGCCATTTCTGGATCTGCCTTAGGGTTTTCGTGTCTCATGTTCATTCTTTCAATATTAACAATCATTCTAGGGAAATCCAATACTTCATGGTCCATATATTTGCAACACAGACAACTAGGTCTTCTCCCAGGGCATTCCTTAGAAAGATGTCTCAATTTTCTGCAACTGTAATAGAGGGTTAATCCTCTCTTTCTTTTAGATGATCCCCATCCTTTCCTGTACTGCATGCTAAGATCATGGTAGCTAATCTACAAACATTTATTTCTAGGATCCTGCATCCAGTTGTTAGTCCAAACATTCTTTCTATGCATAGGTATAACATATCTTTCACTATTCTTATCAGATCTACTCATATCAAACCTTCTTTCATATATTAGTTCCCTAGTTTTCAAGCTAGGACATAATCTATCAAACATACCTAGATTCATTCTTTAGAAAAAAAGAAATTCCACTTATCTTACTTCTACGGAGCACAAATCTTTCAGATCTAGAATTTTCACTATTATTACCTTTATCAGAGAACAGATCTTGTAGATCTTACCTCTTTTCTTCCAATCATGATTCTTTCTTTAGATCTTTATAAATCAAGTAGAATACTATGCACTAGAGAGAAATATATATGCATAGAGCTTCCATAGTTTCAGTTCGGATCTTTGCACAAAGATTCTTCTTTCTCAGTTCCCAACAATCACAGTTTCAGGTCCTGGAAACAGAACCATTTGTTGGCACATGAGCATACCCAGGGTTCAACACTACAACAACGCACCAACAAAACCCTAACTATCGGCCCTTTCGACAACACCTGCGAAGCAGATGAAGTCTCATCCGAGGTAGAGGCAGGGGTGGTTACAGGACTCAGGTGTCTACAACCTTAGCTGGGACACAGATCTGTGATTCTAATACTTAATAGAACACTTAGCACCAATATTTCATCGATATTTAACCACTATCTACTGCGTGGATAAAACATAGCATCGCATCATTCAATCAGATCTGATGTATCTGCAACTTATCATAAATAGGTAGACTAAATCTAACAGATTCAAGCACTAAGCATATTCACATAGGTTAGATATACATACATATACATCATTAGCACAAACCCTAAATAGATCTATCTATCTATATCAAAGCACTTAGCAAGTAAGGACATAAACACATCAAGACATCGAATGAATCAGAATAACACAATATTTACGTGGTTCACCCCCACCCTGGGGCTACATCCACCAAAAATTCTTCTTTATTATCTTTGTCAATCTCCTTACAGGCACATAACATCAAAATCCTACTCCGCAGAAGACATGAGATCTATGCGCACTCCACCAGATCCTCCTTCTTCGAACTAGGGTACAACACCAAGACTTCTTACAATTACTTGCTTGTATCCCTGCAAGTCTCACACACTGATCCGGATTATTTTCGGCACGAAATGAGAGCGGAGATATAATAAAGAAATGCACAGAGATATCGCGTATATCCAG
>ML777579.1:782936-805794 GCA_009831015.1 Picea engelmannii
GTTATCTATAAAATATATGTTCAACAAAGACTTCACCTTGAAAAAATGCTCAACATTTATCTTTCAACATATAAATTGTTATTCCAATAAAAACTTGAACAAACATCAATTACCTTATTCAACAAAAACTAAAAAGATGATTCGAAACTTTATTTAGATTCTCTAGAAAACCATAAAACAAGCGATGAATTATGTTAAATGTGTTTGGTCGAAAGCGTATTTATATGATTAGGCGTGAAATGAAACGATACGACATGTCTTTCCATTTTTTCCGACTGAGGGAATTCTCTCAACCATCTTTCGGCCGAAACAATGTTTTTTCAGCGAAAAACCTTGGAAACCGTTTAGTTTTGACGGTTTTCATTAGAATTTAGTCTTTCAGCGGAAAGAATATTGTTTCGGCCGGAAGATTCTTTTGGCTGAAAACCAAAAATTGGGACTGTAAACAGAAACCCCCAATCTTACCTGAACTTTGGAGGTTGCAGACTCCTACAAATACTCAGAATTTGGTTTCGCAAATGACACTAGCATTTGCAAAATTGAATCTACTTTCAATTCCTATAATTTGTTTTCATTTTCATTAATTTTATCTATTTTTATTTAATTTTAAAAAAAATCACTGCATAATATTTTCAGCAGACATTATGATTCAGTGAAATGAAATATATGTATCTCTAAAAATACACAGTGAAAAATTTAGAAAAAATTATATTCATAATCCTTAAACTGTTCTTTTCAAAAGGGTATTTTTAGATTTTATTTTTAAGTAAAAATTAAGATAGATACAAGGTGGAGGAAAACATGTGTCTAAAATACGCAACGTTTTCAACTTGGTCAACTTCAAAAAATTCTAGAAATTATAATATTCATCCGTTGGATTCAAATTATAGTCATAATAAAATAGAGTCTCTGTAGATTGTTGCATTATATTTTGTTTGTTAAAAACATAATTTTAATAATAAATACATCATTGGAGGAAAAAATAGGTCATTATCATTATTTTCATGTTTAAGGAACATATTGTTAAACAATTGTCAAATTGACATATCAAATCTTAATAAAAAAATTTGAAAAATAGTCATTGAAAAACTGTCAATTTGACATATCACTCAGTGGTTGTTTATATTATGTCATTTTTTATTGATGATTACTCAAGAAAATGTTGGATGTATTTTCTTAAAGCTAAAAGTGACACATTTGATAAATTCAAAGAGTATAAAGCCTTTATTGAAAAACAGATAGGGAAACACATTAGAATCCTTAGAGCAAACAATGGAGGAGAGTTTGAATCTCTCCAGTTTCAAGATTTCTGCAAGTCAAAAGGAATCAAGAGACAGTTGACTATGCCATATAACTCTCAACAAAATGGAGTTGTTGAGAGGAAAAACAAGACAATTTGTGAGGCAGTAAAAGCAATGATGTTTGACCAAGATTTGCCAAATTCTTTATGGGCAGAAGCGACCTCCACTACCATGTATATTCAGAACAGGTGTCGACATGCTATCTTGAAGGAAATGAATCATGAATAGGTATTTTTAGGGATCAAACCTAAAGTAGGGAATATAAGTATATTTGGCCGTCCTGTGTATATTCATGTCCCTAAGGAAAAGAGGACAAAGATGGAATCCTTAGGCAAGAAAAGGGTTTTTGTGGGGTACAGTGAGAACTCTAAGGATTGCAATATTTATGTACCAGGTTAGAGGAAAATAGAGGTAAGGAGAGATGTGACTTTCCATGAGGAAGCCACATTTAAGAAATCTTGAGAGCTTCAATAGGAATTAGAAGCAATTTAGCTAGCCTCACCCTCTTCTGAAAATGAAGAGTTATATGATCAGTGTGAGGAACCTCATGAAGGGCCAAGTAATGAGCCTCTAGAACCTGCTGAAGTGTTAGAAAGAAATCTTGAAGAACCTATAGCCAAAAGGAAGCCAAGGTGGCTTAAAGAAATAATACAGGAAGCAAAAAGGATAGTTTCTCCCAAAGTAAATTTCAAGGAAAAGAAGAGGCCTCATAGGTTTGGAGGCTATGTTGCACTGATGAGCAGCATTAGTGATGTCAAACCTTCTTCATTTGAAGAAGCAGATAAATTACAAGTATGGAAGGATTCCATGCTTGAGGAATACATGTCTATTATAAAGAACAATGTTTGGGACATTGTGCCGAGGCCAAAAGACAAATTAGTGGTTTCTTCCAAATGGATCTATAAGATCAAACATGCAGCTGATGGAAGTGTGGAAAAATTCAAAGAAATATTTGTAGCCAGAGGCTTCACTCAGAAAGAAGGAATCAACTACGAAGAGACTTTATCCCCTGTAGCCAAGGATACCTCCATTCGAACTATTATTTCTTTAGCTTCCGTTCTTGGTTGGAAGCTACATCAGATGGATGTAAAAACAACATTCTTGAATGGAAAGATTGAACATGAGGTCTTTGTGGAACAATTAGATTGTTTTGTACTTCATAACAAAGGCACTCATGTATGTAAGCTAAGGAAGGCCTTGTATCGTCTTAAGCAAGCTCCCAGAGTTTGGTATGGCAGGATTGATGGCTTTGTTAAAATCCTGGGATTTTAAAAAAGTGATGCTGATGAAAATCTATACTTTAAGGTAAGAGGTAACCAACCTGTTATATTAATCCTATATGTTTATGATCTCTTTCTAACAGGATATGAAGGGATAATATCCTGGTGTAAGAGGGAGTTAACCTTAGAATTTGAGATGAAAGAATTAGGCTTGATGTAATACTTCCTAGGATTGGAAGTGTGGCAAAGACAGGGCGAGATATTTCTGGCACAAGGAAAATACACAATGGATGTAATAAAAAGATTTTGTATGATGGATTGCAAATGTCTACTCCAATGGTTACCAACCTGAGGAAGCTGTATGATTATGATACAGGTTCAGATTTGGTGGATCCCACCATGTATAGGTATTTGATTGGATCATTTATGTACATGATCGACACTAAGCCAGATATATGCTATGCAGTGATTGCAATGAGTTAGTTTATGACTGAACCGAGACAGAGACATTGGGTGGCAGCAAAGAACATCTTGAGATATCTCAGAGGGACCATACTTATGGTCTGAGATATACATCCAGTGGTGGTTTATTTTTGCATGGGTATACAGATGTTGACTGGGCAGGAAGACCAGTAGATCAAAAGATTACTTCGGGATACTGCTTCAGTTTAGGATCTGCTATGATATCTTTGTCAAGTTGGAAGCAGGGATCCATTTCACAGAGTACAATAGAGTCTGAGTACATTGCAACAAGTGATTCTAGCAAGGAAGCAGTATGGCTCAGAATATTGGTTTCTGGGTTGTTTGGTGACAAGCTCGAGACGATGGTGGTTCACTGTGAAAATCAAAGTTGCATAAAATTGACAGAGAACCTGGTATTTCACGACATTTCAAAAAATATTGACATGAGGTACCACTACATCCAAGACTTGGTCCATAGAAAAAATGTAAAGTTATAGTACATAGCCACGAGTGAGCAGGTAGCTGATATCCTGACTAAGAATTTGACCTCAAGAAAGTTTGTGTAGCTGGGAGGCAAGCTTGGTGTGGCTGAGAATGACTCCCTCGCTGAAAGGGAGTGTTAAATTTGGTAGCATCGACAATCATTCTCCAATGAGAGGCCATATGGGCCACCCTGAGGCTAGCTAGGGAGATTTGGAGAATCAACCAGTCTTGTGAGGTATTGACAAAAGCCTGGGGGAATGTAAAACCTCTTTGAGTCAAACCAAAAGTCAAGATGAATGAGATGCTATGTGATTCTAATGAAAAATTTAGGGGGAACGTACAACCTCTATGAGCATAGACAACCTAGTGCAAAATTCAAGGGGAACATACAACCTCTGTGGGCATAGAAAGACTAGTGAAAAATCCAGCGGGAACGTACAACCTTTGTGAGCCTAGTCAAGCCTTGTGAGCCATGAGAAGAAGTCAAGGCATCTAACAAAAGTTAGGTTGAATATAAAATTCCTATGAGCTAGAAACAAACGATATTCCTAATATAGAAAATGATATAAATGTATTGATCTAGTGCGTTGGCACGTGTAACATTATCCACCATGAAGAGAATTTGGAATTGCCTTGTAAAGAGTCGAGTTGGAACTGAAGTCTTAAAGTCTAGTTCTATTTTTTAACTAAAGTGTAATGTTGATGTTGAGTTGCAACTGAAGTATCAAGTCTAGTTCTATTTTCGAACTAAAGTGTAATGTTGAGTTGCAACTGAAGTATCAAGTCTAGTTCTATTTTCAAACTAACATGTAATGGTGAGTTGTAACTAAAGTATTAATTTTAGTTATATTTTGAACTAAAGTGTAATGTTGAGTTGTAACTGAAGTCTCAAGTCTAGTTCTATTTTCGAACTAAAGAATACCAGTCTCAAGTATAGTTCTATTTTCGAACTAAAGTGTAATGCTGAGTTGTAACTGAAGTCTCAAGTCTAGTTCTATTTTCAAACTAAATTATACCAATCTCAAGTCTAGTTCTAAGTTCAAACTAAAGTATGAAGATGAGTTATGATTAAAGAATGCAAACAAGTTACTATTTCGAGCCTCTCCTCTTCAACCTATATAAGCAGAGGTCGACCCCACTCTTCAACACAGTTTTGATATGCAGGTTAAGGGAGAAGAAATAGAGGCACATATTAGTGATAAAGATGCATCATACCAAAGTAGCATATCAGGGTTGTATATCAACAATAAACACAACATATTAGAGGTGTATTTCAGAAAGGTCTTTTAGGTCTTTGTTAGGTCAGAGTCATCTTGGCAAGCTCTTTAAGAGAAGAACATTCATGATGGATATTTGTAAGTGATATTTATTTATTAATGCAGTAAAGGAATATCATTTGTTGGGGTTTTTGTCCCTGTATAGGGTTTCCCCAGGGTATATGTGTTTTTGATGTGCATGCTTACTTATCTACATAGTTATTTCTATTCGGTTATGATTTGGTATTGTTGAAGTTTATTAAGTTGGAATCAAAGTGTTGAAGAAAATAAAAGAATTAATCTGCATAAGAAATCAAGCTCATAATTTAACAATTCTTCTATATTTGCATTCAGATTGGCTTACATGACAAATGGGTGCATGTATTTTAAGGTATACCTTGAAAATTAAGGGTTGATCTTATCAGTGCAAAGAGTTGGTGCAAGGTCCAATTTATTTTTTTGGGGGACAACTGGTGGTTTTGGGCACTGGTGGCATGATAAATTAACATAAATTTATTTTATTTTGGCCCTTGATTTGAAGTGTGAAAAGTAGGAAAAGTTTATTTGTTCTCTCAAGATTTTTAATCCCTTTAATACTTAAATACGTTTCTCAAAAACATTGTGTCAAATAATTATATGGTGTGAGTGGAATTATGATGCTTTGCAGTGTTCTTAAATCTAAGTGAGGCAGGGTACTTTATTTAGGTAAGATTGTTAGGCTGGTTTGTATTTTATTATTGTTAGGAAGGCTTAACACCATCTAAGTGTCACATGACTTTGTTAACTATTGTCCTTTTGAATACTGGAATTATACTAAAAAACCAGTTTTCCTTCTTTTGTTATGAATATTCATATTGTATTCAGATTACCCATAATTTAATTGTCCTTAATTCAATGTTTTAACTTGTTGATTCTTAATGCATGTATTGTCCAGGAGAACTTTGCTAACTGTTGTCCTTTTGAATACTAGAATTATACTGAAAAATCAATTTCCCTTCTTTTGTTATGAATATTAAGATTGCCCATAATTTAATTGTCCTTACTTCAGTTTTTTAACTTGTTGATTCTTAATGCATGTATTGGCCAACAACACATACACGATTTTCCATTTACATCCATATTGTTTACTTTAATTTGTGCTTTTTGAATTTTGTACTCAACTTGCAAATTGAGATTGTAATCAATCTTGCTACATTTTTGAAGGTGGCAATGATTTAAGATGGGAGTATATGTTCTCATTCAATGGTAAATAAATAAACATTGTAAGTTTCAACTTAGTTTTTTTATTGACACTACACATACTAGTACTACCTAGCTAATACTGCTAGTTTAGTTTCAACTTAGTTTTTGGATTGACACTACACATACTAGTACTACCTAGCTAATATTACTAGTTTAATTTTAGATTAGTTTTCTGATTGACACTACACATACTAGTACTACCTAGCTAATACTGCTAGTTTAGTTTCAGCTTAGTTTTCTGATTGACACAACACATACTAGTACTACCTAGCTAACACTGCTAGTTTAGTTTCAACTTAGTTTTCTGATTGACACTACACTTATAACTATATTGGTTACTATACTTGTTTTATACTTCGAGATTCCTTCTTAGTTTACTGGTGTTTGATCATAAGTATCTCTCTACATTTCTATTAAACAATTTCTACTAAAGAACGGTCCTTTAACAATAGTGGTTACTTATCATGATTTAAAGAAGGAGATACTAGATTGCTCACTACTAGGTTGGCGTATCTCATTCATATACCAGATACATAAGATGATGGTTTACTAGGAGTAATACAATGGTTCTCTATTAAGTGAGCTCTCAATGAGTAGTCTATTGATATTACATATTACAATATATTTGCTTCGAACAAAAGAGATAGTAGAAAACCTAATAGCATAAGTGTTTCAACTGAATGGAGATCTACGCTCCTACATGTCCAATGAAGATTTAATGATATGATGGGTGTGTTGGGTATAGATAGACATATAGTAGGTATTTATCTTATCTATTTGTAGATAGGCCTACAATGTTTCCAAGTTGAATGAATTTCTGTTGATTTATATGGATTTGTCAGATCTTTATTATTCGACATAGGTTAGTCATCTATGGAGAACACATATATTAATAGTTGGGTTTTAAGAGTCTAATATGGTAGTTCCTTAATGGATATGTATTGACAGACTACTATATAATCCACAAAACTAGTAGCTTTCCCCTCTTTTCTGATCCTATATGAAGATAGTGGATAATGTTGGGAAATATGGGTAACTTACTGATTTCTAGATAATAGAGAACCTAACTCACTAAAGAAGGGTGCTCTTCATTGATGGTAGGTCTTGTTGCCCAACCAGATGATTAGTGACCTTAGTTAAACGATTAGTTGATTGCTTTGAAACATTTTCAAGGTGCTTTAATGATCTCACTGAATGGATTAGTGGGCATAAAGGCCTCTACATTTCTACTATACAGTGGTTTTGATGAACAAATAAAATATAGGATTTCTACAATCAGGAAGAGAGTCGCGACATAGCACAAGGCATACATTATCAAACAACAATCAAAGAAACTAGTTGCACTTGTTTGAGAAATGCCTAAATTAATAGGGCATATTATGGGTTATAAGTAAGATATTGAATCAACACCTTCAATGTGTTCAACAAGTATTGCAAACACTTCAAAACATCTATATAATCAAAATTATTAATACATACTTATTTCCTATGGGAAAAATTAAAAGAGTTTCCATCTAAAGGATTTGATGTTTTCTAATCTTCATCCTATTGACTACAAATAAACATATAATCAAAACTATTCATTCTAATGAAACATCACAAGATGAAAATAATAATATGAGTTATAAGAGATTATGTGATGATCAAAAGAAAAAGAAACGATGTCCAATTTAAGCACGGCCACAAAACACCTAAAAAAATAATCAAAATCCAATTTATTTTGTTGAGTGTTATAGTCATGCTATTTCAACAAATTTTCAAGAAATAAAACTAGGCTCTCACAGTCTCTACTCTCAATAAAACAAGGCATCACTAATGTGGGCCTTTTAGAAATGATACTAGTGCCCACACATTCTAAAATTTAAATCCAACTACCACAATTAATTAAAACGAAAGAATTTATTTAAAAATCATTAAAATTCATAAAAAATCTCGACAAAATCATGTGATGTAGTACACAACAAATCCCATCAAAATTTAATAATCGTACTAAAATTAATGAAGATTCAAAAGCAAGTTCTTCCAACTAAATCAAGCTCGATGCCTTTGATGAAATCCATTGATTAAAAAATCAACTACTTTGATCATTTCATTCCAAAGGGGAGCCCAAGGAAGGGTGAAGTCCCTTAACCTAATCAGAGATATTTCTTTCTAATCATAGAAATCAACATCTCTAATCAATTCGGGCTTAAGGGAATTCACTCTTATTGGAGATCCCCTTAACCTCAAATTGATTAGAGTCATTGATTTCTAATCAGGGGTTCCCCTTAACCTCAAATTGATCAGAGTACGATTCTAATCAATTCGGGCTTAAGGGACTTCAGGCTCTAGGGGATCCCCTTAACCCCAAATTGATCAGATTCGTTGATTTCTATGATTATAAATCATAGAATTTTATCATTTTGGACCAAAGAGGAGCCTCGAAAACATGAAGTCCTTTAAGCCCGAATTGAATTATCAAATTTGATCAAAGTCGAGAGAGATTGGTTTGAGCAAATTTGACAATTTTGAAAATTAAATAAACATCATGATTGACACGTCGATTTTAAAATTGGTTGTATATGGTAGTTAAATATGATATAAATGGGTAAATACTCATCAAATTTAACCCCTACCTCGTTGGACTGGTTGATCTAGTAGAGGCTTCGTCATGACAATATTTTCATACTTCCAAGTCTTCGATATATAAGACAATGTCATATAGAACCAGATGGAATATTGACAACAAAGAGTTGAAAGTAAAAAAATGTCTATTTTCACTCATGTTATTTATTTAACACTGATATTCCTTCCTTCTTCAGTTATTCATTCACTGATATGCACATATCTTGACATAAGATATCATCAAGGTGAAACCTGAACCCAATGTTATCATGGTAGTCACTAAACGTATCAATTCACTATGCAATCAATGGGATGCTTGATCTTAAACTAATTAAAGAATTTCTTCTTTATCTACCAATGAAAATCACTGCGAGAGGGAAACACTGATTCCATACATTTCATAATTTGTCATATTCATGGATAATGACTTCACTTTTAAAGTTGCATGACTAAGTTTCAATTCCATGCACGTCTACCCTTATTAATTTCATCACATGTTTATAAGTTGATGGTTCAATAATATGGTTTATCCAGTTGAAACAACACTAAGTGATTATGGCCCATGTGTCAATTTTTTTATGGAACCAACCACACCAAAAATTAAAATGTAGTGATTATGGAAAGATTTGAGCATGAGCATAGATTAGTTTGAATTATGAACAAGTAATATGTCATCCTCATATTCTTCATTAAGAAACAAATTTCCAACATAATGATATTGATTAAGGGTTGTCACTGAGCAAAGTTGGGGGGTCATATGAATAAGCATGAGCATACCTCTGTAGAAATAATTCTCAACAATGTTTTTACTGTAAATAGTTTTAGGCAGGATGGTTGGTTGCAATTTTTCAAGAAGATTCAAGGTATTTGTGTGTTGGTGGCATAATTTGACCTCAATTTACAGAATGAAACCATGAGGGTGAATGAATTGGAGGCTCAGGGTTCAAGGAGGTTATTGATAGAGTTACAAAGTCATATGTGGAAAGAAAAAACTGGTTCAAGGAAAGAGATAAATCCATGAAATTCAAAGGATATTTCTTCATAGCCAATGAAGACATTTAAGACACATGACAAGGGATAAGGAAACTTTCTTTAATTCAAATTTTAGGTGAGGTGAAGAATCATGTGATTACCTACTTCACCCGTGAAGGTCGTTCATCCCTCTATGATTTGAAATGGATTTGAACAAGTGAATGGTCGTAAGAATCAATACTTGTTAATGTAATTCGGTAATTATTGAAGGTTAGAAAAACTATAAAGGACAATGCAAGTGTAACAAAACAAATTAAATGAAACATAGAGAGGAAAAACAACAATTAAATAAAATAGAAAATAAAAATAGGAGAGAAAATACCGAGGAATAGGAAATGAAAGGTCAACCCTATTGGCCTTCCCATTACCCCATCTTTTTCCATTTCTTCTTGTAATTTCACATTCAATGGGATTTTTTCTAATAGTTGGCCAAATAGAGGAGGGTGCAGAAAGAGCCATGTGTTGTATTGTAATAAAAAATTGTTGAAATAAGACTAAGAAAACATTTGAATGTTGGCTTTCCCATTTAGGTTTTCAACGTAAAATCTGTATGTCAATTATGTGTGTGATTTTATCACCATGTGATGGACTTTCATTTATAGTTGCATTCAATGGATTGTTATGGTAAAATGTGTGTGGCATTGACATTAAATTTTGTGTCGGATTCAGTATGTGGGTTATTGGAAGCAATACTTTGTATTTAGTTGTTTCTTGCATAATCGTGATGGTGTGAGAATCCATTCCTAGCTATAGCTTTGTTAAGTTCACTCAAAATTTCATTCTCTCTCCATTAGAAATTGATGAAATCCAACAAAAAGAGAATCCAGACCATCCATCCAATTGATGAATCAGTTCAATGGCTATAGTTGTATCATTATTGCATCTTTCGAGCTAGATTGATATTTCTATTTCGTGTATTGAATAAATAATCCATTTCTAGGTCGTTGACATCTAAAACAAACCTGTACACAATAATTGATGGGCGAATTGAGACTCTATGCCTCTCCTAGAGGTCATACTCACCTCCAACAATACATACAAAATGGTTTCATGGAGCTTTGAGGCCATATAGGTCATATGCTGGTAATGGGTGGTTGTTCCTTGTGTCCTAGAGTCATACGAAGATCGTACTATTTATGTGGGGAAACCATTGTTTGGAAATGGTTTTATCTCTTTCTCTCCCTTGACCATATCTTAATTGGTTGGTTGGAGATGGCCATACGATGGTTTACATGAATTATTAAATTCATGCTTCAATATTTTCTTTTAATTTTTGGGATGCCACCTTTTTGCGATTACGAGAAGTCTAATAGTATTTTCTTCATTATGAGGTTGTCTAATTTCTATTTAATCCAATTTTCTTGGAAATGGTTTTATTGTTGAATACTTAAACAAGATTCTAGCTTAATACTTGTAAATGAAAGCTTTGTATATGACCTTCCAGTGATTGGGAAAATGCATTAGATTTATGAGTATGGTTTTCCTTGAAAAGTATGAGTTGAAGCTTGATCTTAAACATAGGAAACTTGGAAGTGAGGGATTTGTTTTGCTTCTTGATTATTATGCATGTCCATTGAAGGAAGCAACATTTTCCCTTGTGTTTGTTGGAGCAATCAATTTCACAATTGTGCTATTTGTTTTGGTTATAAAGAATGCAATTGGTTACATGAAACCAATTCTATAATAGAGTGTGCCAATTCTAAACAAAAGACAAAAGTGTCGGGTTACATATTTGAAAACTAGAGCTCACATTTCAGATTGCATTGCAACGAGGATGATATTGCTATGCTAGAGTGAGTTCCATTCAAAATAGAACTATAGAACATAGTTATTTTGAATCAGTGTTGGACAAGAGATTTGTTATATTAGGTATTGATATACCACCGATCATGTTAAATGTTGGATTCTTGCATTTTCATTGATATTTTGAATTGTGTTGATTACACTTTACAATATGTTGTTTATGTGAAGTAATTGGCCTAGAATCATAGCACCACAATCAAAATTGAGTACACACATAGAAACATGATTGATCATCTTCATAGATTTCATTCAATTGGATATCAACATGCAAATTTAGTTGCACTAAAGAGAAGCTAGAGCTCACAGTGATAGAGTATTTCCAGATACTTGGTTTTTATTGTCACCTAGGAATTCAAAAGATGAGCTTATAAACAACACCATGCAACATGGCAAAGATCCCAGAAAAAAAACAAGGAAGCAAAAGAAGACTAAACAACACAGTCTCGAGATTGTGGCTACAGAATTTGTGCCTGTAGAAACATTGTTGAAGGAATCCCATGAAGCCAAACATAGTAGAAAAAGAAAAGAGAACCAAAATCCTGAAATTCCCATCAAGCCTAACATAAAAACCAGGATCACCAATCAATTAAGGTTGAATTCTAAAGCATTGTTTAATCCATATTTGAAAGACCATCAACATATAGTAATTGAGATTATGACACCGAAGAGTATATATTTGTATTTTCTAATAAGTAAGAGAAGGTTGTCCACATATTGAAAGAGATGGTTGGGGACAAAAGAAGGTTGAAATACAATAAAGGGGAGGCTTCAGGGATAAAATATGCAACTATGAAGACAAAGTACCCTGTAGACTCAGATTTAGAAAAAAAATGCAATGGACATTGGCGCAAATCCTGAGAAAGAATCTGATGGCATAACCCCATATATAGATCTAGTTCCTAAGCAAGTTTTACATGACACCAAACCAAATATTAAAGTAAAGACATGGAAGATAACAAGCTGTATGTGGAAAGCATTAGTCAAAAAAATGCTAGAATGAAGAAAGAAATACATGAGCTAAAAAAATATATCAATCTATTCAAGTGCAACATTGAAGTCTACAAAGAAAGTATCAAAAGATGAAAAAGAAAAATCAAAAGGCATTGTCCAAATTTTCTGGAAAAAAAAACTATGTTTTTCCCTGCTTTAGTCATTGGATTTCAACGCGCCTTTTGAAATAACTGGAGGTGAATTTGTGAAAAATGAAATAGATTTTTGTTGAGAAAATCCCCATTCACAAAAATATCTCTCAAATTTTATATAGATATCACGGTTTGGGAGTATCAAAGATACCTTTTAGGCCGTTTTTTTCAAAAATTCGCCAAATGCTCTATTTTTCCCCGTTTTATCATTGTCTTTGGGCACTCCTTTCGAATAGATGGAAATTAATTTTTTAAAATTGAAAGAGGTTTTTGTTGGGAATGGGCTCATGCACAAAACCCCCTCTCATGTTTTACACAGGTATCACGATTTTCGTGAATCAAAGAGATATTTGAGGTTGTTTTTCCCATAAATTCGCCAAATTTTGGGTGAGTTTTGTCTAGTCTTGCTATGAGCCTATGCTACTTTAGCTATCAAAAAATCATCTCTAGTTATACTAATATGACTTTGTTTAGGTGTAGTTAGAGGCATTGTTTCCACTTGTAATAATTAGTTACCCTTTTATAAAACCAATGATTTTGTAGGTGGAATTAAGGAGAAGATTATGAACTGACACTTCCACTTAGTTCAAACAAATGTTTACAGTTTGTAATTAAGCAGTAACAAGTGAAGTTGTACCCAGAGAGTTAGATTGTGATGTAAAGATAAATTGAAAGTTTAGAGTTGAGATAGGTGGTCAAATTCTCTTGGGGAAAAGGGATAAATAGATAGATTTTTTAATATAAAAGGGTTCAGATTTTGGGGAAAGAAAGCATAAGGATTGTCTCCAGATTTTCAAAGGAAACATGTTTAAGCTTCTTACCTAGTGAATAGAACTATTGGAGACAAATTATGTTCTCTTTCAAATGTCTTTATTTTCTTGTCTTATTTTGGATGAAAATTTGGAATGTGTACAATGTGGATTTCCTTTTTCCTTTCAGCGATTGTTTTAATCGATATTTTTACTTTCATGCAACCTAATAATCAACTATTTCTTTAGTAAAGAGATTAGTTATATTGCAACCTGTTGGATTATTTGTATCTAGGTATGTGTTTTAGGCCTTGAAATATTATTTAAGTCTGAAATTTCACATAGCATGTAACTCATTATATTGCTCATTGTGTTTTCTTTGTTTATTTATTCCATATATTTATCTGTTCATCACTATGTGTGCCACCAGCTAAATGAAACCTTTGCAATGATAGTCTCATCTAGCCTAGATAAAAGAAAAAAAAAATTAAAGGTGTTAAAGGAACATAAGACAAGTGAGATAAAGGAATCGATGATCATGATGAATCAGAGTGATATGTTGAGCGATGATGATATTGCCAAAATGATGGTAGAGGCAGAGAAATTAAAAATTGAATATCAACATAGGACGAAAACTATGGAACTGAGGAATGCATTGAATCAATACATCTATGACATGAATAAAAGATTGAATGAGGAAAAGATAAGGAGAGAGATGAAGAAGGCAGTTGTTGAAAACCTCAAAGTAGGTCTTGAGGGGGAAGTTAAGTGGCTTAGTGAAAATGAGAATGCATATAAGGATCAATTAGCAGATAAAATGGAGAATGTTAGAATGTTATGTAGAAAAATAGACAAGATCCAAAAGGGGCTGGCAACTTGAGTGAAATTCTAAATCATCTGGCAGAGTTTCCATTTTACCTGTTTGAGTTTCCTAAAACAATCCTCTGTCTAGTTTGTTATAGACCAATATTTACATTGCTTATATCAAATATTTCATATGATGTTACATAATCATGTAACACTGGTATATGGTAACAGTCATACTTTTGGAAGCTTGTCTCTGAATAATCAAGGTTGTGGATTGTGATCTTGTGATGCGATTTTAAAGGAGTTCCTTTAAATCTTTCAACCGAATTTATTAAGATTTAACATGATATAACAAAATATTTGCCTAATTAATCAAGTAAAAAATATTTGTGAAACATTGTAAAACTTAAAGGCACATTTATAATTGTGCCATAAAAAACTCAAGAGGATGGAAAAACTAAAAACAAAGAGATATTTTTAACAAATGTTGTGATTCAGTCTTTCCACAATCCAGTGAAAAAGAGCTTAAACATGTCTACTATATTTTTATTGGCATGCTTCTATAGTTATATTCAGATTGGCTTACATGACAAATGGGTGTGTTTATTTTAAGGTATACCTTGAAAATTAAGGGTTGATCTTATCAGTGCAGGAGTTGGTGCAAGGTCCAGTTGCTTTTTTTTTTCTTTGGCACTGGTGGCATGATAAATGAGCATAAATCTATTTTATTTTAGCCCTTGATTTGAGGTGTGAAAAGTAGGAAAAATTTATTTGTTCTCCGGAGATTTTTTATCCCTTTAATACTTAATGTCTCTCAAGTTAAGATAATTCTATGTGAATTAATTTATAGTCATTATTTAAATATTGTGCACAAGGACATTCTCTCAAATAATTATATGATGTGAGTGGAATCAAAATCATGCTTGCAGTGTTCTTAAATCTTAGTGATAACAAGAATAAAGTTTCTAGTGTGAAAAAAAAGGCTGAGGTATTTTATTTTATAGTTTCTAGATTAAGTTATTTATGCGACTATGGTGAATAGGTGAATATTGAATGGAGTTATCAGAGGTAAGATTGTTAGGTTGGTTTGTATTTGATTATTTATAGGAAGGGTTAACGTCATCCAACTATCACAAGACTTTGTTAACTGTTGTCCTTTTGAATACTGGAATTATACAGAAAAAATCAATTTTCCTTGCTTTGTTATGAATATTCAGATTTCCCATAATTAAGTATCCTTACTTCAGTGTTTTAAATTGTTAATTATTAATGCTTGTATTGGCCAGGAGAACATACAACATTTTCCATTTAAACATCCAAACTGTTTACTTTAATTTGCACTTTTGGGATTTCATAATCAACAAATTCTTTGGTCTCAATTTGCAGATTGAGATTGTAATCAATATTGCTACAATTTTGAAGGTGGCAATGATTTAAGATGGAAGTATACAATCTTATTCGATTGTAAATAAATAAACATGGTAAGTTTGGAGCTCCAATCTTTTGTATAATTTCTATCGGATTGTTTGAAGCTCCAAACTTTTGGAGTTTAAGTGAGCTCTCAATGAGTAGTAGATACTAGTACTACCTCGCTAATACTTCTAGTTTAGTTTAGTTTCAACTTAGTTTTTTGATTGACAATACACTTATAACTATATTTCTTACTATACTTGTTTTCTAGTTCGAGATTCCTTCTTACTTTACTGTTGTTTGATAGTAGGTAGGTCTCTACATTTCTATTAAACAAATTCAAGTAAACACAAATCCTTTAACAATAGTGATTACTTATCTTGATTTAAAGAAGGAGATACTATATTGCTCACTAGTAGGTTGGAATATCTTGTTCATCTACCGGAGACATAAGCTAATGGTTTACTAGGAGTACTATAGTGGTTCTCTATTAAGTGAGATCTCAATGAGTAGTCTATTGATATTACATATTACAATATTTTTGCATCGAACAATGAATATAGTAGAGAACCTAATAACACAACTTTATTGGATAACTAGAGTAGTTTTATTTTTTGAGGATTCCTCGGGTTCGATTTGGTAGTTCCCTTTCCTGGATGGTCTGGTGTTTCAACTAAATGGAGATATACGCTTATATAAGTCCAATGAATATTTAATGATCTGATGGGTGTGTTGGGTATAGATGGACATATAGTAGGTAGTTCTCTTATCCATTTGTAGATATGTGTACATTATTTCCAGGTTGAATGAAGTTTCATTGATTTATATGGGTTTGTCATACATTTATTATTCAACATAGGTTGGTCATCTATGGAGACCATAGATCTTAATTGTTGGGATTTAAAGAGTCGACTATGGTGGTTCCTTAATGGAGATGTAGTGATGGATTGGTATATCATCCACAATAATAGTATCTTTCCCTCTCTTTTTTATAGAATCCAAAATAATAGTAGCTTTCCCTCTCTTTGTTGATCATATTTGAAGATAGTGGATAATGTTGGGAAAGATGGGTAACTCACTAAGTTAGTGAGTGTTAGATAAAGAGAACCTAACTCACTAAAGAAGGGTGCTCTTAGTTGATGGTAAGCTTTGTTGGTCAATCGAATAATTAGTGACATGTTTTGCTAGCACTAACTCCTCCCATTTTTCTTAACTTCATTTACAAATCCATATCTTTTAGTTACGAAATATGGACCCTCCTCTTTCTTTTCAAGCCTTTTTATCATTTGGAAGGAACTTATATTTTCTTAGTGCAAGATTGAAATCTTTTTCCTTTCCTTTCCTTAGGAATTCATCATCTTTGTGAACCGCCAATATATCCAATGTCGGTGGAAGAAGTATCTTCCTCGCCGATAAAATAGAGGATATCATCCATTCAATGTTGATACACCTAGTGTTGGCTAGATACGTTCTTCTTCGTAGATATGGAAAAGAGGGTCAACACTTGTTTTTTCTTCGATTTCCTTGTCTTCCTCTAGATGCATTGGAGATCCATCTTTTCACACTGTTGTTTCGATACGTCGTAGCTCCATATTTCATCCGACGACAATATATCAATGTGTGATCATTCATCAAGCGCTGAAACACTGGATCCCGATCAATCTTATGGTGTAGATATACCATAACTTGATCTCCCTACCAGTGTCGATTCGATGAAACTCGATCTCCCTGCCAATGTCTATGTGATGAAACTCGATCTTGTTCTTTGTACTGATACAATAGAACCTAATCACCATCTCTGCATCGATGCACACTGGCATGAAAACCCTCTTATTCACCAATATACACATGTGGGTCCGAAAATCTATCTTGCATGTGAACCATCCTATCGCTCCCAGCATGACCACTTCCCATGCCAAAAGGCACTTGTGAAGGATATATAACATCGTTTTGGCCCCCCTATTCACATTGTATTTCACTGAATCAAAAGATAGAGACTCTCTCTAATGGGATTGTGCATCCAGTCATCAATTATAGGGACAAAAGGCCTTTGCTTTATAGGGTTTGGGCTTTGACCACCATAGATTTTCACCACTGGTAAGAACCCAAATCCCATTCTCTCGCCACACTTTCTCTTTTTTTATTTACCTCTATTTACAAAGTAATATGGGAGAGACATTCTAGGGTTTCCCCCTGTCGATCCATTCTTGTATCCTCTTCCCCCTTAGTTCTCTTTTTAAAGAAACATTCGAGCACGCAAAGTATAAGAAATAGAAAGGGCATGGTAGGGGTAACTTGTATGCCCATGCTACTACATATCCTCTCCCTATTCCCAGTATCACTCACTTCTCAGATAGCCATGGACACTCACGTCTGTGATGGATGTTGGCCTCCCACTCAATGTTCTAATCGGTTTCCCTTCCCTCTCATTTATTGATTGAAATTTGAGAATCATGAGGCTCGACCTTTTCATTACATGAGGAGTATTTTTTTTCCCCCTTCCAAACTCCTATTTTGACCTCAATAAGGGAAGTAGTGGGTCATTTTTCAGTTTTAGAACAAATGAATGAGACACAAATTTGGTTAAGGTTCTATTTGTTGCTAACAATGGTATTGAAGGGAAGAGAATGTCCTCATCGATATAGCTTGTATCATTTATGAAATCACTTCTTCATTGATTTCCTCAAGGCATATTTCTAGCACTCATGTCCACAACCAAGGCCTCACATCTCTCAAATCACTTCTTGTCTAAAGTCAATAAATGCTATATTGGTTTTTTTTACACTCACTTTCTCAATACTAATGGAAAAATTGTTTTCTTGGGATATTTTCATGATTTTGTGTTGCAAATTCATCCACGACTCCTAGAAAAGGATCATTGAGTGCAGACAAGGATCCCCTTGACGAGTCCACCACAAGAAGATATTTAGAAGAGGAAGATATTGACACTCCCATACCTGTGTACGATGATACAAAAGGTTTTATTGATAAAGAAACCTCACTTAAATGGGGTAAAGTGTATCATATTTTCAACAACCACACATTCTCACAAATGCTTGAAGAATATCTTGATTTTAACACATACAGGAACATCAGAAGGTAAATAAAAAAATACAAAATGTGGTGGTTATGGTAGCCTAGTAACACATACTGTAAGAATATACTTCGATGTAAACAAAAAAATACAAAGGTAAGTAACGCTTGCAGGAACAATATCCTCTAATGGGATGGGTATGGAATCCTAGTGACCCCTTAGTTCACATATATTGCAAAGTGTTATGGGAGCACAAATATCACTTTCAATATCAAAAACTTTTGAGAACTTCTTGATTCCCCTCTACCATCTCCTCTTCTATTCACCTGCACCACGCATGACATAAAAAACATAATACATTGTAAAGAGAAAAGGTGATTTGTACCTCATTGAATATGGCACATATATAAGGGTATATGGGGCTACTAAATTTCTCCACATTCTCCTAAACTTTATCTCATACTGGTTATTTTTGCAAGAGATCGAATATCAGACAGTGATACACAGGGTAGGCACAACATTATTTAGGGATAAGAATTCTATTTGGCCTCCTCTCCCACTATGGGTTGGTTAATAGTAATTCAAGTATGTCAAGGAAGCACAGGTAGAAGTAAACACACTGACATATTTTCACTTCAGCGAAGAGAGATTAGGTAGGCATGATCCTCTAAAATTCATCATCATCCACTGCAACAAATAAAAATATAGGTAGGATTACACAAATTACGTTTGGGAGGAAGAAGAGATTCACTGTTGAGCCAAAACTTATCATGATGTGATTTTCAAAAGGAGAGGAAACCCACTAGGTAGGGTAGAAGATGAGCAAAGAGCCAAAGAGAATCAAAAGAAAATACAAGAGGAAGAAGAAACCAAGAAATAAATAACAGTGACTGAGGCAACATCATCAACAACAAAAACAATCGAGGCAAAAATAATTGAACAAGAGAGGAAAAGAAAAGTAGCATAAGTTGCTAAAACATAAGAGAATAACAAGAGAAGGGAACATGAGGCTGAGCTTCAACGACAAAAAGAAACAACAGCTAAAAAACAAAGGAAGAAAGAGAAACAAAAGAAAAGAAAATAAGAAGAGGCTGAATGCAAAAGGAAAGAAGAGGTAAAACACAAAAGGTAGGAAGAAGAAGTGTAGGCCGAAGCAGTAGTAAAAGCAGTAGCAGAAGCAACAAAAAGAACAAAAGAACAACAAAAGAAGCAAGAAGAAGAAAAACATGCTAACATAGGTCCCATGGACATGGATATTCTGAGATCATCGATAGACATCCCTCCCACGGGAGGACATCTCTTATTGGGGGAGATAGGATTAGGATCATATACACCATCAAAACCATGAAAGTTGGCCAATTTAAATGCTTTTAGGTTTGACAAGGATTCTGGTAAGATCATCTTGCAGAAAACCAGGAAGTTGCCAATGTTCAAGAAAACTCCTTTGTCAGTGAAAACCAAAGTAGAGGTAACAAAAGATGTCCAGGATGATCCTCTCTCAATTGCCTCAATCGATGTATCTTTCATGCATATGTTGAAGAAAAATATGAAGAACTTGGTGCATGATATTGAGGAAAAGAATGAGAGGATAAGGTAACTATAAGAGGATGTACAACACATCAAAAGTGACCAAGACAACCTCAAATATTTCAAGGTATGTGTAGGAGTTAAGAAATAACTCCATAATATAGAAAAATATATGTACACAGGTCTACAGGTGTTGGCCCTCGACCAATTTTTGAGAGAACCTTGGTCATGCTTGACCATTTTTTGAACTTCAACGGGTTGGTCGAAGACAGAGCACCCAGGCAAAGCGGAGATCACGGGATCTCGCCCATTTTGCGGGCTTTTTGGGATTTTAGGTTTTATCTAATGGGTATGGGATGTTGGCCCATGGGTATTACCCATGTTTAGGCCCCTTTTGTAATGTATAAATAAGTATATAAGTAAGGTAAGATGGATATGAAGTGTGTCTTAGTGCATGAGTAGCTATCTTTGTGCACGAACGTGTTGAGGCTTGCAGAGCTAAGTGCAAGTGTTTTTGTAAGTGATTGGTGTAGACAAACTGTGTAAGGCTCTATTCTTTGACCTAATTCAGGGAAGGAGGATCCGGAGAGGTGTGCCTAGATCTCATGTCCCTTGCAGAGTTAACTTTGTGGCTTGGTGCTTGTAATAATATTGAAGAGACTAATAAATAAGAGAAGAGTTGGTGGACGTAGCCCCACACTGGGGTGAACCACGTATATCCTGTGTTATTGTGCTTTGTGAAATTTTTTTCATGGTGTTTATGTATTTATTTTCTTAATATAGATGCATGATAGGTAGATACATTGATGCTTAGTTCTTTATATATGAATGAATGTTATATCTTCTCTGATGTTATGTGATAAATGATTAGATATGATTAAACCTTGGTTACTACTGCGTTGATATGTAATAAGGGTTAATCTACGATGTGAATAAGACTTAGAACTTGATGCATGTTATTGGCTAAGTTCTCTGTTAAGTATTGTGATCACAGATCTGTGTCCCAGCTAGGTTGTAGACACTTGATTCCTACAACCCCCCTGCCTCTACCTCGGGTGAGACTTCATCTACTTCGCAGGTATTGCCAAAAGGGTTGGTAGTTAGGATTTTGTTGGTGTGTTGTTGAAGGGTTGAACCATGGGTATGCCCCTGTGCCAACAAATGGTTCCATTGTTGGGACCTGAAACTGTAATTGTTGGGAACTAAAGAAAAGAAAAATCTATGTCCGTAGATATATTGTTGTAGTGCGCAGTATTCTACTTGACTTGTGAAGCTCTATGCTAATAAGGGAACTCGATCTGAAGAAAAGAGGTAAGATCTCAAATATTTGTGCTCTAATAAAGGTAAGATAAGTGGAATTTTTTTCTTCAAAAGTATGAATGTAGGTATGATTGATAGATTTTATCCTAGTCGGAAAAATAGGGCACAACTAGAAGAAAAAAAAATTGATCTGAAAAAATCTGATAGAGATAGTGAAAGATATGTTATTCCTATGCATAGAAAGAATTTTTGGACTAACAAGTGGACGCAGGACCCTAGAAATATTTTTTGCAGATTGCAGGTCCATCACTGTGATCCCAGTGCACAATACATGAAAGGTTGGATATCATTTAAAAGAAAGAGAGGATTGACACTGTGTTATAACTGCAGAAGACTGGGACATCTTGCTAAAGAATGCCTTGGCATAGGTCCTATTTGTATTTGTTGTAAATTTGTTGGTCATGAGGTTTTGGATTTCCCTAGAATGATTGATAAAGTTGAAAATATGAACATGAAACAAGAAAACTATGAACAAGGTCAAGATACTAAGGATATGCTAGAGCACCAGAAAGAATTAGAGACGGTATTATTGCATATGAAAGAAACATTGAATGATCACAGAGACATCAGTTTACCAAAGATCTTAAAAGAGGAGGAGTGCATAGAAACAAGAATAGGAGACTTTGACATAGACTGTGTTTTAGATGAGGAAACACAGGTGAATATCATGCTATAAATCACTTGGGAAACATTGGGAAAGCCTGCTATGATTCCTTCATTGGGAAGGCTAGGATTGTTTAAAGGAAAGATGATAACCCTATGTGGAATACTTACTCATGTACCTATGATTGCCCATGGAGCATCAACTGAAGAAGAATTTGAGGTCATTTAGTTTGTTGAGAATAATGCTCATTTTGCACTTTTGTTAGGAAAGACATGGATTGAGAAAGATCAGATCCAAAGGAAAGAAGAAGAGGAAGCCACAAAATAGAAAAAGAAAGAATTAAGGAACTTCATAGCCAAAAAAATAGAGCGACTAATAGAAGAACAAGTGTTATCACCGAAATTTCGTCTGCACATGGCGACAAGAACTCCGCATCATCAAAACAGCAATGAAGTCATTCATGGCACTGAATTAATTTCACAGCATTCCAGAAGGGTAAAAAACTATACAAAGTAACCAAAAATTGAAGGGCGCTTCATAGTAGTTTGGTGCGCGCACACATGTGCAGGACAAGAACGTACTCTGCGCGCATGACACGCGGCTGTCAACGACAAAACCCGCGCACCTTCTAAAATGGCGCATTAATTGAATTGGCCGGCCTCTCAACCACTTACGGACCAGCTCCCAATCTGATTTGACTCCCAAATACGAGTTGAATCTGCAGGGTAGGCGGGTTAATGACCTAATGAAGCCCTAAAGAGCCCCTTTTCACACTTTGAAGAGGTTACATAATCGCCCGATGATCTGCTATAAAAATCCATGAAGGAACATTGTTTTTGCAAGGAATTTCAGGTATTGTTAT